>CM060115.1:27771937-28344437 GCA_030522415.1 Channallabes apus | reverse complement strand
AATTGGCTTCAGTTGGTGTACTTGTTTAATATTGAACGCGCGCGCACGCACACACACACACACACACACACACACAGACAAATTATCATCACTGGTTAGTTCTGCATAGTTAATGTTTGTTGGAGATTATAGAAATTAATGTTTATCTTTTTTATATATATATTTTATAATGTTTATCCAAATTTGTATTTTTTGACAGTTGGCTGAGACATCATCAACTTTCAACCTTATACTTTATATTCTTCAAATATTTACAATCCCATCACACATTAGTAGAAATAAATTGACTTTAATTCATCTGCTAGATTAAGATTTTATTATGTTTAACATTTTAAACACAGAGATATGTGTCTTGTTTAAGATCCTCATTGACAAACCTGGAATTTGATCTCACAACTTTGTAGATGTTAGAACAACCCCTCTGCCCTTTTAATGAATAATGGAAATAAATATGGAGAAAAACCCTATAACACTAATAAACTGACCTGCTTTATTGTTTCTGATTTCTTACAAATACCTGTTACTATCTTGAGACAAAAACTAGACTTCAAAATCTCTTACCTAATCACCTACAATCGTTTAAATCCCTGTAAATGAGAAACAACAGCGCCTCCTGTTGATCAAAATCAACGTTTAAGAACAGATAAGCAGATTACCCGTGCAATGGAATGTGGTCAGAGAAATGCGACATAATGATCGAATCAAATCAGATTATCAGCAAGACATGACATCATAATAAAAAGCGATAGGCTCTCTCTCAGAAATAATAAAGTGCTCTTTCATCTTTTGATCAGAAGACACCATTGAGAGGGAGGGATGCTTTGTATTTGAAAATGTGCTAATAATGCAATGATTAAATGTATACACTGTGCATTAAATTAATAACACACACACAGACACACACACACACACACACACACACATTGTATTAATGCACATTAAAAGTCCAAGAAATACAAAATAAAATAAAATTTCACCTTGATGCAACTACACTTTGGCAGAGAGTATAGAAATCTGATCTGATCGTATCATCAGATAACCAATTTTTTTGCAGAAACCTGTTCACGTTTCTTAAATCGTTAATAAAATCAAAGGCTAGATGATAATCAGTGAGAGTTATAACCGTCTGCATGATGTTTCACTTCACTTTGAAGGATTTTCCTTTGAAACCTGAACAATATCAAATTTAGCATCATCATATCTTGTTTATAAGATAAGAATAAAACGTGACAAACCTGTAAAAGAAAGCACAAAGTGTTTACAAGAATTTGCTCCTGAATCAAAAAGGGATTTTCGATTTTACACTGATAACAGAAGCGCTGGGTTAGCAGTGTTACATTACAGTCTTTCACACACACACACAAACACACACACACACACACACATGCACTATTCTCCGAATTACACCACCGCCCCATGGCAGCAGACGGACGAGGTAAGTCCATCCTCTCTGCAGAGCGCGTGCATCATTATTCTCATCATGCCCCGGGGCAGGACAGAGCGGCGCGCGCAGCCACACCAGCCGCTCTCACATGAAGAAGTCGGACTAATTGGTATGAAGTGACCACTTTGAAATGATGAAATTGCTACAGGGTGAAGGGGGGGAGGGGGGAGACATCTCTTGATCCAATTCAGTTGCTAAGCAACTGATGTTTGTTAAAGGCACAAAGAGAGCCGGAGAAGTAATTGAATTAGCATGTATTATACGCTGCAAACTTCAGCGCCCGCGCGCCGCAGGACTGTGAGGACACAAAAGCGCGGTGCGAGTGGAGCGGGTCCACACTTCAGGATCAGAGAGACGTTAATGCTGACGCTGTGGGGACGCTGAGCCGTTTACAGCAACACTCTGACCTTCATTTACACTACAGAACACTAGAGAAACAGGGACAAAGAACAGATAGAGCGAGGGAGGGATGGATGGAAGCAGGGATGATCCAAAAAAAAAAAAAAAAAAAAGGACAAACGAATGTAGATGGATTATATATAGACACACACACACACACACACACACACACACACACACACGTCATTGTACTGTTGGCCCTGTGTTGACATACATATAACAAACTGAACTTGAATAAAGGAAACTTGAATTCGAAGGTTCACAGATAAATAAGATGCAGGAAGCTGCAGGACAAAGAATGAATGGGTCACGGATTGGAAAGATTGATGAGTGGGTCAGTAGATAGATGGACGAATTATAGGAAAAAATTATGCAAATATACACACTGTGAATAAAGGGATTGATGGGTGTGATTTAAGGAATTAATAGATAAAGGGATGACTGGTCAGTGATTGAATGTATGGATGGATGGATGAATGGATGGATGTCATAGATAAATAAATGACCAGATATTCTCCATTCTATACAGGTACATTGGATAAGTGGATGGCTGTATGGATGAATGATGGGTATTTGGATGGATTGGTTTTGTCTGTCTGTCTGGCTGGATGGATCAAAAGACAAATTTATGGATAGATGAATGATAGGTAGAAAGATGGGCAGGTAATGGATGCATTTGTGGGTGGGTGTAACAATACATGGATGGATGGATGATGAATGGATCAAAAGATAAATAGATGGATATATATGTACAATATGTATACAATATGTATGTATGTATGTATGTATGTATGTATGTATGTATGTATGTATGTATGTATGTATGTATGTATGTATGTACAGTATGGATGTATGGATAGAAATGCAGTTGTTGGATGAAAATATGCAAGGTAGTTTGAAGTGCTAAATGTAACAATAAATGGGTGGACAGTAGTAATAAGTAGTGGTAAATAGAAGAATTTATGAATGTATGAATGGATGTATGTCTGGATGTATAAATGGGTGGGTGTTGGATGAAAAATTTGTTGAATTAGTGGTTTTATTGACAGATGTACAAATAAATGGATGGATGGATGGGAGAGTGAATGATGGGTGGGTTAACGAATAGATGGATGGATGGATTGATGGATGGATGGATGGGTGATACAATAAATAGATGGATGAATATGTGTACCAAAAGCTGAATGTAATAAACACAATATAATAAAATTGCACATAAAATAAACACACCCTGAATTTACAGATTCTACTGAATCAAAGAAATCACGATGTTTTATTACAGTTGGTGAAAAAACAGAGATGAACCAGTGAGAAACAGGTGCAAGTGATGACAGATGATCAGGCCAGTGATTAGTATACTGGTGATGCTGAAGCCTGAGTGGTTGGAACAGACGAGAAGGGAAATTAGGTCACTGCTGAGGTTGTTACACAATTTTAAAATTGTATCTTTAGGCACTTTTCAGCCTGTCACAGTTTCCATTTTTAGTTTAATCAGTATAATTTAATTATGGTTTAAGGTTCTTTTTTTAGTTTGACATTTCCTCTGATATAAGAGGAATCAAATCTTGTTTTTATGCTTCTACAGGAAAAAGATTCTGAGTGGTAACACTGTCTCCACTCCACCACACCACTGTGTTGTTTAATTATTATTTTTTTTTCTCTCTCTCTCTCTCTCTCTTTCTTTTTTTTTTTAATGCAGATTATTTCCACCCCTTGAGTCCTCTGCCTATGTACACACTGACATCATGTGGTACAAATTGGTTACTACAAGATCATTAGTTTACAAATTCTTTGATTATGAATTGTCATTTTTATGTCAATTAGTATTAAACTTGAATAATTTCTAGAATATTCTACAGTACTGATAAATGTAGGCACTGGTAGTCAAACAATAGCAGCAAACACAGACTTTCACGCTGAGGAAATAATTATATTGTAAAATGTTCATAAGAAATCTGATGAAATACAATTAATAATGTGAGAAAATGTCTGCTTTTGAAGACATCCTATTTAATCACAAGTAAGACATTTCTAAAAATGAAAAAAAAAATCATAATAAAAAAAAAATACATATTTGGACTATTTCCATATGTTCTACTGATAAATAAATGACGTGGAGTGTGTTGCTGTGGGCAACCCCTCTATGATGAGGGCAGGCTGGGGCGGGACATCAGGAGAAAAAGCTGCTGGAGTTGCAGGGATTTATTTAGGATGCACTAACGCTAGATCTGGCAGGCACGGTGGTGTAGCACTGATGCTTTGATTCCTGCCTGGCAGTCTGTGTGCATGGAGTTCGCATGTTCTCCCTGTGCTTGGTGGGTTTCCTCCGGGTACTCCAGGTTCCTCCCACAATCCAAAGACATACAGTACAGATTAGTCTGATTGGCGTTCCCAAATTGCCCTTAGTCTGTGTAGATCCCTGAACACTTGATGAAATTACCTTGATGAAAGTGAATTAACAGTGCTGGATCAGTAATAGGAGATAGTGTCCCACTGTCACTGTCCCTTTGTTTTTCTGTCTCCCTGTCTCAATCTTTCTGTATCCATCCAACTCTCTCTCTTTCTCAGTCTGTCGTTCTGTCTCCTTGCTTTCTTTCTTGCTCTCTGTCTCTTTCTCACTCTCTATGACTTTCTCATATCTCTGCTTTGCTTTTTCTCTCACTCTTTCTTTCTGTCAGTCTGTCACTCTTTATGTCTGTCTTGCTGTTTTGCTCTCTGTCTCATGCCGTCTGTCACTGTGTTGTGCTCTCTCTGCCTCTGACTCCGTTTCGCTTTCCCTCTTTCTCTCTCTCTCTTTCTTTCTGTCCTTCTATCAGTGTCACTGTTTTGTATCCTCTCTCTCTCTCTCTCTCTCTGTTTCTGTCTCTCTGTCGCTCCCTCTGTCTCCGTTTCTTGTTTTGCTGTCTGAGTCCCCCCTGTTCCTGAACGGTAATCTCAGTATAATACTTCAGTATATAATGTGTCCATGCTGCAGGAGGAGAAGTGCCGTGGAGTCTGTGGCTGCGGTTTGACCGTCCTGGCTCATCTCGTCTCATTAGCGCTGTTTGATTGGGCATGAAGGTGTTCCTCTGTTCTGCCATCACAAGATGAAGAGCGAGCCTCGGGCCCTCAGCTGTCTGTGAGGAGGTTCTGCTCTACTGCCTGGCCAAAAGAACGCTTCTTTACACCCCGAGCTGGGGAGACAAGAATGATCACATCTGCATTAATACCTTACTCAAGTGCTAATGTCTTGTCTCTCTTTAGGTTCCGTAAATTATCTTCATCTTTAAAGGAAAGAAAGGAAAATTCTGAGTCACGAGGAGCCACCTGATGCGATATCATGATACCCAGGATTTGTACTGTGTTTCTGTTAGTGTCTGTTAGTGTCTGTCTGTCTGTCTATATAGATTAACAAATTTACCAAATAATTCCCTACTACCACACAGGGTGATGTGGTTACTGCCAGTGTGTGAGAACAATTTACAGCGTGCCACCTACAGGATTATAAAGGAACTGCAACATGTTACCACCTCAAATGCAAAAATATATCAATTAAAATTTTCTTTTAAAAAATGATTATGGAGTCAATAAGATGACACATGAATCGCCACACAAAAGATTTGCGATATAATACTGAATCAGTTTCTCCACCATCTCTAGAATATAATATAGTGGAGAACCTCTCAGAACTCTAATCTAACCCCAGAGAGGGGCGTGTTCTCTCCCTGACCTCTCGTCCTCACACTTACTCAGATAGTTTAATTTATGATAAAAGAAACCTTTTATGGACAGTTAAAGTTTTTTTTATCATTATATCATGGTCCTACCTTTTTAAATATAATCTTTAATTGTCACTTTACAGGTTTTCTCGATTGCTGAAACACATTTGCCCACTCTGACATCACATTTTCAAAACAGTTAACACACAGGATAAAACTGAAGCTCAATGGCCAGAATGACTCATTTTGTTAGCAAAAAGCTCTAACACTCACAAAACATGCAACATACACATACATATTTCCATCAAACACCACAACTTGTGGTCAAATTAATGTATTCTTTCAATCAATCATTACACGATGGATAACAAAATACAGCCATCAATATGCAATATAATTCTTTACAAACTCAAATGGATAATGAAAAAAAATAAACTACCAAAGAAAACTTATGGGTGGAAATACCTTTAAAAAAAAGGTATTCGTTCTTGCCGATTATGCGACATCAACATGTCTCATCAGCATCGCATTGAATGTTTTCCCTTGCAATGCACCGAGGGAAATACCTCCTTGTATGGTGTATCCATCCCTGGCAGGCCTCTGCACCTATTGCCAGGCAACCAGCATTCATTACCTCCAGGAGGGGCATCTGCTCATATCGCCAGTGATCATACACCTTCCACCTCCAAGCAGAGAAGAACTCCACGATTGGATTCAGAAAAGGTGAGTATACAGGGAGGAATTGCATCATAATACGAGGATGTGCTGCAAATTCATTCACAAGGCGAGAGTGGTGGAAAGCCACATTCTCTCAAATTATGACATACAGAGTCATGCCAGGCCTCAACAGCCCTCTCTCTTCGGGTGGAATCAGCATTTCTTTTACAGTTTTTTACAATCATTATGACAGTTTTTTCTACACATTTAACAAATTTCCTAAACTCTTAACGCACCATCACACCTAAAACACACAATTGGCAAAACGGTTAATTTCATGCTCAAAATCACACATTGTAAACTAAACCCCAAAACTAATTTTCAAAATACAATAATAAACTACCACAACTACACTGTACAGTATATCTAGCAAAACACTGCAAACTTAAAATCAAATAATTATTCAAAACAGTAACACATGTTCACTTCCAACAGGAACATTTAGTCAATCATAACACATTGACAAAACAACACTAACATCAGCTGACATTACAGAAAGTGCACTATTTTATGTGTCAGGTCTGCCCTTATATTTGAAGCCTTTCTACATTTTTGTTTTGTTGGGTTCAGTAAATGCATGCATTTTGTTTCTTTTGAGGCAGAAATTCAATTCAAAAAAGTGGATGACCATCTCAGAGTAGCTTTATAAAATCTACAGTTTATGTAAAAATAAATAAATACAGACACAGAACTGCTGCAGTACAGATTTTATTTGCATCCACATCACACCTGATATCTTCTCTGGCAAGGCATCGTGGGAAGAATCTTTCGGCATGCCTTATCCACCCCTGGCAGTGTTTATCTGTGATGTCTTCACATGCAGGCTCCATTGCATCCAGGAGGGACATTTGGTCACATGGACGATGGTCAAAAAGCTTCCATCTCCAGACTGAGAAAAACTCAGGGGTGTAAGGGGCAAGGAAATGGGACATCATACTGGAATGGGCGTCAAACCAGGCTGTGACTGCATGGGAATGGTGGAATGCCACATTGTCCCATGTGATAACATATATTGGCAAGTAATCTCCCACCTGTCCCCTTTCTACCTTTGGCAAAAGTCTTTTGTGCAGGTCTTCTAAAAACAGGAGAAGGCGGTCAGTGTTTTAGGGGCCAATCTGACATTTATGCAGGAGTGCAGCGTTTTTGGAGATTACGGCACAGAGTTGTTGGCTCCTCCCTGGCCCGGCCCTTTGGCCTATTATGTTTCTCCCACGGCAATGCCTTTTCGCCAAGTTGAAGCCAGACCGGAAGCATACAGTCACTCTAATACAGTAAATGGTAAAATTATTTACACTTTGCTGTAGGAGAAGCAATATCCTACCTGTTGGTTTCTCTGAAAATATGGATGCCACTGTGTCCTGGCTGAGATTTGGCTGTACTCGTTCACCAGCCTCTCTGTATGATAGCCCGTGGTTTATGACATGGTCAATGATAGTAGCTCTTATTTGATCAGTTACAGTACCCTAGCTCTGGTCTTTCTTTGAGCGCCACCACGCATTCTACCTCCTCTTCCTCTACCTTGCCCCACTCATCTCAATTGTCCTGGTACTCGTCTTTCTCTCCCTCATGCAGGCAGACAGGCAGGCATTCTCTCTTTCTTTCTTTCTTTCTTTCTTTCTTTCTTTGTGTTGCTCTATATTGTTCCTTTTCCACACAAGATCAGCCCAAAGAGTCCTAGATGGGAATCAGCTGTGATTTATATATTTGCATAACTGCAATAAGCTGTTTCTCATTGGCAATGGAATAAAATATAGGGAATATATTTGTGTTTCAATTCACAATATGAACAGCTGTTCACTTTGACTTTAGCCTATATAAGTTATGTTTAGAACATGATGTTATCTGTTCTGACATACAGTGTGAAAGCATTTGTAAATTTGACTGTAAAATTACATTGTTTTGGTCTTGGTTGAGCTTGTGTGTAAAAGAAGTTCAAGCATTTTAAATTGGTGTTAACTGTGTTCCTCCCCCGTCTCCTCACTTTACAGAAGTTGAAGCCGGTTTCATCCACAAACATGAACTTGTGATGTACCCCTTCTGCTTCAAACTCCATTTTTCTCTAAGAAAAAGAGCAAATTCAAGAAGCTAATTATTCCAGTCGCATGTAACTATGGTAAACAAGGTATTACAATAAACAATCTGTACCTGCACATACTGGAATCGTGCCTCCTTTATGATATCAGAGATTCTTTGGAACTCTGTACAGCTGCTTCATTCTGACATGGTTTCGTTTAAGGATTCGATCTATGGCGGCACGGTGGTGTAGTGGTTAGCACTGTCGCCTTGCACCTCCAGGGTCCGGGTTCGATTCCTGGCCAGGCTCGATTCCCGTCTCTGTGTGCATGGAGTTTGCATGTTCTCCCCGTGCTTGGTGGGTTTCCTCCGGGTACTCCGGTTTCCTCCCACAGTCCAAAGATATGCAGGTTAAGCTAATTGGCGTTCCCAAATTGCCCGTAGTGTGTGATTGGGTGAGTGTGAGTATGTGTGTGTGTGTGTGTGTGTGTGCCCTGCGATGGATTGGCACCCTGTCCAGGGTGTACCCTGCCTTGTGCCCAAAGCCTCCTGGGATAGGCTCCAGGCCCCCCGCGACCCTGATCATAGGATAAAGCGGTATAGAAGATGAATGAATCAATGAATGAAGATTCGATCTATAGTTGCCAAACTCACACTGTTTTTATTTCTAAATACTCCCCGATCTGCAATTACTGCTGCCTGGATTTCACGCAGTCTGATTGCATTTATTGCCCCTACCATATCTACAATGGCAGACTCCTGTTCTATACCAAATATCCATACCTCTAGTGTGTGGCAATGTGTGGATTCTATAAAGTAAAAGCAAAAAGCATGTCAAAATTGACATTACTGTATGGCAGTCACATAAATAGGATTGATAAAACATCTGCATTACTGTAGACACAGTTTGTTCTGCTAACAGGACAATGCAGTAAAGCTGAAATACACAGTGGTATACATTACAGTAACACCGTGAATTACCTGTTCTCATTCTGAAAAAGCCTGACAATACAGTAGATGCCACAGTGCTCCGACTCAGAATGGGCTGGACCCTTTGAACAAGCCATGATTGATGACATGGTCAATAATTGTTGCCCGAATTTCATTTGGAACTTGAGCTCGATTCTGTCCTCTTGCTGCTGCAGCTCCTCCACCACGCATATGAACTCCTCTTCCTCTGGCCCCTTTGCCATGGCCTCTTTGATCCATGCTTGTAAATAGCAATACAGAGGTGGCATCTTTTGTAGAGGGATGTAGAGGGATGAGGGATTGATTGCTGATTGAAGAGTTGTGCAAACAAGTTTCACAAGTACTTTCTATCAGCTGTTAATAGATGTTTTATTTTTGTTCAACACAATGAATCCAATGGAGTTTGGGATCTTTCAATGAGATCTGAGGTGACTGTTTTGACAAAGGGTGTGAAAAATGTGTGAAACTAATGAAAAAGTGTTACGGCATTTGAAAGAGAAGACTTCTCCTGTGCTAACAATGTGATGATGAAGATCAAGTGAATCCCAGTTTTACTGAGTGTGTCGTAGCAAAGGAGAAAAACTGTAATACAATATTGAACTTTTTTTTATTTTAATTTTTTTAGAATTTACAGAATTAAAATTAAAGGTACAACTATTTTTTACTGATTGACCCTGTTGCTAGGAATTGATGCAGTAATTCAAGGACTTTGATTGGTTGATAAAAAATCTGTAAAGGTCTTAAAATGTGCTCTTTGTGAAAATAGAAAATATGTTAATAGAACAGACAATGAAATCATAATGCTTGTATATAAAGAAATTGTATAATCATGACAGGCTACTTTATGCAAAAACAGCCAAATGTTAAAAATGTGTCTGCGTTTGAAGCAACCAATCTCCACGCAGTAGTTACGATATTTAATTTCTTACATTTATTTACAGTACTGATTTTATTACTTGTGATCCATTTCAGATTGATGTGAGCAAAATAGTTCAGCTTTGATAAATTTACATGATTGCAGGACAGTCGTCTATTTAAGTTGCACTTTTTTATGGTATGGTATTGGACAGAAGAGCAGTGTTTACTTTTATGTTTAGTGTTCAGAGAATATTTCTATGTCCCTGCTACAGAAACTCTTAATTCTCTTAAAAGTCCTCCTCTCTACTCTTAACAAGTTTACCTTAGGAGCTGTTTTTAGGTCTAAGATGTTTCGATGAATCATTTTTATCTTTACTAAGATTTAGTCCTAAGTTTAAGAGAACATTCTAAGAAAATGTCCAGAAATGGAATGGGACCAGAAATGGTTATTTAGGTCAAAGAAGAACCCATTTTAGTTCCGTAAAGAACATTTTAGTGTTACCTTTAAAAAATATACTGCTGCTCCAGCTTTTGTCCTTCTAATTGTGGTTACTGCTGCTGCTGTTGTTTGTTATTGTTCCCGTTGTTGCTGTTTTTGCTGTTGTTGTTGTTGTTATTGTTGTTCCTCTGTTGTTGTTGCAGATGTTGCTTTTGTTGCTGCTGCTATTGTTTGTTGCTGTTGTTTTTGTTGTTATTGTTGCTTTTGCTGTTATTATGGGTTTTCTTGTTCATTTTTCTGTTGCTGCTGTTTTCATGTTGCAATTGTTGTTGATGATGTTGTTGATGATGTTGTTGATGCTCTTGTTGCTGTTATTGGTGCTGTTGTTGATGCTTCCTATTATTGGCGGGGTTCATGTTGCTGTTGTTTTACTTCATTGTTTATGTAACATGTATGGAAGGAGTCTCCAGTGTCAGTACTTTGTAACAGTCAGCAAGTTTTCAAAATGTTTTCTCAAAAAAGCAAAAATAAAGGAAAGAAATGGGGGAAAAAGATTGGTTGTTGAGGGAACTATTACTTACCTTTTCTACAATGTAAGTGAGAACAAGACCTAGCTTCTTTCTTTAACATTCCATAATGTTAAATGTAACTATAACTAACTGTAAATTAAAGCTCAGAGTGATATTTATTAACAAAGAATAAATTACACATTGTTGTGGCTTAAAATAAATACAATGATTTATAATGTGCCGTTAGAGGTTTGAAAATTCTGTTGTTCATAACTCTCTTCTGGAGTTTAATTCTTGAGACAGTAGATTAAGTAAAACTATGGCAGAAATATTGTTGCTGAAATATAATATTGTTTATATGTTTTTTTTGTAGCATTTATTACTCTTCTTTACTTGTGTTGAATTAAAGCACAGAGTAAAACAAGAAACGGCTAAAACACCACTGAATAAATCCTTTTCACTTAAGCAGGAATTCAAGACTTTTATTTCTGATTTACTCATTTTTATGCTAATAGTGAAAAAGTGTTATGATGCTTTTGATTTACTGCTTTTGAATGAAGTGGCCACTTGGTGGCGACCCAGTCATGTTCATTCATCACTAGCACTCATCCCTAACATTTCTGACCCTCATGCCTAGACAAGCTCAGAGTGCTCTTCAGATACTCTTCAAACATAGTTGGTATTCATAGAGAGTACAAGCAATGCTGATTTCTTTTTTTTTTATATATATATATATATATATATATATTAAATTACATTTTTAAACAAAAGAAGGAAACACAAACATGAACGAATCAGAAATACATGTTTAAAATGTTTTCACTCAGTGGTATCTATCTTATGATATATCAAAAGGAGTCTTTTTCTTAGAAAAAAAAATAGAAAAGCATGACCAAGTGTGAAAAATAAAAATTCGCTGTAAAGCGATGCTCCAAATGTCAGTATGAGTAAGCACAACAAACTGAGCAGAGCCGAGTCATCTGTCAGCTGTGACACAGTCTCACTAAAATAGACCTGCGTTCTTCCTATTCTAAGTAAAAAGCTTCAGGATTAAAGGAATAAATGACTTTTATGTAAATAGACTCTTTAGTCCATGAGCGACGGCAGGCTTGCTGTCAGACGTTGACTTCTAGTTCTGAGACAGAAAGAAAATAAATCTAAGAATGCAGTGAAACAGTTCTTGACATGCGAGAAAAAACATCAACAACTGTGAGGTGCTAAGGATTGGAGTTACTAACTACTAGCCTAACATTCATTATTTTCCTATAACAGCACATCCTGGAGTGTTTTCCCCTCTTACAGGTTACAACAACTTACTGTGATTTATTATTGAGACACCAAAAGACATACATTTATCAGTTTATAGATATACAGTATGCAATTAATATGTTGTGGAATGTCTGCAAAAACATGTCAGTTCCTGTTCTCACTTCTGTTATAGCAGCCGTTTCCTCACTACAGTCACCATTTATTTCCTCTATGGAAGAGTATAAGACAAAAAAAAAAAAACTACAGTATAACTATTTAGCTTGTCATAATACAAAGAATCCACAAAGATTCACAACTCTTCTGTCTTAAAATATATATATATAATAAGTGCAATTTTTTAATAAAATTACAAATTATATAAATCTGTAAACTCTGTTGCAAAGTGCTGACACAAAAAAGTGTTTTGAAAAAATGTCAACTTACAGAAAATATCCCATAATCATATCCAATGATTAAATGTGAATCAACTACAGAAACAATAACATATTATAACAAGTGCAATAATAAGCCTATGAACTGTGGTTTGTAGCTTCTTTTTTTTTAGAGAAAATAAATCGATTTTATTGATCATTTATGATCATTTTATGATCATCATTTCATGTGCTCAAACAGATGAGAAGTTTTAAAGAAAGTTTCAAAGGTAGTACTAGAAAGTTTACAAAAAATTTAATGAAGCAACAAATCATATAATTGTATTTGATAACACTAAAGTAGCTTTCCCTGCTATTAAAATATAAAATAATTATTTTCAATATACTGTATAGCCAATGTGAAGTTTTGGGCATGAAAATATGGTGAATATTTTGTAGGACAGATCAGTAAACATCAGATGTGAGATGTTTGTAATGTAATTAATGTGTAATTTGTGGACATTTGAACGAACATTTGGATATCCAGAGCATCATACACAGTATACAATTTAAAAAGAAAAGTATGAATGTAGTCAAATAAAATTTAAAAGACAAAAACACACTCAGAGAGAGAGAGAGAGAGAGAGAGAGAGAGAGAGAGAGAGAGGCTACAGAGACACAAGATCTCTTTAAGAATCTGTTCCAACTTTGTAGTGAGGGACAGAAACACAGCTCCTGCTCACTAATTCCATTATTTAAAACATTAACCTGATTGGTGCATCTACTCTACTCCAGGCCAATCACCTACATATTAATAAGCAGCCACGTGTTGCCAGGTACTGACTGTTCCTTGGAACCTGGTTTATTTATTAATTTTTTTTCCAACTGACGGTCTATAACAGAACTGTGTTTTTTATTCTATTTAATTTCGAATATTAATTAAAAAACGCATCTTGTTGCATCGTGTTTACTTTCACTGGTAAGAATGAAACCTGGAGTGGGTTTTTTTTTCCAACTCACCACTGGACTCTGTTCAAATCTGGCAACCCGGAGTCCGCATGGAGATAATGATGTAAAGACTCACCCCCTGCTCATGATGATGCTGATGATGATGATCGGTGGAGATTTGGAGAGGGAGGGAGGAGGGTGGGGGAACACAGTGGATGTGGATGTGGACACACGGGCGCGCATTTAGGAGGAGTCTCCGCTTCCTTGCGTCTCACTTTTTGATTTGACAAGTGAAGATTCGCGCTTCATATGACACATGAGAAAGTAAGAGAAGGAGAGAGAGAGAGATTGAGTTCAGTCTGCGGGGATAAAACAAAAAAACAAGAAAAGAAAAAAACAAAAGCAGACCAAAACTATGGACAGGAGGACGAACTTTGGGGACGTTTTTCACAAAACTCTGAGCGTCTCGGGTAAAAAGATGGACTCGTTGCGCGCTCCCGGGTCCGAGCCGCCGTGCAGAGAGCGCCAGTCTCCGCTCGGATCTTTCGACCCGCAGGACTCGGACCCGCTTCAGGCTGTCGGAGTGGGAGGGGGCCCTCTGGGCCTCCCTGGAGTCTCCATGCTGGCGCAGTATGGCGGCGAGGCTGTGAGCGGACAGAGCAGCGGCGGGGAGCAGAGCCCGGACGACGACAGCGACGGCCGGTGCGAGATGATGCTCCTGGCGACGGCGCGGGACGCGAGGACGGGTTCTTCTTCTGCGGCAGTGGGAGCGGCCGGGGTGTCGAGCGCGAAGTGCGAATCAGGCGGAAAGAAGAACCGCGAGCAGAAGATGCTGCGGCTCAACATCAACGCGCGCGAGCGGAGACGGATGCACGACCTGAACGACGCGCTGGACGAGCTGCGGGCCGTCATCCCTTACGCGCACAGCCCGTCCGTGCGCAAGCTCTCCAAGATCGCCACGCTGCTCCTCGCCAAGAACTACATCCTCATGCAGGCGCAGGCGCTCGAGGAGATGAGGCGGCTCGTGGCGTACCTGAACCAGGGCCAGGCCGTGTCGCTCGCACCGAGCCTTAGTGCCTACGAGCAGCCGCCTGCCGCCGCCGCGTATCCCCCCTTCCCCACCGGAGCCGCCGCGGCCTCGTCGTGCCCCGACAAGTGTGCCCTTTTCAACAGCGTCACCTCCAGTCTGTGTAAACAGTGTACCGACAAGCCTTAAAACATACACATACACACACACACACACACACACACATCCTCTGTGACACTGAACCTGACGCCTGTACGCTGCATATTTCATATTCCAAACCCGGATTCTCAACTTTTCTAACATCGACTAGGATTTCAGCAGATCTGCCGCAGTGTGATTGTTTTCTGTTCTTTTTCTTTCTTTCTTTCATTCATTTTTTTTGTTCAGATACTTGATATCCGCGCGCGCGCGTGTGGGTGTGTGTGTGTGCTTGCGCACACCATGTATGTATGTATGTATATATAAAGTAAGTGCTGGTGCGAGTGAACTGAAAGCTATAAAGTCTATGTGTGATTGCTGAGAGAGAATGAACATTTTATTTTATGGGAATATGGACCCTGAGACACAGTGAGACACAGTGAGCTGCTCCGACCTGGCAACATGTGAGCATTCATTTTACTTTGCCTGCACGATTTGTTTTTGGGATCTCCTGTTTAAATAATAGCTGTCCTGCAATAATAATAATAATAATAATAATGTGCTGGAATTTTGCGTCCATGTTTGCGTTTTGTTGAGTACCGATGGAGTAAAAAAATCAGAAATTATTGTGATGATGATGGACTTACTTATTCTTATTTTTTTCCCAGAACATCACCATTGTGCAGGATGGTTTGAGTTGACTTTGGTTTGATTTTAGTTTATTACATCAGTGTATTTGCTGTACATCAGGCTTCTTTCTTTCTTTTATATTATTTTCTTCCACTCTCATGCAGCAGGCTGTGAATGAGATTTAGTCTTGGGGCTTGTTGTCAGGTCATCATGATGAGCACTGCAGATACTGTACATCCGGTTCACTAGGACTGCACAGAGCCATTTGTATATGTTGATGTCCTGGAAAAAAAAGCTTTATTAAAATATTTTGATCAAACTTATACTTTTTTGCCTGATTGTTTGGTGTGAAAGAGATGAACAGCTGCTTGGTCTGACTTCCAAACAAAGTTATTTTATTTGTTCTTTTTATAGAAAAAAAACATGATATTTTAATTTAGGTTGTGTAGCCAATATGTTTTAAAGTTTTTATGAATGAAGGAAAGATGGACTAACTAATGATGGTGAGTTCTCGATTATCCTAAGTAAAGAAGAAGAGAAGGAGCCTAATTATAATTATTGAAACAATTTCCATGACAGTGTGTGTCAGTGTGTTAATTGGAAAACAACGAAGTGCAAAAAAACTGTCGAGTGCAATCATTTAATGAAACGTGTCGTTAAAGCAATTAAAACCTCGCGCAGGTGATTAGAGAATGTAATTATTCACCGGTTTAATTGGGTGTGTTTAATCACGACATCATCGCTCCGTCTCTGAAGTCCGATACTGTGTGTGTGTGTGTGTGTGTGTGGTCAAGAGGATAAAATATATATAAACTTATTTCAATATGTATATACAGTATAGAGAGAATTAAATCTAAACAAAATTTATCTGACTGAGAATATATGTTATTAATCGCATTGAAATGTGGATTAATGAAAATACATATCTGGTTAAATTAATTCGTTTCATATTCTTCTTATTCGTTTTTTTTATATTAGCGTATTTATCAATTTTACTGATTCAGCGTAAATACATTTGCTATAAAAAGGCTTCTCAAAATAAAAATGTGAACTTGATTCTAGTTATTATTATTATTATTATTATTATTATTATTATTATTATTATTATTGTTGTTGTTGTTGTTGTTGTAACAAACAGAATCTTCCTGAAGCTATTCGATTGCACTAAATACTGTATATTTAATTTAATCATTTATTTCCGTCTAAGTAATTACTTCGTAGCTCCATTTCATTTGTGCAATCTAATTTATGGAAGATGTACGTGTGCATATATGTAGATTTTTAGATATTTAAATATTTAAAAGGCTCGAACGTGCTCGAAAAGTGATGCCTGAACAGGAATTGAAAAGACAATAAACACACTGTTGGATGGAAAAAAATATTCTAAATGACAGAGAGGAGAAAAAAATCACAAATTTCTACGTTTTCATATAAAATATTCAACATAATTGAACATATAAATAATCAAGTTGTTATTATCTTTGTGTTTTTTTTTCAGCACCATGGACAGCTACTGTAACTGATTAACCCATTAAAGCCCAGGATTATTACACAGTTATAACTCTTACAGATTATTACTAAACTGTAATTAGAGTACAACTAATAATAAAGAGAAGGAAGTGTAGATCTTGGATTTGACATTGACATAAATGTTTTGTTGAAATAAACTAATGAAATTAAATTAGCAAAATCTGATTTCAAAGTCAATGCTGTACAAATTTTACTCTGTAAAGAAAACATAGAATGACTGTTGCCCATTTAATAAATTTTTATCAATAATGAATGTTTGACAATAAAAAACATTTATCACCAAAAGAATTATTGAATTGAGAAAACTAACTAACAAACAAAAAAGGAAAATGCATCAGCTTCAAGAATATGAACAATATTCGTTCATCTCTTTAATGACACGTTTCTGTCACACCAGACCCAGATGCCAAAAAGCGATTTAACAAGAGTACTGCTCCACTTTCTCTAATGTGTCCACTCTGTTATTAGGCATTTAGACAACACTGATATTAGTCTGTCCTTTCTAATTCTGAGCAATTCTCAGACGTGAAGCCAAGCACTCGAGTCGTTAATCAGGGCCGGCGGTAATCAGGCATCACTGGGCTCTGCTGGAATAAATACTGTCAGCAATTACGGTTTGGAGTCAACTACTTTCCTGGGTTTTTCCACTTTTCCCCCCTCTTCTGTTTAGGGTAATACTTTTGGCATAGAAGAAAAGAGAAACTCAGTGATGAGGTTTAATTAGACATGGCTACGAAATGCATTATTTAACGCAGTAATTAGCCTATATGCCAAAGGGTGCATATTCACCTGGGAAGTGAAACAGGATTCTGTTATTCTTTTTGTCTGGGAGACAAAATGGAAAAGAAGCACACAGGACTATTACTGCATCATGCATCATTCTGATTAAACCTACAACCCAAGAAAGAGCAAAATGTTTATTTTATTATTCACAAAGCCAGTGAAGCTTCTTCTGTCTTTAGAGTGTTTATATGCATCCTCAGAGGTCATGAATACAAGTGCAAGATAAAAAAATAAAATAAATAGGCGCTTTTCCCCAAACCATAAAATATCCAATTTGCGATATCAAAACCCAACAGGATGTCAATTCATAATAAAGATGTGCTGCAGTGTGAGGATGATAAACACAGGATTCTTAAGAGATACTGGGGAATTGAACTTATCCTCTGCCATATCACAGCCACTCCAAAAGCGTGGGAATCTTTTTCTCTGTGTGTGTGACCCGCGCCTCCTACGACTGTCACAGTCACAGACAAGAGCGGTGGCCATGATAAATCTGCTTCTACAGTAAGCAGACATAAGAGTGAAATGATCACAGGATCCCACTTCATATGACTAGGAAGGAACAAATAAAGGAGATGTTTATTTAATGGAAGGAGTCTCTAGTTTCAGGGAGTTTTAGCCAGGATTCTTATCCAGCCAGGATAAGACAGACAAGGTTACAATGTGTGTGTATTTTTTAAAACTCAAATAAGCAGATACGTTTTTTTCTTTCTTAACTTAAAAATGAAAGGGCGGCATGGTGGTGTAGTGATTAGCACTGTCGCCTTGCACCTCCAGGGTCCGGGTTCGATTCCCGGCCAGGCTCGATTCCCGTCTCTGTGTGCATGGAGTTTGCATGTTCTCCCCGTGCTTGGTGGGTTTCCTCCGGGTACTCCAGTTTCCTTCCACAGTCCAAAGACATGCAGATTAGGCAAATTGGCGTTCCCAAATTGACCATAGTGTGTGAATGAGTGTGTGTGTGTATGTGTGTGTGTGTGTGCCCTGCGATGGATTGGCACGCTGTCCAGGGTGTACCCTGCCTCGTGCCCAGAGTCTCCTGGGATAGGCTCCAGGTCCCCGCGACCCTAAATACAGGATAAAGCGGTATAGAAGATGAATGAATGAATAAAAATGAGAGAAAAAAACAAAACAAAAGGATGTTGAGGGAATGAGTGTTTATAGCTGCTATAATGTAACTATAAATGGATAAAAAGTAAATGATGTTTTTCAGTTTAAAAGAATCTTAACTTCAGATTTACACTTTGTCACATGACTACATACTCTGTTATTAATCCTTTCCCTTTAACAGCACATCTTGAATTGATTTACTCCTTTCTTGTTGTGCATTCAATATCAAATTCATTTTCTTTCCATCACTTCAGGTCATCTTGTAATTACATTATTCAGTTTTCCTGTGATTCAATGATCCTCCAACTCTATAATCATCCAGAAGGATTCCTTTAGGAGTTAACTGTTTGACCTGAAAATCTTTAAGGCTCTTGAGGGAAGTTCTGTCTCTTGTCGTTAATCTCTCAGTCTGATAAGGCAGAATTACAGAATTACGGGAGGATGTTTCAGAGCATTGTTTCTAGTCCGCATGGAGGAGATTAAACTCCTAATCCAAGTCAAACACCAGGATTTATGTGATTATTAGATGTTCTTGGACATTTGGGGATTTGAGATCACTTCATATTATACTGTACAGTATAGTCAAATTACAGCACAGACAGATTCCGGGTAAAAGTAAGACAAGAAATCAAGAATCAACATTCTGTAAAAGCTCATTTTACGTCATTTGGTGTAACGTAATTTCTTTCATTCTGATGGGTGTACATACAGAAACACTCCAAGCTGGTGTTTAGAGCATCATTAAACACTTAAAAAACAAGCAATTAATCAAGACACATTAATTAATGCTGCTAACAAGGAAAGCAAAGTTATAACTACTGATTTGCCAATTCCTTCGCTCTCTGCCTCACGCACATCCAAAAAAGCAGAATCTGTGATGAGTTATTTCATCATCCCGATCACTTCATCGCTACAGCCCTGTCTCTGAAAGTTAGGCCACACCTTCCGTCTAATGTTTGTAGGACTGTGGTAATTACTAGTTACAGCGTGTGATTAGAAATAAAATGATTTAACTTTGTTAAAGGGGAGGTTTGAATTTCAAGAGTAGTTTCTGGAATAGAAATAACAAATGCAGAAAGCTAGACTAGTGTCCTAGTAAAGCATACTAATGATTTATTTATTTAGCTTTGGGAATTTTCTGTTGAACATGTGGACATGTTAAAATGTTCACGTTTTTCTTGACATATATATACACAGTACAGGCCAAAAGTTTGGACACACCTTCACTCATTCAATGTGTTTTATTTATTTTCATGACCACTTACGTTGGTAGATTCTCACTGAAGGCATCAAAACTATGAATGAACACGTGGAGTTATGTACTTAACAAAAAAAAAGGTGAAATAACTGAAAACATGTTTTATATTCTAGTTTCTTCTAAATAGCCACCCTTTGCTCTGGTTACTGCTTTGCACACTCTTGGCATTCTCTCGATGAGCTTCAAGAGGTCGTCACCTGAAATGGTTTCCAACAGTCTTGAAGGAGTTCTCAGAGGTGTTTAGCACTTGTTGGCCCCTTTGCCTTCACTCTGCGGTCCAGCTCACCCCAAACCATCTCGATCGGGTTCAGGTCCGGTGACTGTGGAGACTGTTTTTTGTTAAGTATAACTCCACATGTGTTCATTCATAGTTTTGATGCCTTCAGTGAGAATCTACCAATGTAAATGGTCATGAAAATAAAGAAAACACACTGACAGATGAGAAGGTGTGTCCAAAATTTTGGCCTGTACTGTATATATGTCAGTGGCGGCTGCTAGCTTTTGAAACAGGGGAAGCTCATATTAGGCCTTCATCATAAAATTCATTATGCTATTTGTACGTAAATTCTGGCTAGTTTCCCCTTCCACAAGTTACTTTAATTATATGAACGAACTAACTTTAAAGTCAAGAACGCTATAATGTTTTTTTTTATTATTTAAAGAATGATTTGTACAAACAAAAATGGTTTATATCACCAGCAAACAATACAGAGTGCAGCAGTTCGTTGCACCACTTCACCTGCAAATCCGCATGGGACTGAACTCGAATCTCTGTAGCGCTGATGTATACTTAAGACATGCTGTCAATCAAAAAAGGGGTTCCATTCTTTATACAGCTCCCCCAATCATCATGCAGCAGCCCAGGCCCTGGCCCGCCCACTGCTCCATTCACTCCCAGAGAAGCTGAGCTTCCCTGGAAGTGACCATTTTGGTGCATTTATCCAATTACCGTCCAGATTTTATGCAGTGAAAAAGCTCCTCTGTGCTGCCCATAGAGATCCAGTGAAGCTGGGCTTCAGGAGGGTTTAACGTGCTGTGCTGCACGGAAATGTATGAAAAGAAAATCCTGTCAAACAATCTACAATAAATACCTGATTCTGAACGAGCTAGTCATGAAGTTGAACGCGTTCTAGCACACTTTTATTAAAACCAATATAAATAATGCTGTATATGAGCATTTTTTTTCTGACATAGTAGAGGAAGCTGAGCTTCCCTTGTAGTCTTAGAGCAGCCGCCACTGATATATGTGTGCGCATGTGTGTGCGCGAGTGTGTTCCGGTATCTGTTAAGGTTGAATGATGAGAATGATGTGTTGGTGAAAGGCTCCACATACAAGTGGAAATTATTATCATTATAATTCATTACAGCACTTTAATTATTGTGTTGTAATGTTTTATTATTATATTGTATGGTAATGTTATACAGTAGTGAGTGGTGTAGGTTTTGTATTTTTTTAATTAGCTGGAACTAAGTAGTGGCAGTTACAGGATGTGATAAAGAAGAAAAATAATCCAGCTATTAGATGGAACTGCAATTGTTTTTCAGCTGAGTGTGTGATCATTGAAAAATAATGACTGAATAGGGAGACGTTTCTTTCACACTTTGATCCAAGCAGTTGAAACTGGACCCAGCTGAGTACGTACAGAAGGTTTCATTTTGAATAATGAATAAGCTCAAATTGACTGCAATTATGTTATTAATAAAACTGATCTAAATATAAAAAAATAAAATTTAAATGTACTTGGGCTTCATTAATAAAATAAATTCAGAGACATGATTTTACAGTTCACAGAGGTCCTGGCTCTGAAAAAAAACGTTTGAGCACCCTAGGGTTAAAAAAAAAGAGAGGATCCATGAAAAGAGCTGTGAGGACTGAGCTTTATGGGCGGAGCTTCTGGGAAAGACCTGGGAGGGCCGAGATTTGTATGAGATGGTGAATTGCTCAAAGCAGAACGTTACTATTGTTGGCATGGTGGTGTAGTGGTTAGAACTGTCGCCTTGCACCCTCAGGGTCTGGGTTCGATTCTCAGCCAGGCTCGATTCCGTCTGTGTGCATGGAGTTTACATGTTCTCCCCGTGCTTGGTGGGTTACTTCTGGGTACTCCGGTTTCCTCCCACAGTCCAAAGACATGCAGATTAGGCTAATTGTTGTTTCCAAATTGCCCGTAGTACACTGAATACAGGATAAAGCAGTATAGACAATGAGTGAGTGAGAATGTTACTATCTCAAGCTGAAGATGAACATCAGTGAGAGTAATAACAATTTATCAGAGATGTCCAGTATTTTTATTTTATTTTGCATCACAGAGATGATCACACACACACACACACACACACACACACACACACACACACACACACACACACACACACACACACACACACACACACACATACACACACACACACACACACACACACACACACACAGAAATCTGAAGGCTTGCATCCATGGCCTCCTCATGACCTTCACCTTTCACCTTGCACAGTGAATTTTATAGCCAATTTCCGGCAATTTATCCTGGCAGTTTGGGTAGAAATTTCCAAAGGATTAATGTGCATAATAACTTGAATAAATCATTCAGATAGAATGTATATTATCACGCACACCTTCTGTCTGGCAGCACAACATTTATTTTGTAATCAAAACTGGCTTTCTTTCTTTTACCGGCGAAAAAAAAAACGCAACTCCAACTGAAAGGGTTCTCACAAAAGCGTCGTCCACTTCAACAGGAACCTGCCAAGAGGTTCGAGTGCTGCTACACAGAATAAGGCACTCGATAAGACCTGAGTGTCAGAGAACTCCGTCTAAGTAGCTGCTAATCAGTATTTGTAATTATCTGAGGTGTGTGTGTGAAGAGCCAAAACTTTTCCTAAGGGGCGGCAGGAAACAGAAATGAGTGGTGCAATATACAAAACTAGCGTCAGTATGTATAGCTGTTGGTTACAGAGTTTGTAGATATAGTAAAAAGGTTCAAGTTAACAATAATCTGAAATTTTATAATAATCTGAAGCCCATGTACATGTCTGTCTGTCTCTCTGTACGGCACAACTCTCTGTCTAACTTATCAAAGAAATCACACAGAAATCACAAGGTTGAGTATCTTATGCCTTGTTTATGTTGTACTGCATTACAGTGTTTTGTGTTTTCCGCATACTGTGTGCATTAACGGTAAACTATCGCATTGATTGGCTCTGTTGAGTGATGTGTGTAGTCAAGCCCACTTTGCAGGCAAAAGCGCTGTATTGGTCCCAAAATGCGATGGTTGCTGTGAGGTACACATCTGGCACATAACTGATTATAACATTATAAAAAACGAAGAACTGGCAAAGTTTCATTAAATTCTGTCCAGCCAGTTTTTTGTGATACTTTGACAAGATTGTTTGGACTCACAGAAACAGACAGACAGAATAAATTTTTCAAGTCCTCCAAAGTATGACATGTAAAGATATCATTGAAAGAACGAGTTCTGATCAATGTACAGAAAAAAACCTTTCTTTTATTTATATAGATAAAATAAAAATAAAAACTTTTGAAAAACTTCAGGCAATAATGAGGACCAGCATGCTGTATCACGTGACTTATTGTTCTTTTGAACGGTGTAACTAAGCCACTCGTGCTGTTATCGGCTCGCCAGCTTGTCCAGATCTGCTCCAGGATGAAGGCTGACAATCGGACACTTGTCTGCTGGGTGGATGTTAATCACAGTAATCCAGGGCAGCGAAAGCAAAGAGCATTAGCGCAGCCCTAAATGACATGTCTGCCCCATCCTCCTCTCTGTGGGGGGTCAGACATGGTGTGAGGAGGGGGGAGGGGGAGTAGTTTGGTGGGGTTTATGCCTCCTTTTAATATCCGGATAATAATTACCTTCAGACAGAATAGATTTAATGAAAATGATCACATTATACAGTTGAAAAAGCGTTTCTGACAGCTTAGATCACACAGATTAGCATTTGGGTCAAATTTGTTCCTAAAGCTTTTAATTCTTTTCATTTTTCTGAGGGCAACAAATCTCATATTACCAATAACAGTTTAGCTAAAACTCAGCTCTGATTGGTCAGAAGGTCTTGGATATTGTTTACTTCCTGTAACAGCGTTTTTACAGTCTCTGGCTGTTCTTGCAGGGAAAGAAAGAAGCTGATGATACAATGAACACTGTGTCAAATAATAAATTAATTAATTAATTTTGTGACAAAATGCTCTGATGTAAGAAAAAAAATGCTTAAAAAAAGGAAAATGTAAAAGATTTAAATAGTCCATATATGGAACATTAAAATACAATAAACTTGGTGGCCCCGAGTGGTACAGTGGTAAAGCGCTCACCCTATCATCCGGAGATCGCTGGTTCGAACCCTGGGTGATGCTGTAACCTCTCACAGCCGGAGGTCTAGAGAGAGCTGATTGGCTGAGCTCTCTCAGAGGGGAGGGATGAGAGGTACTTAGTGCTCCCACATTAATCAGGGCTCTACAGCCAATCAGGGGTGTCTGTGAGCTCATGCAAGCGGAGGGAGTGGATAGCGCTGTCCTCCGAGTGTGTTACGCCGCCCCTAACGGTGCATGAGCTAGCAGTTCGAAAAGATGCGGTCGGCTGGCGTCGCGTGTTTTGGAGGAAACACGTGATAGTCTTTGGCTCTCCCGACTGAGTGGTAGTAGTAGCCTTAATGTGGGAGCCCCCTAGTGACGAGGAGGAATTGGAAACGACTAAATTAGGGAGAAAAATCGGGAAAAAATCCAAAACAATAGAAAAAATAAATGAATAAATGAATGAATAAATAATACAATAAACTTCCATTCATCAATTCCATCTTGTGAATTGGTAACATTGCATAACACAAGTGTTTCTGAAATATTAGAAAACCTTCTGCAAAACGTTCCTTAATTTGCATATTCATGCATAGTCATTCATTCAAGCAACACAAATGTAAATAATGTTTCAAAATAATTTAGTTGTCAAAACAATTATTTGATTATTTTTGTTTTTATTTCATTATTATTATTATTATTATTATTATTATTATTATTATTATAATAACAACCACAATATACATAATTGTATCATTTTATAATTTTTATTTATAAAATTTATTTTTACTTATGATGTGACCTCTTTTATATATTGAATATTTTCACCTGGAATCTACAGCAGGCCTGGGTTGTATGCGTGTGTGTGTGTGTCTGTGTGTGTGCATGTGTGTAAGTGATACAGAAGAACAGGGGAGTTCTTCCACTAAGCACCAAGGGATGGAGTGAATGATCCAGTGCAGAGGAACAGCATCTGTTTCTGTGTGTGTGTGCAGAGCAAACAAGGCAATTTAAAGCCTGTCAAGGGACCAGCGCCTCTGAACCACCTCCACCACCACCACCACCACCACTATACCCCCCCCCCCCCCAATCCCGTTCCCCCCCAACACACACACTCTCATGCTTGACACCAGTTTATCAGGACACATCCAGCATCTAATAGCCATAACAGTATAAAACCAGGAAGATATTTAAAGGGTGGAAATGTGAGATACATTTCATGGAGGTCAAATATAAACTGTGTGAAGCCTTCGTGATGTTAACTATTTATATTTTGCATCAGGCTTGTGCACAATTCAGAATTGGAGAATTGGCCGCCATTCAATTCATGAGTTGTAATTTGAATTGAATTGACTCCGCCCCACAGGAAGTTGAATTTGAATTGGAGTTGGAATGACAGGAAGTGGAATTAAATTCATGGCAATTCAAAGACGTTCCACACAGTCATACTACAGAAAGAATGTGTTGAATCTCACATACAATTACATTAATTTTGTAATTTAATAGCATAATTTCATTACACATACAGTAACTAGTCACTCCTCAACCCTACATACATTTTGTTCCAACATATAGATAATGATCAAATTCCTGAAATAAATTACTGTTAATAAATCAATGTTTGATTAGTTTTGTTCAAAATGCTATATTCATTTCAAAGTAATCAAATAACACAAAGTCCAGTGTTGACCATCAAATTGTGTAGAAAAGAAGCTTTCAAACAAATGTCCACCTCAAATTGTTTGGCAACCATTTTAAATACTTTCTTCAAGCAAAGCATTCTGGGATATGGAGTCACGTTCCATTGTTGTAAGAGCCATATCGTATTTGTTATGAATTTGTTGTTGTGTTTATTTATTTTTATTGGATTTATTTTATTCTATCTTATTCTACTCATTAGTTAAGCATTAAGTTTTTTAAGCTTTAAATTTGTTAGTCAAGCATCCATTTTGACAATCGTAGGTTGGTCTGTGATGTCATTCCACTATTACACGTATTTGCTTGACTATTGTATGAAAAGGGTCAGTTTTAGATACGGAATTGTGGAGACACAAGTAGTCCTTTTTGACCGTAATCCAAGATCATAATAAGATACAACAAATAAGTTGTTGTAAACGTAAGAAAACGTAATCTAACGTAAGCTAAAAGATACAGCAAACATATTGTTGTAAACGAACTTTGAGATTATGACCTACAGATACGGCGATTGGGTTGTTGTAACTACAGTGGATTTACTCAAGGCAACTGTACGAAGAGTTGAATCTTTGATGCTGGAAAAATAAACGAGAGACAAAGAAATCATCGAACTTCCGTGTTGTGAATAAATAATCAAACCAAAGTTACGCGTCAAAACTTGTGTAATAATATGACCACAACAATTGTGTTCCACAAAATTACAATTCTAATAAATCAAACTTAATTATGTGTTCTGTGACTAGAGCTTTTAACATTCATTGCTGGGGGGAAACATTTCCTGTTCAAGTAGTTCAAACTAAAATCATTTATATGTAATGAAATCATATCTGACATATATTGTAAAGCTTCATTGTTAAACACTTCACTTATGTAATTTATATGAATTTCTTTGAATTTGGATTGAATTGCAATTCTGCTTCCTTTAATTCAATTACGAATTGTAATTCTAGATCCTGTTTTTGACATCAATTCAAATTCAAGAATTGAATTGGAATTTAGGAGTCATTCTCAATTCAATTCTGAATTGTGCACAAGCCTGTTTTGCATAAAGTAGCGACATCAAATAAGCCCAGATCAATGAAGAGCAATGCAGGGGAGTTATACCAGAGGAGAGGTTGTTCTTCTCAAAATTGAGATCCTTGAACTGTCAAGAATTTTGAATAATTACTGGTAAATACTGCAGATTTCCTCAGATCAGCTTTTTCCCTCAGAGTATCACTATACATGTTCCCCATGTCAGTATTGGTTTCCTCTATGTTTCACAATCATTCCAGTAGATTCTAGAACACTATAGAATGGTTTAGAACAATATTGAAGATTCCAAAACTATAAAATAACACATGGAATTAGTTAATTCCACAACAACAACAACAACAACAACAAAAAACCCATCAAGCTCCATGATGAAACTATCTCTCATGAATGCCTTCTCAGGAAAGCAAGACCAAAACTGACCTCTGCTGCAGAGGAGAAGTTCATTCAGTTACCAGCCTCAGAAATTACCAATTAATGAACAGCACCTCAGGTTAGAGCCGTTATGAAGCTTTACAGAGCAGTGGCCGATATCAAGAAACTACATTCCTTTGTATTGAAGATTTTCCTGTTTCAGGAAAAATCTATTTTGCAGCTTTACAGCTCTGACCAGGGTTGCCAGATCTAATCAAAATTCAAAGCTGAGAAAAGCTGACATTCCACAATATGCAATATGCCCACTTAATTCTTACTATTTCCTTTAAAACATCTCAATAGATTCATCTCAACTGTTCAAAGGAGAATATTGCATATTTTGGCCGCTTTCAGCATTGTTTTACATTATAGACAGAAATACAAATCAGGAAAATGAAATTAGAAAGTGTGTCTACTTGGTGAAGTTCCTACTAGCTAACTTGTTGATTGTTTTGGTCTGTGAGATAAAAGGTCACCCGAGAATACAATACTAATAAGCTGAAAGGAGCATATCGACACCTATCGTATCAGAGTCACACATACTCTGGTTAACAAATTGATTCCCTTGCTGTGTTTGTATAATGGGACAACTATAGTAGTCCAATTAAATGTTCTTGTTGAGTTATAACCGTAGATCCACTTAGCTGTCCATGTAAATGTACTGAACAAAAAGATCAATGGAACATACTCGCTTGACGCTGGAGCACAAAACACTCGGTATTCACAAGAAAACACACGGTATTCACGTGAATGTTATGTGATCAAATTAATCAAAAACTCAAAAATGTAGCCTATGTAAACTTTAGAGCTGATCACTAACATAATGTGGCGTTCCCATCAAAAGGACGCCTTTTCTCCCTAGCAGGTGATTCCTCCAACTACATCGTGTTACATCCGGACTCCGACTCAGCTAGACTCAGGCGCTGACAGAGATTGAAACATCTGATAAAAAAAGCTTAATCTAATAACTATAAGAGCAAGACAAGGCCACGTTAGTGCCATCTTCTGCCTGGAGACGTCGTTAAAATGAAACACTGACATGGAAAGCCGTGAAAAATGAAAATTAACACCAGTTATTAAAATGATTGGATTTGCAGAAAGCTAATTAAAAGATGTCAGGATGGTCGGCCGTGCAGAGGCCTGGCGGATGCTAATGAGGACCAATGGGCTTGTGTGCTGTAATTTCCGGCCTAATGAAATTACGGTTTAAATGTAAAGTTTAGTGGAAGGAAGACTGGGGGGAGGGAAGGGACGCAATCACGGCCACCATTGTAATCTTTCTCATTATGCCCATTAAGAGGCATGTTTTACAACCTCAGCAAAAGCACGGCCCGGCCGGTGCGAAATTCAATTATCCTAAAGGCTTTCACAAAACAATAAAAACATTTTATTATTAGTCAATTAGCAGGAATGGTTAACGTCTGAAGGTCATCCAGCCTTGTCTTGTCTTACGATCGGTCTTTTTGTTAAAGTAACCAGAGTCGTATATTTTATCATTAGAGCTTTGGTTAGTCATAATACTGGACGCTGGAGACTTTTAGATTTTTTTAAGTGTCAGGTCACTAAGGTTGGTGACTAACTCACTCACTTCTGGGGAAAGTGGATGTAATAATTCTCATAGATTTTCTTTTTACAGTATAAAGTCTGATTTATGTTTCTGTTTTAAGTCTACGCAGAGCCTACTACTCAAGTGGTCCATTTACTTGTGCTCTAGTGGATCTGCGACATTACACCGCCATACCACCAGTTGGCAGTGGGGGGTTCTATGCCACTGTGAAGTGTCTCTTCAGCATTTTGTGGTGAGTTTTTTTTTTTAGGTGTAGTACAAAACAATGGGGAATCAAACCGAGAGGATCTTGTTAGAGTTGAAGCCAATAGATTAGTTTGGCAGGGGTACGAGCAGACAGAGAGGAGGAGACCGGCACTGATGATGTTGCGTCCACTTCCATTTTTAGGTACAGTTGACTTCCATATCTGATTTGATCCGTGCCAGAGAACACCATATTGCTCTTGAGACTTTTCCAGTTCCAGATCAAACTGAACCAGACTTTGGGGTCAAGCATTCTCAGAAATAATCCCTGTGCTCTCCTTGATGTGGTCCATGTTCAAATAAACTTTATTCAAAAATTGAGGTGTAGGGGGAAAAAAGGTACTACCAGGTGGACCAATGACAGTCTGTACTGCCGTGACGTGTAATTACCTTTCCGGGAGGGATACATCAGGATACGCTTTAGGCTTTGGTGTAGGGTATGTGGCTATGTGAGATTGATGGCGAGCGCATGGCGACTGTATAGATGTACAGTATAAATCAGCCTTAACTCCATTTAGACGTTTGAATGTATAAAAGTTGCCGCTATGACTTACTATTAAGGCAATATATCAACATACACCCATACTGTTAATAACCACTTTTTAACATTTTTAATTACAGTATGTGGTCATCATGGTAACACAGTAGCTAGAGTTTCCATTGTATGCCATGGTTCAATCCTGGACTTTCACATGTTCTCTTCATGTTCATGCAGTTTTCTTCTAGGTTTTCAAATTTCCTCACATCATCCCAAAGTGGTAGGTGGATCATACTCTCATCTTGAATAAGCTGTTTATTCAGATCAGAATCGAGGTGAATCTAACATGGATACACAATTATGGGAAACGCCACACAGTCAGTTACCCAAGCAGAGAATTGAATCAGGGAGTAGTTAGAGAGTCTCTCTGCAACCACGTACAGTAGGTGCACTGGCTAGTCTAACAGTGAATAAATGTGGTGGTACAGCCATGATCATGTCACGCCTTAATCCGGTTGTAATAGAGGTGCGTACAGTACTGCAGCAAAATGCTAAAAGATACACACTTAACGTTTCTATCATTAATTACTAGAACGCCAATTAGGACCAGGTTAGCCTTCATGACAGTTGCACCTCATCCGTTAACATCGGCAAGGATGTTTATCATCATAATTAAGCCCTAACGAGCCTGATTAAAAATAAATGTTAAACATCACCCCCTGCTAATGTGTTACTCCACTGCAACTGATTAGCTATTAAATATTTTAAACTACCGATGGTAGCAAATGTAGAGTGCATGTTTACACACTTGACCTTAAACAGCCTTCGATGTTGAGCCAACAAGCTTCACACACTGCCTTTGCTCTGTAACGTTAGGAATTTAATGATCATAGTGTTTTACACTGAAGGACCCAGAACTGCATGCTCAGTGAACTGATTAAACTTTCACTCACTCTTCCTGCTTGTTGTGCATTAAGACACTGATAGTAGACATGACACGAGACGTGTAACGCATAGCATTGACGTCTGGATGGATACGATAGTACACAGCGCTTTGTTTACGTAATGGTGTACTTGTTAAAGAGATTTTTCCTGGGTACTGACAGTGACGTACACTTGACCTGTGCAGAGGCGACTGTTCAGGGGGCGACACGCCTACCTCACCACCACACAGCACCAATTAGGGACTGGTCAGTGCTCTGTGTTCTGGTGGACAGACGTATGGTTTAATGTCCTCATCAAGCTGACATGCATGTACCCTGCGCCGACTTCAGATGACAGTCGCTGCCTCATCATGGAGGACACCGCAATCAGGAAAATCACTTGACGTTTTTCTATGTGAATTGGTTTGAAGTGGAATAACTGCGATGTAGCGGTAGTAGTACATGACAGGGACACTGTTGAATGAGGTTGATGGATTTAGTGCAGTAAGAAAAGTGAAAGTCTATTAACATTACAGTGACATTAGAGACAAATGTCCAAACTAACACTGTGGGAAAAAATGAAGCTAAAAATCGCTAGCATTGTGGAAAAGTTAGTTGTTGTTAACAAGTATTATGGAAGAGAGTTATGGTAGACAGCTAGCATGCAGGCAACAATGAGCTACATTTGAGAAAAAAAGGTAAAAATGGAAACAGACTAAATAATGATGAATGAGTGTTTTGGTAAAAAGACTTGGATAGCATTATAGGGGAAAAGATTAATCAGAAAAATAAGCTAAAGTTATCTATCATTCTGGAAAAAGGTTAAGCTGAAGTTAGCTAGTGCAGTTTTTTTGTGTTTTTATTATGGGAAGAAGACAAGCTGTTATTAACTAGCATTATAGAAAAATAGCTAGTAAAGATTTTAGTTGTGAAAAATAAAGAAATGAAAACAAAAGAAACAAAAATTACTTAAATTAACTAGTATAGTGGAAACAAATACACTGAAGTTTGCTAGCATATTAGGAAAAAGAAGAAAAGGCTGACATTCTTTATATTTGTTGAGAAAATATAAGATGAAGTTAGGTGTGAGTAACAATGAGTTAAATTTTAGTTGTGGAAAAAGCAGAAATTAAAGGAGAGGAAGAAAAGGTGAGTGAGCTTTGCAGATGAAACATTGTGCTTAATTTAGCACTCCAGGAAAAAAAAAAGTGTTTGCTATCATTGTGGGAAAAGATTAAGCCAGGGAAAAAAAGGTTAAGTGAAGTTTAGCTAGAATTATGTGGGGGAATTTTTCGATTGAAGTTGGCTTAGTGTTATGGTGGAAAAATAGATTCACATTAGCTAGCATTGTGAACAGCAAGCTGTTGTTAGCTATTAGAAGACTGCTAATATTAAATAGCATTTTAGGGGGGAAAACATTTCCACAATTTTTTGTTGTGTAAAAGGCAGAAATAAAAGAAGAAAAAAAGAAAAAAAAGGTACGTCTTTAGCGCTGTGTTTAATGTGAGACTTTTCTTTGCAAGCTTGCTAAAGTTTATTGACGATCAACAGTCTCTGAAATAAAAAGACTAGCTGTTGGATTCATGTATGATCGTTCCATTGCCCTCTTCGTTCAGACGTAACGGTGGAGGAATTTAGCTTTCATGTAAACAATGCTGTACGGTCATTATATTTAAATTGTTTTATTGTTGTTAAGTGTTTTGACAAATATGGTGTGTAACTGTTCTGCACTTGGGATCTGTGCAACACATTTTGAATTGTTTGATTGGTTTAGTGGGTCATGTTTTATGTGTCATCTGAATGTATAATATTTTATTTTTCCTTTTTTCCCACTGCCTGGCCAAAAAAGGTGGCCATTTCAGGTGGGTAAAATTATTTGGCTGAATCAAGAAAAGTCAACTGAGGATATTTGACATTACTGAAACTGGGTTAAGAAACATTATTCAAACCTGGAAGGATAGCGCTAAACAGTCAACTTCACTGGTCTGGTGAAAATGTTAGAAGAAAAGGGGGCTGGGCATCATTTTGGTGAGCTCTGACAGCACTACACCTATTAATATAATAGTTTATTGTGAATAATATATATTTCAGAGCCTAGATATATTGCAAAGCCTTTAACAATAGCCAAATGTTCTATAGGCAGACTTCAATAGCGATTAACTTGCATGTTTTTCCCCCCGAGGAACCTCACTGAAAGCACAAGTCTGAAATGCACAGTTTATTAGTGCTATTTGTTTATTATTAGTGCTAGTGCTATTAGTTATAAAGATATTAGTGAAAGCTTTCAGTATCATTGCTTTAAAGTCTATAGTACTGAAGTGAGTATTTTATGGATATAATTTTGGACAATATTTGCATCAATTGAGCTGTAAGTGTGGCAAATAAACCCTCAACCAGTCCATCCTCCAAACCATGGTCATGTTTCACAGGAGAGCACAACAAACAAAAATATTGCCATTATTTTAAAACCAGTTCAAAAGATTTAAACATATATAATCTATGATATCTTGCAAACTAGAGTTGCACAATTAATCACATACAAATTTGAAATTTCAATATGAACCTGTAAAACTTTTTAATTGAAAAAGGCTGCAATTTATTACAGCTAATATCCACATAGTCAGAAATTGTCAATAATTTGTCAATAATTAAAATAGTTGGTTATTTTTTTTAAAGACACTGTTGAGATAAACTAATAGCCTAGATCAATACATTTGAATACAAACTGGCATTTTTAATATTAAAATGTTTTTAGCAGCTCATGCAGCACTACAGCAAACATTATGTTCTTACAAGCTTGGTTTAGTGTTACTGTGCACAATTAAATATCTATGTGCAATATTAAAAAACAATTAATGGCAGAATGTGCTGGATCAAGTGCTGTTTTATGTGATATTAATAAAAGTAGAAGCAATGTTGTTTCAAAATGATTTTTTACGAAGCAGAGAAACAGACACAGCCCTGACAGATATCAGATTTACTCAGGAACTCTTACCTTGTGTAAATATCATAAAAGCAGGACACACAAACAAACCACCGGTGAAACCGTGCACTGTTACGACATTAACGAGTGGCATGGATTTAAGAGCTATAAAATGAATTAAGGAGCAGGGAGACGACGCCGAGCTGAGATGAGGTCTGTACAAAGGAGATGAGCTTGGCCTCCGAGCTGTGAAGGTGACTGAAGAGCAGCGTGCAGAAAAATGCTTTTGATTCATCGCACAATATTTACAGACCCCGGTTTAATCACAGATCAGAGGAGAACGTGACGGACTGACGGCAGGAATTTACCCAGAACTGTTCAGCTCAGAGTGCACGTGTCTGGACACGAGGAAATCCAAGTGTCTATCAGAGGAACATGTTTATTATACATGAAGCTGAATATTAACATTGATGAACTCTTCAGTGGTGCCACAGCCTTCGATTTTGGTAACTTTTGTATTTTGCTGTAACAGGAATGCGTTCTTTTTTATACGTAACATTTTATTCTATTGCTGTAAAATTTTATTACAAACAGTAACAATGTGAAATGTTGTCTAGTATTAGCCAGCCCTGTTTTACCCGAATATGAACTGTCTAGATTCGATTAGCTAGCTACATTAACGTATTGAGCAATGTTAAGGGGTATACTTACAGTATTTCTGCAAAATGTCATGTAATACAGTAAGTGTGACGGCTTCAGTAGTACGCCGTCTTTTATTAACCGGATTTTCAGAGCTAGTATTTACAGTATGATATAATATGTAATTTCATGCAGTTCTTAAATCTACACTCACAGCAGGAGTCTGATGGAAACAGAGGCGGCTTTCTCTTTGGCAAGCTAGTCATGTTCTTTAAATATAAATCGGTCGGATAAACACAGAGAAAAAAGGAGCTACTGGAGGAAGAGGAAGACTTGGTTGCTGTGTTTTCTCTATTGGAAAATCAAATTCATGGTTTATGAGATGAGGAATTTGGGAATTTTATGGCTAGCTGATGAGATAACTGATGGAGCAAGGAAAACAAAGAAAAGGTTATTTCCAGAGTGAAGTGTTATCAAATTACCAAAGTGACAACTAAACAACAAAGAGGTCTCACTTTCTAATGTCAGAGATACCACACATGTGGTGCTGTTTAAACTTAGAAATGTTTTATCTGTGGGGTGGGACAGGAATCTGACTTTTTGTATAGAAAAAGTATGTACTTTTATAGTTACCCTTAATGGTTTTCACTGCAAAACAAGATAAATCCATTCCTAGGGAGGAAAAGATGCAAAAAGTATTTAAAACTGTTTTGTACAGTACGTTTGTATATACAGTATACAGCTCTGACCAGGCTTGCCAGATCTCAGCCGAACCTGCTCCTGAGAAAAAACTAAAAATGCCCAGAAACTTTCTCAAAAATTAGACCTTTTTGTTTTGCTTTCTAGGAAACAAAAAGGTCACAGTGGTGCACATGCCTACCCAGTGCTTATTATTTGCTTGTAAACATCTTCAAAACAGGGGGAATATTTTTTAAACTATCCCAAAAAATCCATAGAAACTTTGGATAACAAATTAATACGAGTCAGGTATTTTTCTAATACATGCAGTACATTTGGAACAGTATTTATGGTGTAGAGTGTAGTGATGGGTCATTCATGAATAATTGGTTCTTTTGGAACAAGTCTTTAATGTGACACAGAAGAACGAGTCGTCAGTGATTCATTCATTTTTTACTGGGTGCAAAGCATCGTAAAACCTCCGGAGGTTATGTACAGGAAACAGAAATGAGTAGTTACCTTTGAGTCCTCTCGTTCGAATTGTTTGTTCTTTTGTTGCGTGACTCCCGTAGATGTAATGCGGTGCAATAGATTCAAAAGAACGAATGATTCGGACCAGAAGATATGAGAGGTGAGCTGCTCATTCTGTTTATCATAATATGTCCTTGAACTAAATGACTCTAAAAAAGATTTTAGTTCATTTTGATGATCACTAATCATTTTGATGATCCCATCACTAATACAGTGCATGTAATGCACTTATGGCACACACTTATAAAGTTCAAACCATGCTTGCTAAATAGAGCTGCTATTTTCTAGCTGCTATATCACATAATCCTCACGCAGTTTAGCACAGAAGCAGCGTTCCAGGTCTCAGCTCCAGAGTAGTGGGAGGTCTTCCTGTGACACAGATGCAGGATGAGAGGTGGGCAGCGCGAGACGTGATGCTAGACTGCAAGCCTCGTCCGACAGTCACATTACGGACCTGCGCACGCCTGCAGAAAATGTCACTCTCCAGGGGGCTTTCCATGAACACACAGGATAAGAGAGACAACCTTAACACACCAAACCTAGAAACACAAAACGCAGAGCGACACCATGACAAACGGAGAGCCGAAGATCATCTAACTGTCAGCCACAAAGGTGGTGGTGGTGATGGAGGGAGTCCGATGTTGATGTAAATGTCATCTTATTGCAATGCAAACTTTTTATTTAACCAAATCTCCATTTCAGAATTTCTGTCATAATCGCAAAGCTCTAGTTTCTGTTCATTATATGAGGCTGATCGTTCTACATGCCGAACATTTCCATTCAGACAACAGAGATGACTCGCTAAATTGTTGCTCCATTATCCGGAAGCAGGTTTGTCATTTGGGCTGTCTGGGAGATATTCCCTCGAAATGACAAGTCATATTAGGAGCAAAGAGGGAGGGTAATTTATATGTCACATCTCTTTAGCCTGACTATACAGTACTAACCATCACAAAATAAATTGTTCAATATAATCATGTTTGTCTTTTTTTTAATGGCATTCATAACTCTTTGCCAAGATTTCTCAAGATCCAAGTGATTTTACCAGAACTTCCTAAAGGAGAGAGTGTGACATGATTTCAGGCAGCGTGTCTATCATTAGGAGGCAGCATGGTGGTGTAGAGGTTAGCACTGTCGCCTTGCACCTTCAGGGACCAGGTTCGATTTCCGTCTTGGGGTCCAAGTACATGGAGCTTGTACAGTATGTTTTCCCCATGCTTAGTCAGTTTCCTCCCATAGTCCAGGCTAATTGCTGTTCCCAAATTGGCCATGGTGAGTAAATGAGCATTTTGTATACATTTGGCATCCTGTCCATCATTATATCAGCCCTCTGAGCTCAGACCCTGTTGTAGGATGGAGGCAGAGCTGATGTTCTGTTTTGCAACTGTTCTGTTATTTTAAAAATAACTATCCTGTACATTTTCTAGATATAAGCTGGTGAATTTACTTTAAAGTTACAGTAACAGCATCTGATGTTTATTTTAGTAGGAACACATTGTCAGAACTTGCCAGATGCCCTTATCCAGAGAGACTACATTTTTATCTCATTATACATCTGAGCATTAAGGGACTTGATCAAGGGCCCGACAATGGCAACTTGATAGTGCTGGGTTTTGAACCCAAGACCTTTCAAACCATAGTCCAGAGGCTTACAGTACGTACTAAGCGCTACTGTACCCCCTCCCCTTTACAACCATTACTAATAACTCCACCTGTGTATGTCTTGTCTGTAGTTCAGGAGATGAGGTTCTTTTTTTCAACTGAAGGACTTGAGGTTGAGGAACTAACAGTTTATCTAGATTTCTGTAACAACATTTTTTTTTCAGTGTTCACATTTACAGTAGCTTCCTGTTTGGCCACACCCACTTTGGGTGCTCACTTTGAGGATCCTTTAGTCGCAGTTTTATAAGGAAATTAGCTACTAAGTTTTACTCAGCATGCTGCAGAACCACATACTGTTCTTTTGAGGACTTTGACTGTCGCACCTGCTTCTTTTATGCACGCAAACACCGGCAGCTTCCATTGTGTTTTTTTATTGGTCAAAAAAGTGCTCATGACTTATTATTTTCTTTTCTGGCATGCAAATATTTTTCTGTAACTTTTAAGTTTGCGGTGGAATACTGACTTTTGAAAATCTGAAACCTTTTTGTACTGACTAAATAATAAAGTGCTAACATTTTTTTAAAATCTATAACAAAGTTTGTACCTAAAACCTTTTGCACACTGCTGTAGATATAAACACTCAGCAGTAAACAGGTACAAATTCAGTCCATGTCAGTTTTCCACTCACAATGTACATGCAGTCACAAACAATATCAATCTTTTTTTTTTTTTTAAATCAGCCTGTTTATCATATAAGTGCATTAGATAAGATGAGTTGTTATTTAATTGACTCCCATCTTTGTTAATGAGGCTCGAGCCCCTGGATCTATAGTTGCAGATAGATAGATAGATAGATAGATAGATAGATAGATAGATAGATAGATAGATAGATAGATAGATGAAAATGTTGCACACATTATTTGTACAACTAAGAAATAAAAAAAAAATCACCTTCAGCACCTTTAAGCCTAAATACTGTGTTATAACTTTCATATAATTCTGCATCGACGCCGCTGTATGGACATGAAGCGATGTAAAATCTGACCGCTAAACAAATCACTTCCTGCTTAATCCATGTTTCTGAGGCCTTTCTGTCAAGCTCTTTGCTTCTTAACAAATTTCACCCGCGTTCGCCCACAATGTAAATGCTTTAAAGCATTTTGACACAACACGGGCATTCGCGAGACGGCAGCCGCCTGAATAATAAATCCGCAATATGTTCCAGAACAGCTGTCTGCTCCACAGAAATGAAATGCTCCTCAGGAGTGAGGCATCACACTATGTTTTTGTTTACGTGGGGTCGCGACCCCAGAGATCTGGAGGTAGTACGGATCAGACATTGTTGTGTAATCATCTCTCTTGTTCTTTCTGTTCTCGCTGTCTACACGGCCTCATCTTTAATTCACAGCGTGCGGATTTCTTTATGATTGCGACACCTGTGTGATGCGGGTGACAACTCTGTCTGTCATTCAAAGCGTGCGCGTTCAGTAATTTCTACTCCTCAGAGGCCATGACGACATCGCCTTGACACTTTGACATGCTTGTACATGACATGTTTCGGGACAAGAAAAAAACCGGAAAAAATTAAAATATTGAAATGCTGCTACATATTTTACAGAGAATAAAGAAAAAGAATAAAGAATAAAGTGTGAGAAACTTTTTTTTTTTTTAAGGTTTTTGCACATGCTAATAGTTTATAATAGCTATAATGGCAGGTTTAGATCTCAAATAGATGTAAAATTTTTATTTATGTGCAATACAGTACAATAATTGTGTTATATTAACTACACTGCTGTTCAAGGCCGCTCGTGTGTTAAAACCCTCACCGTCACCCTGTGGACTATTATCAACAGGGGCTAGAATTCCAGCAGCAGCTAACGAACAACTTCATTGATTTGAGGAAATCTTTCGCCAGCATCCATCATGACATGCTCTGGAGCATCGCTTGGGTATATGGAATTCCCACACAGTTTCCCAAAATTTCTACCTCAATTTCAGATGGTGCATCTGCTCTAATGATGGGATGATGAAGAAACTTCTTTAATGTCATATCAGGGATGTGTTCTGTCTCTCTCCCCGCTTTCAGTAGCGTTGGTCATGAAGAAGGCCCTGGATCACACAGGATTTGGAATCGAATAAAGTTCTTCTCAACAGTTTATGGGCTTCGACAACATTGTCCTCCTTTGGGTGATGATGGAATATAACAGAACATAACAGCAGCCTTGGAACAGGAAGCAGCCAATGTGAAAATGAAAATGATGTGGATAGGATACTGAGCTGCAAATGGACCAGTTGTGTCTGGAGGAAATCATCATGAGAAGGTCAAACATACTTCACCTACTTTGGAGGTCTCCTAACTAATGCTGGCAACTCAGAACATGGCATCATCAACTGCCACTCTGCAATCTTTCAATGACTCAATGTCCCATCTGATCCTAGAACACAATGAGCTTAAGGACAAAGGTTCACCTTCTCAGTACCGTACCACTGTGAACCTGGGAAGCATCAGCGAAGGTGATTCTGTGCCTTAATGTGTTTCAGAAGCACTGCCTGTAGCATAATCTTAGAATCACCCACCAGAACCAGAGTCACAAATGAACAGGAGCCCTGGCGAAGCTCTACAGCTCTTAGCATCATTATCATCATCATCATCATCATCACCATCGCTACAGAATGGAGGTTGAAGTTTGCAGGACATGTGTAACGCATGAGTAAGGACATTTCCACACACACAATGCTGTGAGAACTCACCTGCTAGCCCCCCCAGAGTCACCAGTTCCTGGAATCCATCCAGAGGTGAACAGAAACAAGGTCTCACATGAGATTGCCGCACATAATATTGCATTTCATTATGGATTTGAAGGCCACTGACCAGTCGTGGAACGATCTGGAGGATCTAAATTGCATCAGAGGTTTGCTGATGAGTCAGTGCTGATCGATGATGAAATTGTGGTTATAATTCTCATTCATTATCATTTTGTAACACAGAGATTTATTTTCAAATAACTGAAAAGAAATAATATTTGAATCAATAATAATTTATAAAGCATTCTTTTTAAATGGAGCTTTAATAGCTGCGGTCCAGTTGTGTACATTAATTATTATATTATTTAGTGTTATGTAATGCTTGATAAACGATAAAGCAGTTGAATTGATAGAGTTGCATTAATTGCTGATACAAGTGATATTACAGTACGATTTTGTCCAAAGCAACATTTTTGTAAACTCTGATTTTGCATATGTGAGCACGAGTTGTTGGAGGCGACCGAACCCCATCCTGTCCTCCATCACAGGGGATTGTGGCTGGGTGGCTGGCTATAAACAGATGCTGTCCGGTGACAGAGCTTAAAGGATGAGGCAGAGGGGCCAGATGTTGGTCTGACCTCTGGATCTCAGGACCTGCTGACAGCCAGCGATGGCACAAGACTTGGCAGCTGCCAGCGATCCAGTCGGAGACACAAGGAAGATGGACGTAGAGAAATTTTCTTCCATTTCCTCGTTGTCTTTGTCCATCGAGAGTGGAGATCAGTAGTGCTGACGCTGGTCGAAGACGTGGATTCCCGGCACAAAACCGTTGCCAGAAGCCATCGTGTCAAAGCTAAGTTCGAGGAACAAACAAGAACAAAGTGCCACTTCACATCGCACTCAAGTCTAACAGCTGTTGGGTGAGCGGATGCAGATGTAAATCCTAAGAGAACTACACGTCATGTTGCTTACAGGTATTAGAAATTAAAACCTCTCAGGCCACAATATCATTGTTTTTTGTTTTGTTCTTAATGAAATGATGTGATCAGAAGGTTGTTATTTAAAATGACTCTGACTCGGTTATTTGAAATCTCTGGATTAAAACGATTCAAGTGTAATACTGTAAACACATATGAGTTGTACAATAGTTTAAAAAAAGACAAAAAAACGCTTCTAACACAGAGAGAGACGCGTTCTGATTAGGTCACGTCTCTCGCATGTATAACGCGTGTCTTCTTGTATCTCTTCATCTCGTTACGCCGTCCAAATCAGCATTTCTTCCCCTTTTAATTTGGCATGTAAAATCCCTGGCATTTTGACTGTGCGCATCTTGGCTCTTAACACCCCAGTCAAAACTGTCTTTGTGCAAGAAGCGAGGCCTGTGGCGGTTTCCGTGGTGATGGATGAATTTGGAATTGTGGAAGTGTGTGTGTGTGTGTGTGTGTGTGTGTGTGAGAGAGAGAGAGGCCTGGAGTGGTGCATGGTGACAAGACTGCCTCTCGCACCGTGAAGTGCAGCGTGGGCTCTGCGGCAGAGCAACCGGTCATCTGCCAACAGATCAGTCTGAGACTCTCCTCCCTCTCTTTCTCTCTCTCTCTCTCTTTCACTCTCCCATCTCTCTCTCATCTCTCTCTCTCTCTTTGCACCAACAGACCAATATACACAGCTCACAAGCTACAGAGACTAAACCGAGGTCTTGGTGTTTCACACTGCAGTAACTCTCTCCTGTGTTTCATTCAAGCTCGCCAGGAAAATCCTGTGCCGTTTCGTGCAGGTCGTCTTCACTAAGGAAAAAAAACAGGAATTATTTCAAAGCATCAACACAATCTATGGTCACAATTCTATATAAATAAATAAAAAGACATTGTAATGTCTGAAAGTGAAACCATGAGCCGATGCCAAGGTTTTCACTTCGATCTGTAAAACAATTCTGTAGTACTTTTTGGTTAAATCCTATAGTTTGATTGTCACATGTTCATGGGAATAAATGAGTACAGTGATGAAATTCTAGGGTTAGTGCTTTAAACAAGAACATCCATGTTTTAAAACGGTGTAATCCCTGGATAAAATAATCCTCAGATCTGACAAATGAAATAAATAAAATTAAATAAATAAAAAAAAATTTTAATAGCATGCTGGGGCAAAATACAGTATGAAGTTATAGGATATATTCATTCATTATTATTACAAACTGATTTAACTGTTTAGATTTTTTTTTTTAGGAATGATAAGTTATTTTCTTTTCATTTATAACAAGAAATCAGGATGTTTTTTTTTTCATTGTAAAACTACTATACTGTATTGCTAGCAAACCTATGTCTAGTGGCACATGAGTAACGTTATAATAAAAATAGAAATAGAATCCGACGCGTTCCAATCTATAAAGCATCAGTTTAAAAGAAGATTTCAAATGAAGTTTTTTTCAAAGCAGAGCATTTGGAGATCTGCGCTTTCAGTGTTTCACCTGGAGAAACATTCGCCGGCTCAGAGGCTGAAGTCCAGCGCATGTCATGATCGCTGAGCGTCAACCACATGGCAGGGAGGACCGGAATGACAGCTCACAACGTCTGCAAAGACACGGCCTCGGGAAACAAACTCCCTCTATCTCACACACACACACACACACACATACACAAAGCCCTCAGACTGAAGAAGAAGTGGATCGATGTGACTCAAGTCATCGCTGAAACACGAGCGAGACACCGTTCATTTCCTGTACTGTTTAAGTTAAGTGGAGCTGCAAGGTTTTAAAATTTTAAAATTACAGAGTTTAATATGATGCTGTTGAAATAAACCATCACAGGATGTCATGAGGACAGAAGTGGATTACAGCGGATTATTTCCTAACAATCTGGCAAACTACATCTGGATCAAAAATAAAGCATTAATAAAAGAACTTTAATTCATTTGGATTAATTAAGACACGGCACAGAATCAGCGCTGTAAGAGATCTAGAGCTGACCTGATCATCATGCATCTGTTTTCTGAAAAACTAAAACTTGTAATATTATTATTATTATTATTATTATTATTATTATTATTATTATTGTTGTAATATGTGAAATATTCTGTAACGCACGGTGGATGAAAAATATCAAACTACAATATTTAAGGACATTTTTCTAATACACATATATGATATGATATATTTGAAACCCTGTCGATACGGTGGCCCTTAGGGACAAAGTGCAAACAAAAGTTAAAGCACAAACATTACAGAAGACACACTGAATACACAAAATACATACAAAAGTTGAAAGCTTGCGCAAAGAGAAAAAGAGATTTGCCACGCCAGATGTGACAGCAGTTGGAGTGATGAGATAAACAGGACAGGAACGTACCAGTGAACAAGATGTCAATCAGTGTGTGACCAACATTAGCTGCTCGTCTTGAAGCTATTAGAACTACTATATTGTGTATTATTACTGAAACAGAATAAAATCACATAGTAAATACTAGCAGCAATAAATTGAAACCTAGACTTGTAACCATTTTTCTTTGCATGTGTTTTCATAATGTTTATGCTTTCACATTTCTACAACAAACGTCAGCTGTTCAAAGTGATATATTTTGTTTGGGGGAAAAAAAACCACCTGTAAAATCAGGAAGTGAGCAGCCTGCAAAGTTTCCTCCCAAAGTCCAAAAACATGCTGTTGGATACATTTGATGAGATGAAGCATAAATGAGTGTGTGTGATGCTCTGAGACAGACAGACAACTTGCTCTCCAACTAGGATGTATTTACATGTCATGCCTGATATTCCTGCCATATAGAGTCGATCCAGGATCTTTTAAGTTACAGTATTTTCCCCATTAGCCGTGTCCAGTTCCCACCGATCTTATGACACGCTCCTTCAGCGACTGCTACCAACCAGCGAGGACATCAGCTAACTGCTTCCGAACTGCTGTTTGAGCAACATAACACCTTTGGAGGAAAGCGCTATCCGCCCCTTCCACTTGCATGACACCCCTGATTGGTCAGTGTTGCTATGATTGATGAGTGCAAGTATGGCATCCCTCCCCATGACATCATGATCAACCTGCTCTCTAGACTCCTGGCTACGGATGACTGTAGCATCACTTGGAAATCGAACCTGTGATCTCCAGACGATACTGTAGGGTGAACCGCCTGAGTTCTTGATGCATTCTGTTTGTATGTCTTCACATTGTACAGACTTCTTGGCTGTACTGTACACACCTCAGATCTTTCATGCATGTGACATGATTTTTGAATCAGATGAACAATTCATTATTTCAAATGCGCATTAAATATAACACAAAATTAATACAAGATATAATCAGAATCTCCAACATGATGCTGAGGTAAAAACTAAAGTATGTCCCATTTTTTGCCCTACAGTTAAAATAACCTGCAGTGTGTAATTTTAGTGTTTCCTGGGGCAACAAAATCAATCATTCATTAATATTGTCCTTTTAGTTACATTTTTTTTACGCTCACCCTCTCACATGCGCACAAAGCTACCAAGTCAAATCGGGACCTGCAAATAAATTTCTAGTATAAAACCATTTGACATGTACAGAAGTCTTCAAGCAAAGTACGGTAAGCTGCAGTAAAACATTTGAAAGATTTTAAAGCAGCCAATATGACCAGAAAACTTGCAGAAGAGACGCATCTGTCTGTGGGAACTGAATACGCAATGATGTGATGGAGTTGTTGCTACATCCACCGTACAGTCCTGACCTCACTCCAAGCCATTTCCACATGGATCATTAAAGGAATTCCTGGGAGGCCAGTGATTCAGATAACTTTCTACCTTGATGGTATCCAAGCACGGTATAAAAAACACGGGGATACAGTAAGTGCCTGAGTGTAGCAGGGGATTATATAGAGAAATAAAGGCGTTTTTTAACTTTGTTCTGTTATTCTAAGCAAAAAGTCCTAGTTTGACTTGAACATTCCATGTTTCCAGATGAATACATTCCCACTCAGGTTAAATCGACGTCAATACAATCCTCGTATCCTTCTTCCGTCTTGTCAAATAGTGTCCTGGACAATCTTCAGTGAGGCTGTGATTAATAAGGCGCAGCTCTCCCTCCGGGCAGAGGAACTCCGCGGCTTCATAAAGACCCTGCCAGCTCCGAGCGCCGCTTAAAGAGCCCACATGCAAGGTTCAACAACTGTGAAAGAACTATTAAAAAGGACACACAAAGCGGTGACCTTGACTGACAAGTGCTCTTCATTTTGGCAATAAACAGCGGTGGGCCTGATAAGTGTTCATTGGCGCAGAGAATAATTACCTATCCATCAGCGTGGCTGCAGCGTCTGAGGTCGTATAAATGGAACATACATAATGTACAGCAATAATACCAATCGCACAGAACCTAATGTATTATCATTATTTGTAGGCTGAAGCCTTTTTTTTCCCCTCCTTGCTCTCCGTTCCCGCGTAAATGCCTTCGGGCTACGATAATTCCCGTCTAATCTCTGTTCCGTATTATAATTTTCATAGCCCCGAACGACAGGAAGAGAATCAATGTGTTTCTATCAATGGCTAAACAGAGGAGCGGATGCTTTATACGCCCGTGTTACTGCCCACTCACACACGCTCTATCAATTTACGATAAGAGCAATAAATTTACAGCTGACCGGACGTCTCGCAGCAATGTCACGGGAGGACTCGAGATAGCACCAGGGCCACAGGACAGGAGGATTATGGGTACTCCCTTCCAGCAGCGGGGTAGTCTGAATTGCAACGCGATAGCTTCAAATGCGGAGAGGAGAAACTGGAAGTATGAAAGCACAGGATTTATAACAGGTTATTGTTTTTTTTTAAACATAAATATTTCAAGATTTGGATTAGCAATCTGTCCCAGCATGCACTGCTTTTAATACAAGGGGACAATGAAGAATTAATCAGACAGTGCTGAGAGAAAATTCAGCGATGTAATAGCGATGTAAAACAGCGATGTAATAGCAGTAGTGAACTTTATTGATCTTCTTTTTACTGTAATTGTGTGCAATTTGGTGCACAGATGAAACACACAGCAAATGCAAGTGAAAAAAAGAAAAAACTATTTTTTTAATTACATTTTTTAACATGTTCTTCAAGCTGTCTCATGCTTTGTAAATGTCCAGTCATGTTTGTGTGTTTTTTTCCTTGTGGTTGTTTATGACTTATAATAATAATAATAATAATAATAATAATAATAATAATAATAATAATAATAATAATCTATACATTTAACCAAATAGTCTTTTTTTTGTTTTGTTGCTGAAATGAAGGTGTTAAAGTCGCCCTCGGCTTGCTCACCAGGGACTATCTGAACATTTTGATTCATACACATTCACATTCCATACAAACTTAAATAATTCTTTTGAAGTGTAAAGCTGTTTTGAGACAATGTCAATTACTAAAAGCGCTATACAAATAAAATTGAATTGAATTGAATTGAATTAAAAGTGATAGACATTTACAATAGTCCTGAAATCTCTCCAAGCCATTTCCACGTGTTTGGGCCATTAAAGGAGTTTCTGGGAGGCCAGTGTTTCAAATGTGTAGCAGGCAGTGAGATCATGGCACCATGCAGCGTACTGAGCAAACTTTCTACCTTGATGGTATCCGAGCACTAATGAAACACTGGGATAAGTGCATTGTATCTGCTACTTTATGCTCTGTAAAGCTTCTAGGGTGCTGTTTGTTAATTGGTGATTTTTTTAGAGGTAAGTTTTGGTCTTGCTTTCTTGGGAAGGTCTTCATGAGAGCCAGTTTCATCATTTTTGCAAACACACTAACCAATACTGTTCTTGCAGGAACTGGTTCAGAACAGCTGACCTACAGTACAACTGTCTGTTGCTGTTGTTGTTATTTAATTACTTAAATTCAATGTGTTATTTCCATAGTTTTGAAATCTCCAGTATTGTTCTAGGATTTAGAAAATAAATCACAAAACAGAAAACGCTAAATTAGAATGTGTTTATAAAGGTTTGACTGGTACCCTATATAAATATCTACTGTATATCAGAACTGTGTTCTGTTATTATGCACAGTGAAACGTCCCAGATTGACCTGAAAACCCATCATACATTTTAGAAAACTTATTTTGCTGTTTTTATTTATTTATTTATTTATTTATTTATTTACATGCCCTTGTGCTCATTGTACGGTCATGAGAAAAACCCCGAAAATCTGGCTGAGAAAATCCAGTTCTACACTTTACTAGTGGTCCTCAGATCCACGTTATCGACTCTGAAGTGTGAAACTCGTACTTGTCACTCGAGATGGCCGCAAAAAAGAGCAGGAGGGCATTAGACTACAAACATGCCTCTCTGATGATGTACTGGATGCTCATTTGCTCTTGTTTGCTTCAACTTAAATACAGACTTTACTGTATCACTTTTTAATCTAATCTGATCTTGGTGTTCAAAAATGTTCAAATTAGGATTAACACAAATCATCAAGAAATTGCCTTATACTGCGTGTGTTCATTTTAAATCCCACTCTTTCTCCATTAATTCTGCAGGTTTTAATCTAAACAAAATATGTGTAAGTACATTTATAAGGCACATAAGTTAATGTACAGGTTTTACTTGATATCCTACATCATAACATTCATAAGCCTCTGCAGTAAATTAAGATATGAACTTGATGTTGTGATCAGGTTAATTTCAGGTGTGTTTCTTATTTATGCCTTATTATCTTCTGGCTGTTTTATTACTTTACTTTTATTTAAATTATTTGGCATTGTTGAACTATTTCTGTCTCGCTTATTGTTTAAAAAAAAAAAAACAGGATCCTCTACAGGGGCGCAGGAAGCCTGGAGGGTATCTCTGGAAAATTTGGGCGGGGTACATCCTGGACAGGGTGGCACTACATTGCAGGGTGTACTGTAAATGTTATATAATAAAATTAAATATTTTTATATAGATAGATGATACTATATACTATTATGATACGATAGATAGATAGATAGATAGATAGATGGATAGATAGATAGATAGATAGATAGATAGATAAATAGATAGATAGATAGATAGATAGATAGATAGATAGAACTATTTAGCCTTACACACTAAAAAACAATTGTAATAACAATAATAATAATAATAATTAAAAAAAAAAATAATAATAATAATCTTTTGTGAAGCCTTTATGAAATGGTTATGTACAATATCATTGTGTGATTATGACATTATTATTGATTATTGCTGTTAATGATCCATTTATCAAGAAGGAAGCCACATACTTGCGATTTTTTTAATCTAATTTAATTATTATTATTTATTTGAAATGCACATGCATCCTACACATGAAGCCTTTCTTGGATTTTTATGCTAAAGACATCACATGAGTCATCTTTCCATAGGACAATTGTAAATATGTGTCAAGGGACAGAGAGGGAAAAAAAAAGTGCTAACGATGAAATGAAGCCAAAAATCTGTTCAACACTTGATGTCAAAGAAAAAGCTTGCTGGCTGGGAGTGTGGGAGCCCCAGATGGCAGGTGGTCCTCTTTATATTCACCATCAAATCTGTGGTCCTGCAGCATCTCCTGACTTCTGAAGAACAGAGAGTTAAGACAGGGCTTCTAAGCGAGAAAATTAAATACTTCCATCGTGCTAATCGTTAGTCCACTTATGGTTATGGTGATATCAAATTCTGCATTTTTTTCATGCCTGTCAGATGTATTCTCAAAGCAGAATAACGGTTTAAAGCAGATGATGACATCAGACTGTAGATAAATCAATTATAGATCATTTTTTACATTTTCATAATTCTTTAATAACCATGATCAAACCTTTTTTTATATAAAAATGATAAATATTTGATCTTGCTTTAATTTTCTATACAGTTCCTGTTACTGCCTCTTGAAAACTTTTCAAATCAACACTTAAATCAGATTTAAAACAAATCATGATGATGTAGTAGACTACTTAGAATGCACTTCCTTTATATTTAGAAAAAAACAATAAAACATGTCAAAGTAACACATCTTCAGAGCTTTTTAATAGACAAGAGATTCCAATCGATAGTGGTTAAACTCTTAAAAACAAGAGGATGTTACATACTAGGGCATAACTTGAGCTCCTTGGTGTTACTGGTCATGGTGGAGGGAGTGATTGGTGGTTAAAGTGTGGCTAGCATGGCTATTGTGCTAGTCACAGTGGGAGGAGACGGGCAGTAGGTGGCTGGGGGAGGCGTCTGACGGACCAATCGGTTTGAGTCGGTCGGTGTGAAGAGGTTGCAGAGGCCATTGTCTCGAAGGGGGTGCTGGTGGTGTGGGGTCGCACCCGATAAGCTCAGCGGTTGGGACAGGGGGCGTTTGGGGAACCCGGATAGACGGCGTGGGCTGGTCTACGGTGTTTTGAATGAGCAATAAATGTGTAGAAACATGCATCTAAAAGTCCTGGAAGAACTTCTTTCAGGGTTGGTCTTAGACTTAAGTAGATTTAGATAATAGTTTAAGCAGTCATGTGAAAAAAAAAAAAAAAAAGGCAAAGCAAAGCAAAAAGCCCACTTCATGCATGATGAGGCCCTCGGAAATTTCACATGACAAAAGTAACTTTATTGAATGGGACAGATTGCTGCTTGTCTGACTGACTTAATCTGTTTGATTGAGCAATGAGACGCCTTTGGCTTCACAAGTCCTTCAAAGGGAGTGGATTTTTTTCTCTTTTTTTTTTTGGAAAAAAAACTCTTTTCATAGAGCTGGTCACACTGATGGCCTTATAAGCTTTATTTATTGGCTTCAAACATCTTTATTCATTGGCTATCGCCCAAGCTCTTTCACTTCATCAACCTGCAACAAAGGCCGCAAGCTTGGACAATCTGTCAACTGTCTCTGTCATTGATTACAGGACGGCGCTGGGCAGGCGACGGGGGCTTCAAAAAGCTCAACCGTCACACCGAGAGTAAAAAGGAGGCGCTCGGCGAAATCCCCTAGATAGCACGCCACTTCCTTTGGCTCAATAGCCGGCCACATTAGCGGGCCATACATTCATTTGCCTACGCCTCATGAGCTCATTATTGGGATCTAACTCTCGTCTCCTCCCTCTGGCTTTCAGAGAGGCCGCGGTGTGACAAAAGAGTCGCAGGCATCATTGTGCTTGATCTGAGTTTTATTTAGCTCTCCATATGGTTCTCCGGCCGTGGCTGAAGCTTAATGTTCATGCTCGAGAGCAGTCTATAACCACACGGGCTTTTGTGAGAGTTTTAAAGTTGACAGACAAAAGCATGACATCATGAATGAATCAGTGTAGTCTGTTGTCAAAAGAGCCGAGAGCGCCGTGGACTCCAGGGTCGCTTCCGTCCCAAATAAATATCGATACCCCTTCCTGTGCTACTTCCTCCTGTCTCACAGTTCCACAGAATCACCCCCTAACAAGGTCTCCGCCACTTTGACTTTCAGCTCCCGAGCTCCTGATCTGCCCTCAGTGACAATTTGTCTACATCACAGAGCCATCAGCTCTAATCAGGTCTGACTCGTGCCACGCAGAGGAGTCTCCGTTCCCCGAGGCTACACAAAAGCATCACGCTCAGATCCATGTGTGAAAGCACACAACTGTTTCCTGCTAAAGTCTCCCTGTTTTTTTTTTTTTAACCAGCAGGATTCATGCATGGTTATGAGAATCGTTCCCCTGTTCTCGGTTACAGCCAGGCCATGCTGTTCTAAAATCGTTCATCGTTTCACGACCACAGCATGAGCACTAAGTACTGTCTACAGAATACCGCTTTGAAGATGAAAAAAAAAAAGACTGAAATTATTCCCCGATCAGCATCTTATGTAAAGAATAAATCATGACAAGGTGGTGTGATAAAATTCCGCTACAAAGCATAAACTCAGAAAACAGAAAACCGCTGACTCTCAAAGCGCCGACACTGGAGACTCCCAATGCAAATGTTAAGTAAACGGCTCTAAAACTGTCCGAGCTGCTGTTGGAGAAAATTCATCAGCACTGAACAGAAGTGTGGATTAAACCCACAGGAAGAGCATGAAAGAACAAAGCCAACTGAGGAACTCCTGAAAAGTGACACGATGGAGGGAAATTCTGAACAGAACACAACAAAAAAAACATCATAAAGGAACTTTAGTCTCAATTAGTACAGAGAGAGATTCAACATTTTAGAAAGGTCAAATTATTGGGCTGCATCAAGCAAAGAAAACAACTGTGTGTCCGTAAGAAAACCACACGTTAATGATACTCATCAGAAAAAAAAGGCTTCAGTTTGTTAGGGAGCATAAAGACTGGACTTTGGAGCGATGGAAAAAAGTCATGTGACCTGATGAGTCCAGATTGATCCTATTCCAGAGTGATGGGTGTTTCAGGTTAAGAAGGGAAGCGCATGAAGTGATGCACCCATCATGCATCGTGTCCACTGTACAAGCCTCTGGAGACAGTGTTATGATCTGGGGTTCCTTCAGCCGCTCGGGTCGAGACTCAGCAATGTTTTGTGGCAATAAAATGGTCAGCTGACGACCTGAAGCTACAGTATTGAATCACCAGAGTATCATTGTATCTACTGTAGGGAATTTTTCTCTTTCCCTGATAGGACGACCATATTACAGGACTCAGTGTGTGAAAGAGTGTTTCTGGGAGCATGAGGAATCGTTTTCACACATGGACTGGACACCACTGTGTGTGCTTTACTGAAACATTAGAGGATAACCTTTCTTTCGTTCTTTCTTTCTTTTTTTGGCCAGGCAGTGTATTAAACACTTTACCACATCATCTTGATTTCTTGTCATAAACCACAATTTTATATCCTGCTTCAGTGACTTAGTAGAGGTCTAACAATAAAAGGTCAGGTGGATTTTGTCTTCTGGGACCGTTTATTGGTTTACGAGGACAGTTCCCAATTTAGCTCACACAGTAACTAGAAAAGCATCAAGATTTAATTTTTCATCTTGTGAGGGTCAAACACACTAAGTACAACAACTATGGAAAATCTAAAGAGGTTTCAATTTATGTTAATCTGGTTTGAAGTATTGTACAGTATATTAAGATCACCTGGTAGAGAGAGAGAGAGAGAGAGAGAGAGAGAGAGGGAGAGAGAGAGAGAGGGGGGGAGAGAGAGATGTGATTTACAATCTTCTGTGAAATGTCACTGTTTATATTCTTCACACCAGATTTTTAAGCCCGTTATGACCTGATAATATTTAGTTCTTATTATTATTATTTTATCTTATTCTTACAATGAAACCCAAAATGAGAAAAGTTTATGAATCATGGATTTGATGAAGAATCACTTCTCCTCCACCACTGATTCCGAGTCTATGTTAATGGGCTACCTTTGAGCCACGCCCACAAAAGAGAACAGCAGAGCTGAGGGGAGGGGATTGTCTTTTATGAGGTCACAATTAGGGGGAACGGGAGATCAAATAATCTTTTTAAACAGCAGGCCAATATAAAGTTTGGTTATTATTTTTACACTGGAGACAAAGTTTAATGTGTAAAACAGTGAATAATGTGCATTAGGTCAAAACCTTGACACACTTGAAAATAAACATCAAAATGATGATGAGGAAACACATGAGGTGTCACGTGAAGTTGAAATGCGAAGAGTAAGAAAATTTTAAAGTGCTGAGATGTGACTATTATTTAAAAAAATTAAAAACATGGCTCATCAGTTTACTTAATTCGTATTTGACCTCAATGCTAATCCGTTTCTCCCAAAAATCTTATATTAAGGTTAAGATCATCTTACCTCATAATGAGAGTGAGAGAGAGTTCCATGTGATTCTCACTCAACCATTAAACATCATTTTACAGACCATCAACATTACTTTACTGAAATTTCTCTTTACTTCTTTTCTATGTATAAATGCTTGTGCATCTTGTAAGAGTCTTTAGCACATGTACACTTAATTTTTTTTTTAAACCCACGCAGCTTTGATTGTTATCTTCATTTAATCGTTCCTTGATTATTTCTTGTTACAAGCCTCAGAGCAAATCAATTCGGAGTTCATTTCAAATCATGCGTTTGTAATTTATTAGCGATGTGAAACAAAAGGTCGATCCTAACAGGTTGATCTCGTCTCCTCGAACCGCGGATCGGATCTTCTTCACGGTCAAGCGCACCGACTGGGCAAATTTGTGCAATTAGGTCACGGCGATGGCGATAGCCGGCACTGCGTAAGGGGCAGTGATAGAAAATCAAAGTGATATTTCACGGTGGAGGAAAGCAAAATAAAGCAGGAAGACACCAGGGGTACAGACTGCACATGATAAGAATTAAATTATACCCCAATATGCTTGGCCTCCCTGATGTCCCTGATGCTGGATTTTTTTTTTTTTAATTTGGAAATATGCAGGCAGATTGTGTCTCGGCTGCCAGGACATGATTATATTTTAAGTGTGTAATATTCAGGAGAGCCCCTCCACCCTACTGACACCCCCCCTCCCCTTTTTATCTGTCTATCTCTCTCTCTCTGTCTCTGTCTGTCTATCTCTGGCCCTCTGGCTGCTCTCACCTCTCCTCCAGCCCACTGGCACACAGCACGCTAAATCTCTGGCATCCCGAAATTCTCACCCACTGCGCCGCACACTTGATGAAGCACATCACACTGTCCTAAAAAGGAAAAAGGAAAAAAAATATCCTCTCTCATTTACCAAATCTCATTGCTTTCTCTGTACAACTGCAGCATCACTCTGATGGCTCTGCACAAAGCTTTATTTTGCTCTGGGAACAAAGGTTGTGCGGATCGTCATTGAGAGCGGCGGCGCTGCAGCAGCTGCCTCCGCCACGCTCGCACTGACAAGCGGCCAGAGAAACAGATGGTTCGTGCATTCATGACCAGTTTCGTGGAAGCCCAAGAGTCAAAAACCATTCAGGGGAGGGCTCTCTTTTTGTCCGCCGTCAGATAATAAAGCTTTTCAATCTGCTAGAAAATTAGAAATGCATTTGAAAATTGTCCTTTAATTATCGAGGTCACCTCTGCTCTTTGAAGGAGGGGTTTTGTAAAGGTTTCAAATCACTTCTTAAGGCATGTCGATTCACTTCAACGCAGGAGAGAAGCACGTGCCGCATTTTCATTTCATGACCCGAATCAAATCCGTTTCTGTTTTTTACTTCCTGACTTTCTCTGCTACTGCAGGTGCTCCCGAGTTTGAATCCACTCCAGCACGTGCTTTAGCCGCGGCTCCCTCTCGGCCTGTCGGCCTCCGGACAGGATGCTTGCACATCTGTAGCATAATCGATAACAGATGAGCAAGTCCCAGGCCCTGAATCTTTCATCATCTCTCCTCACTCAGCAGCAGATGGTGGTGCCACAGAGTCTGCCTCTGACAGCACTGGGTCTTGCCCTTCCATGCCAATTCCAACCAACAGCCAGCAGCGTTGGCCTCCTGAAATAGCTTCTGCGCTCCTTAAATGGCTCCTGCACTGCAGAAACAGAGCAGACACTCCTGAATCAGAGCTTGCACTCCTGAATCAAAGTTCGCACCCCTGAAAAAGCTCCCACGGTCCTGGAAAAGCTTCTTCACTCCTTAAATGGCTCATACGCTGCTAAAACTCACTTCCTGCACTCTTAAAACACACAGCTCTTAATCACTCTTGAAACACACTCCTGAAACAGAGCTTCACCATACTTTGGGAATTAGATAAATAAAACCTAAACAAAATTAATGTATTAAAGAAAAATAAGTGTATTCCATTGTGTTTTTAAAATATTAGATTATTAAATTATTTAATGAAATAATTACAATAACAATATACATAAACAAACAGCAACTTATTAAATTTAAAATATTTATTCAGTTATCAGGGACAATTTATATTAATTAACATGATGTTGATTTTGAAAAGTCTCTAATTAACCTCTAATCTAGAGAGAGTTAATTAAACCTGAATCTGACAATAATTCATTAAATTATTTTATTTTATAATTTCATGAGTTATTGTTAGATTCAGGTTTTATTAACTTTCTCTAGGTAGGTTAAAGTTAATAATTTTTTTTTGTAAAAGTACAAAGAGAGAGAAAGAGAGTGAATAGTGTAAATAAAGCCCAATTAAACAATTAAACAAATTGAGTCTGATTTTAATAACATGCAAATCACACAGCACTGAAACACGGATGTTATTAAATCATCGTAATAATCATAATCATGCTGAAAAACTTCATCACGGCTTCTCGTCACTTTAACCCCAAATTAACATAATCACCACACCATTTGCATAATCACACAGCTTGTGTGTCTGTGTTACTTTATCATGAGCAACTGTGCAGCAGACGAAAACAGCATGTTAGATTAAAAATGACCTCAAAAATGAGACGAAATGATTCGCTCGGCCGTTCACGGAGAGCGAAACTCGTACTGGGAGTTCAGCAGAACTGAGGCTTCTCTCTTTTTTTTCTTTTTCTTTTTAGATATCGTGTAAGACATGGACATGACAAAAAAAAGGACAAAATGAGACAAACTGCAGGTCATGTGCTGCTGTACTGCCCTCCTCTGACCACTAGAGGTAGTGCACACAGTCTCAGAGCATCACTGAGCTCGGGTTAAAAGGTCATGGAGTTACAAATACACCAATGTGAACTTAAAAAGGTGGACGAATCTTGTGAAATTGTATATTCTCATCTGAAAAGTGAGTTGCAATTAAAAAGAAAAACAGGTTTTTATTTATTTATTTATTTATTTATTTCATGGAATGCCAAAAAAAGAAATCACAAACATTAAGTAATAGTTTCTGGAAAAACAAATGTTTTAAAAAATTACAAATAAAAATCTATTAAAAAAAACAAGAAAATATATAGGCTTACCATGGAATTTATTTGCTGATGTAGAACATACAGTACCACACTATGGTAGATGGTATACTGTATATAGTACAGTACTTGTACTGTATATACTTTATAGTTATAGTGCGGACTGGATAGTCCGCTGTGGCGACCCCTCGTCGGGAGCAGCCGAAAGACCAACAACATATAGTACAGTACTTATTCTATTTATGGAACATGTACCAAGATACTGTAAAAAAAAAGAAAAAAAAGCCCATACATGCAAATATACCATACTGGTAACCTTGATATACTGTAGTAACCTCTGCAGTGCCATTTTACCTGTTATAGTACATTCCAAAGGTTAAATACACAAATCTTTTGGTATTTGGTGCTACCAAAGTTCTATCCCACACCAGCAGTACTATAACTATTAACATATCTAATGTGGTACATACAGTAGTGTAGGTACTACTAATATAGATACCTGCTGAACTTTGGCAGCCATGATTTTACCCAATAAGTACCATGTGATTTACCAAAGTATGACGGTACAAATAGTATTACCAGGGTACCAGTGCCACAGTACTTACCCTGGTACTCTATAAAGTCCTATGGTGCCGGCCATGGTAAGGTCCAAGGTAACACTATGATATATTGTGATATGAACTGTAGTATACCATGGTACACTATATTACATAACATAGTAACATTTAAAATGGGTTATACCGTATTATATTCATTCATTCATTCATTCATCTTCTATGCCGCTTAATCCTGAGTTCAGGGTCGCGGGGGACCTGGAGCCTATCCCAGGAGACTTCGGGCACTAGGCGGGGTACACCCTGGACAGGGTGCCAATCCATCGCAGGGCACACACACATACACACACTCACACACCCAATCACACACTACGGGCAATTTAGGAATGCCAATTAGCCTAACCTGCATATCTTTGGACTGTGGGAGGAAACCGGAGTACCCGGAGGAAACCCACCAAGCACGGGGAGAACATGCAAACTCCATGCACACAGAGACGGGAATCGAGCCTGGCCGGGGAATCGAACCAGACCCTGGAGGTGCAAGGCGACAGTGCTAACCACTACACCACCGCGCCGCCCCCGTATTATATTATTGCTTATTATTTCTTAAATAAACTAAAAACTATTGATCACAATGTACACAGAGCTCAACCTAATAAAGTTTTTTTTTTATTAAGAAAAACATATACTCTTACATCTTAAAATTAAATTTTTTAATTATGAAAGTAAATGTAACAAACAGCAAAAAGAAACAAACAAGAAACTACATCTAACTCAGTGTTAAATCACATCCTAATTTTAGTCCCTGATGGGAAATTAACACATCTACCACAGAAGCAACAACAACTTTGACCCTAATTTGTCAAATGTTAACAAGCATGATCCAAACTTGGTGAACGCTAGTAGCTAGCTGCCAGGAACAATATAAACTTGGTGAATGCTAGTATCGACAATACAAACTTGGTGAACGCTAGTATCTACTGTAGCTGCCAGTAAAATTACAAACATTTTGAACGCTAGTATGTAACTGCTGATAACAAAACAAATTGGTTAAATGCTAGTATCTAGCTGCCAGTAACCTAGTAGGCTATCTAGCTCCCAAAATAAAAACAAATTGAATGCTAGAAGCTAGCAGTCACAATACAAACTGGTTGACTGCTAGTAGCTAACTGCCTGCCACAACACAAACTAGGTGAATGCTAGTATCTAGCTGCCAATAACAATATATACAATAGATGAACACTACTAGGCTCTCTACAGTAGCTCCAACAATATGAACAAATAGAATGCGACAAAGCATGTGAATGCTAATAACTAGCTGTCACAACTGGTAAAGATTTCTTAGAACAATTTGAATCAACTTTTTAAAACTATTTGATGGTTAAAAAGTTGCCTTGCTAGCCGCTAGCCATCCCATTGCAAACTAGGTAACTGCTAATAGCTTGTTTAAGTTTTACAAATAGCCAGAGGTGGAAAGTAACGAATTACATTTACTCGCGTTACTGTAATTGAGTAGCTTTTTTGTGTATTTCTACTTTTTAAAGTAGTTTTAAAAATCTGTAATTTTACTTTTACTTAAGTACGTTTTGTTTGAAGTATTGTAATTCACTACATTTTAAATCATATTCGCTACTGAGTAAAAAATAAATGAATGAAAATGATAAAATAATGAAAATATTATGCTGTGTATAAATGCTCCGTTGCGCGGCGTGTGTGTATCATGTCCTGGTCGCGCGCCGCTCCAGACTCCACTCCAGGTTTTCTGACATCGGCATCACCTGACCTTCCACACGGTCGCTTCCGCCCTGAGTGACGTCATCGACTAGCGCAAACATATACTGTATAAACCGGAGAGAGACGCGGGAAAGATGAAAGAGGTTGTGATTTTGGCGTTTTGACATTTGGTTGTGTATTCTGGTTTTGACTTTTTGCCTCCAATTGACTTTGATTATTGCGTTGTCCCTTTGGTTTGGTTGATCTTTGTATATATTTGTAGATAATTTCACTGTTTTTGGTTTAGGGAGTCCGGGAAGGTACATGTATTTTTGTTTGTGTGTGTTTTTTTTTTTTTTTTTGCAGGTAATCTAGCTACTAAATATAAATACCATTTTGTTTATTATTTTGGCCTGGGTCCACCCTGAATCTGATCCTCCTCCTGGTGTGTGTGTGTGTGTGTGTGTGTGTGTGTGTGTGTGTGTGTGTGTGTGTGTGTGTGTGTATACAAACCTCATTATTTCATCAGTTAATGATTGGATCTAGTTCTTTCTGCCATATGCCACCATTTCCATACAGTTATATATATTATAAATAGAACCCTGAACCATTCTTTTGCTGTATGGCCCTAGACTGGGACGTAACACCATATTTAAGTGACCACTTTGATTTTCAAGCACAAGAAAGACAACAGCTTTATTATGCAAAGGTGTTCGTTCAGTTAAAAACAACTAGTTTGAGATTTATATCTGCTCATCTTTTTTGAACTACGCTAGAATGCCTCATCACCCATCCCATACTTGTACTTAAGTAAAATTTCACTGAAGTAACAGTACTTGTACTTGAGTACAAAATTTTATTACTCTTTCCACCTCTGCAAATAGCATTTTGAGGGTTCTAAACTAAGTATCTCTGAATGAATTCGAACTCCACAGGTATGAACTACACTGAAGTGTGCGGTGACGAAATTGCTAAATCCCTCCCACAGCTGTAGAGAAGCACACATTTTCACCGTTTGCTGATTAATGAGCAGCGTTTAGCCTGAAGAAAAGTCACACAGACCCAGTAAAGCAGAGGCACGAGACAGTAATGGGCTCTCGTCTGCACGCTTATTAAATGGCCGCTGCTTGGTTAGCTGTAAGCTACAGTTTGGGACCCTTAGCTCCCATATTTAATTAAAACATCATTATCACCTTTCTGCGTACTGAGCTGTATCACGGCTCGTACAGTCTGGATCTGTTTGCTTAATTGGTCTTAAACGGGTAAATCCTTAGTACACTTTATCTTTTGGAGTGAAGTAGATGAGTAATTATTTAATCGCTGTGAAACTGGAACAAGCTTTAAAAGGAAATATCAAGTCAAAGACCTACTGTTAATTATGCAAAAGTAAAGTTGCAATGGTTGTTTGTTTTGTTTTTAATAACAAAATTTTTTTAATAACCTTTTATGTACTGTATATTTCTAGGTTTACTCCGACATGCAAATGTGCAAACCTTGAACTTGTGAGCCAACATAAAACAAGAAGGCGGGGCTGTGATGTCTTTCCTCTAAAGCATATTTGATCACTAAAATAAAACAGTAAAATCATTCAAGTGAAATACTGACTATTACTAGTTTTCTTGACGATGTTCGATATTCAGGACATCAGGACCACTTGACTTTGGCTCTGTCCCTTCAAATGAAATAGCGATACAATTACGCTACAGTATAACTACTCAGTCGTAATTTACTCGGAGATAACATAATCCTTTATCTAGACATTTAAAGAATTAGAATAGTCTTATTTGTGTATTTTATTGACTGTAAAATGTATGGTTTTACAACTTTGACATGTAAAACTAAATGCAAAAACAATTAAATTGGCTTTTAATTAACTATATTAATTATAGTGTAAAAAACAGTGTAAGTACATTGTACTAAATATTATATTAAACATCATGGAGTTTCAACAATCGGTCCATCAGCACATCAGCATTGGGCTCAAGATTGATTGAAACAGTAATAATAATAATAATAATAATAATAATAATAATAATAATAATAAATAAATAAATGTTAATTTTACACAAGAAAAAAAAACTTCAAAGGCACCTTTGAAAGTTTCTGTTAGAAGATGTTTTACATTTACATTGCTGGAAGGAGTCTCCAGTGCCAGTGCCATACCCAAATCCATCTGTACCAAATACACCTCAAACTTCATTATCAACGATAATACATGGTAGCCTGACATGGTTAACAGTACTTCTGCCTTCTGCTGTTGTGACCAGCGTCATGATAGTCACATGTCTGCAAAAGATAAATAAACACAGTCCTTATGTTAGCACATATTAATAATTAATTAATTAATACTACGTAGGTGGTATGCTGCGTATTTTTTATAACTCATTCTGAGAATATATTTACAGTTTAGCAGGTAACGTTACCTAGAGCAACTTACAATAGCATTTCTTAATATTACACTAGTACTAACTATGGGTGTAACATTATGCGAATGTAGTAATACAGAACATTTTTAGTACAGTGAAGAGAAAGACAGATAAATTTGTACATCCTTGTAAAAAGTTTCAAACTGGCATGAGGTTAACAAATGCATAATAAGGCACACTATTTTTCAAGAGTGAATGGGGACCATGTCTTAGCGATGTCTTACCATCACAACAGACGTCAGGCTATACACTGGCTATAAAAAATATCCTTATTGGGAGACAGGGGGGAAATGCACTATACATTATTTATCTAAGTTAGTTTCCTAGCGTGATGCTAACAAAATACAAATGTAGGGGCGTCCAGTTTCCCACTTTGTCTGTCGATCTCAGAAAAATCTTCCAACCTTAAACAAATATCATACACTGTAAAAAATAAATAGTACATTTTACGGTAATAAAAAAAACGGCAGCTGTGGTTGCCAGAATTCTACCGTAAAAATTTCTACAGATTTTTTTTACAGTTTATAAATGTCTAATTAACATGTTTATGTTGTTATAAAAACCGTCTATTACCGTCAAATTCCAGGGTTTACATTGTAACAAATACGGATCATAACCTTGTTTTTTACAGCTCAGAACTGTCTAATTTAAAGATTTATGTTGTAATAATAACAGTTTATTTCCATCTTTTTTACAGCTCAGTACTCACACAACTTTATCCTATATATTGGGGGGGGGGGACTAGTACCTGGAGGAAACCCACCAAGCACGGGGAGAACATACAAACTCGATGAACACAGAGATGGGAATCGAGCCTGGCCGGGAATCGAACCCAGACCCTGGTGGGGGAAGGCGACAGTGCTAACCACTACACTACGCTTGCTACACAATTGCTGTTGTTGTTGTTGGACTTTGTTTTATTATGAATAACCACAGTGAATTCATTCAGCAATTCTGTGAATGCATCATTTTATCACACTAGCTGGGAGCTAAAAGAGATAGAAGTTACATTGCTAAGCATTCGGATTTTACTGTTAAGAAACTATTAAGAGTACTTTTATACTAATTGATCAATACAACCCTAAATCAAATCATCAAAACCCATCAAAAGTTATTCAAGACTCGGACATCAGCATGGTCCCATGTATTTTTTAATAAAGACAGCAAACCAATATTTAAATTCTCAAAATCAAATATACAAATGTCAGGGTGGACATTTTTTTGGACAGACAATCTACTGTAAGTATGGCGGTGGCGGCGGGCAAAGTGGTGCGTGCTAGTGACTGTCCTTGCTACAGTGATCAAAGGGTGGAATACCATTCACAAATTTGAAGTCCTTGGATAATGTAAATTAGACGGCTATAAACCGTAGAAAAAACTATTAATATCCGTAAAATATACAGTATAATCAGTGCTATCCCATACAAACAATAGTGTTGCTACCGTATTTTTTACGGTAAATTTCTGTCAATCACAGCTGCCAGGTTTTTACCATAAAATTTTAAAGTTTATTTTTTACAGAGCAGATATTTTTCTGATTTTTAAACTCTATCAACAAAGGTTTAGTAAAATATAAACTGATGCTCCATTATATTAGTAACAAATACCTTCTCTGAGAGTTTCCTTTTTTATAAATACAGTATATCATCAATTTTACTGCAATAAACTACATTTTCATATGTTTTTAACTGTTAAATTTAAGGTCTTACTCTGTAAAACTAATTACAGTTTTTCACTGTAAATTCTACGGTTATCCCAAGTTTTGTGAAATACGGTTTTATTCTGTAGCATTTATACGGTATTTTACTGTTAGAATTATGAAATTTTTTTACAGTGTACCGTATCTCTGAAGTGTTAAGTCCTCATGTACAACCTCTTAAAATCTTGTTAAACATTAATTACAATGAACTGACTTAATGAAGAAAATCTCCGAGCACTAGTAAACATGTGTAGTGTTACACTCCAGGACAAACAGTCTATGAAGCTACACTTCTGTTAGAGAGGAGTTAGTATCGGAGTTATTCCGAACACATGAACAGCATGTGTGTGGATGCAGAGGTAAACTTGTCTGGACCTTGGAGCGGACCTTGCAGCCAAACCATTGTCTGGTCACATTAATATTCAGCAGACGGCGTTATTGTGAGCACCTTGAGCAGATGCACACCGGCGCGTCTTTGATGGCCCGAGCGAGCCACGTCCTCCTCCCGCTCTTTGTTACCTCGGCTAGTGTTAGCTGAGCTCCCATGGCACAAACTAAGTGGCTTGCTGGCATATGGTGTAACCTCCATTTGACTACTAAAAGCTGGAGATTGTTTTTGTGGAGCAGATGTTGGTGGGCGCAGTGGCGGCGCAGCTGACTCGGCTGAACAGCTGGGAACGGTGTGTGTGACCCACATACGAGCAAAGTGGCTGCTCGCGTGTTCCTGCCAAACGGGGACAGGAAATCAAGTTTGTTCTCCTTTGTCTGTCTCGTTTCATTTTTTAAAAGGTTGAGACAGACAGTCGGCTCTACAGCTAGACCAGGTTTCACATCATCCGTGTCAGCTTTCCTGTGCTGTGTGACTGCTGTTCATAGTGTGAAGTATTAAAGTAGAAAACAGAATGTGAAAAGTTTAGAGAGAGATTAGAGATTAGTGTAAGATATTAAGAAATCCCCATGGATAATACCTGCTACATGCCGGTGTACAAATGCTAATTACTCCAGCCTCTTAACGAGGGTCATTATGGTAGGTACTGTGATAAATGTCGTTGCTTTGTGTAAGCAGATGGGACGGGAGTGTTTTCGGGTGGGAAAGCTGAGGAGGCATCTTTAAATGAAGCAGGTGTCTGGTGAGTAAATACCTTCAGTCAGTTTATACATTGAAGCGATGAAGATTAAGATTAGGATAAAGGGCTGGGTTAAAACCTAGAACTTGTATTTTCTTGTAAGACAAATAGTAAAAAAAAAAAAAGGTTAAAAAAATCACACAAACGCTTTTCTGTCTCAACGGTATTAGTGATATTTTACGTGCATTACCATTTGTTTACTTCATGCCTGCTTATCTCCAGAGAGAGAGAGAGAGAAAGAGAGAGAGGGAGAGAGAGAATAAACCAACACCAGCCTACAGTGAAGGCGTCAATCGTTAACAGTCTTGAGCCTCGTAAGTCTCCTAGCATACTCCAGAGCGCTCCGCATGGACCATGTCATCCACAAAACATCATTTTAATACAATGATGAAAAAACTCAGAAGATTTTGAAATGCAGATGTGATTGCCCCCCCTCTTCCCCCCTGTCCCCGAGAGAGCAGGTTGAGAAATCACATGCAGCGGTTTGCGATTGATGCGCAGCACCTAAATGGGCAAAACATCTAAAGACACACTTCCTGCATGACGATGAGACATCAGGTCTCGGCTAATTAGAAATAATTTACATCATATTTTTATAATTAGGCTGATATTATGATTTTTTTTCCCTGAAGTTTTTTTCTAAGAAAGGTCGAATTAACAGACGCTCTGTCTCCGTTTATGCATGATGCACCGCTGATTATCATCGTTAATGATATCGAAAATCAGATTATTAGCTTAATTTACGATAAACAATGCATTTCATGAGAAGAAAAACCTCATGAAAGATTCATACGGATCCTTCCGAGAAAAGTCGACGTGCTCATTTAGTGTCTTGATCGATTTCTTATATATAAAAAAAGAAATTCCGACCAATTTCCGGCTGTAGATCTACTACTGCTCTTCTCTGAAGCTCTTTGCTTTGTATGTTCCAGGTCAAGCGCCTCTTGCTTTTCTCCAGTCGCAGGATTAACGGTGAGAGAATTGGAACAGAGCGTCAAATCTGTCGCTGCTGTCTGGACGAACAGAAGCCAGTGTGTTGAGGCAGAAAGATGCCAGAGCAGATTTGGCCTAATTATTGTGGCCTCTCACTGTAGATTGCGGTGATGAATGTGATCTTAGCAGCAGCTACAGCTGAGGATATCAAAGATTTTCATTTATAACTTCACAAACTCCTAGGACCCGATTCCTTATTCCGAAACAGCAACGTAAGCTTCATCATTGTCCATGATGATCTTGAATAATAATCCTGACAGCTGAAGGAGTTTTATTTCATGTCAAAATAGAGTGCGTAAATGCTAATAAAACACATGTACTAAAATATTTAATCATATGGCCCATGTTAAATCAGTCTTTAAGAATCTATTTGGTTTGAGAATTCACTTAAGGCAACAAATGCTAATCATGCTACTAGGGTAACTATTTTTATTTTATTACACACTGCCTTTTGTCTTTTCAAATAATTTCAACATTATTTTAAACTCAAAACAAAAGTGTGAACCGTCACATCCATCCTGAATAAAAGAATCAATACTGTATGTGTGTATGACCAGATGTGCTTCTTACCTAGCATGACTAGCATTATAAAAAGTGCTAGCATAAGCAAATATGGAACAACAAGCAAAGATGACAAGCGTTACTATTCATTTTGCAGCAAACTGCTAAATGTTAGATATTTTTCATTCAATGTTATATGGATTTGTAAAATATCTATTTACATATTGAATATATCTACATAGGTATTTCTTGAGATTATCGAGCCCGGATAAAATGGGAGGGTTGCGTCAGGAAGGGCATCCGGTGTAAAACCTGTGCCAAGTTATTGTGCGGACTGAATATTCCACTGTGGCGACCCCTTGCCAGGAGCAGCCGAAAGACCAACAACAACATCTCAACCAAGAGTAGTTACAGTAAATCAAACTATTCTTTATACTTTTATAGTTTGATAATGTTGTAAATAACTTCTTCAAACAAGTGGGGTTTATAAATAAGAAAGTTACATTAATAAATTAGTTGCACATTAGAATTACATATCACATTTGATTCATCAGTTGAGTTGATGGCTCAAGTGTAGTTAGCTTGTAGTGTAGCTACTGTAGGTACTTTATCTAAAAAAAAAACTAAATAAAAGATTTATTTGTCAAAATATTGTGGAAACATACATTTTGTAACATTGAAACACTGTTGGCATCAGGTTAGAATTCTGTAAATTTTGTAAATTTGTATATTGAAAAAATTTAATACATTAAAAAAATCTTTATATTTTATTTTAATTGAAAATACTTTATTATTTTCCATATTTTATATGGTATCTGGTGCATTTTTTTAGGAGTGAAATCTTTCTGTTTAATGTCAGGTAGATATCATCTATCATCTGCATATCACAGTGTACAGTTGTGTACATGACAAATAAAAATTTAAATTTTTAATAACTTATTAAGAATTACATTAAAACAATGTTGAGGGCATAACATTTGGGGCTATTGTAGGACTATTGCTAATATAACTTCAAAGGAATATCTATTTAGAAATACTCATACAATTAATCCAAACCCCCAGAAGAGATGGGAATCATCAGGGGCCACCTGATACGATATTGCAATACAAGGGAGCTGATTTGATTTGTATTGCATTTCTGTCCTTATTACAATTTTGTAAAAATCCAAATTTGCTATAAAACATGTAAGAGTTGGCTGGACACTAGATACTGTGCTTCCTGCCAATGTGCGAATAGAGTTATGTGGGCACCATCCTGTAGGATAGTAGAGAAACTGCAACATTACCACCTCAAATGCAAACATATATAAATTAATATATGCCGTACATGAACCGCAACACAAAAGAATCGCTATATGTAACTGAGCTGATGTCCCCTCGCTCCAAATCTCTAAACTCCTGTCATGGTAGTGAGGACGCTGAATGCTAACCGCTGGTCCACCTGCAGCTGAGGCTAATGAACGCACATACTGTACTGTATATTACTGTGTCAAGCTATAAGCACTACAGAGCACCTCCTAGTCTAATGTAGTCAAAATAATCCTAGACACCAATTTTCCAAGCCATTAAATAAAAAAGTGTGCATACTTCAGATCCTCATATACATCAGTACAAGACTTGTTATGGAAAACTAGACGCTGTACAATTTGGACGTTCTATGAACAGATTGTTGAGCGACATAAATGCTGCAAACAACATGTTGAAATTCTGTTGTTGTGAGGTTGTAAATGCAACATTGTGTTGGACATTATCCAACATTGTCATTTTTACAAATCCTAAAACGTTCAAAAACCCAACTGGTCTGATGTTGAGATTTGGATTGACAGCTTTGCAACCTAATTGCAAATACATGACAACATTGTACAGTATTGTAGCCTGACAAGGTACACAGTTTCTTCAAAAATGCAGATTTTAAAGGGCAATTATTGGCACTTGTTAAGTACTTCATGGTCATAAATTAGGCCACACATTAAAAAAAAAAATAACAGTGTCAGCTTTAAACAAACCAAACACATATCAAAAGTAGAAAATGTAGGAACAAACATCCCAACCAGACCCAAGTCTGTGCACTTGATAACGGGATGTTACTGTAGAATTTTCTGAATTTGACTTAAACTGGAGACTCTGTGTTATATTTTTATCGGGCAAATTTTCATGGGTGACATTAAAACACACTATTTTGTCCACTATTACTAATAAGTGGGAAACATGTCATCATTGTAACAGCAAAATTACAACAAGGTGGCGACTTCTAGCCCTCAACATTAGAAAGTGCTAAAATGATTTTGGGTAAAAATAAATAAATAAAAAATGTTGTTTTCTATTTTCAGCCACATTTTGGCACTACAGTCTTTATGTGCTGTTAATACGAGTCGGAGTGGATCTGCAATCCAGTCCCCAGCCTGCTGTCTCTGCTCTTGGACATGGACGAGCCTTCACCTGAGATGACAGGTGAGCAGCCTGAAGCTAGACAGAACCAACAGGGAAGCGATGACCTGCCAGAGATCCGTCACACTCGGACACACCGTGTCTGCGGCAGCCGCTCCGTCTTGTCGTCTTGCTTTTCCTCTCATGATTCAACGTGACATGCGGAGTCGACGTCATGAAATGATGTTCAAACACAATGTAATAAAGGATGGCTGTGAGCTAGACAGCACCGAGTCACTAACATATCATAAAGTTTATTCAAAAGGGCTTAAGGGTTGCTTGTATATAATTATGAGTAACAATAATCCTGGTATTGTTTTCATAATTGAAAAATGAGTTCCAGGGCCAAAAGATACATTTATTTTTAGTGCTTTTATTACTTTTATGATCATCCAGGGCAAATTGTGACATGTGGGTGGAGCTAAAAAAAAATATTCAGAGCGCTGATTGGTTGAACAAAAGGATGGCACATGATGTGTGGATTTAGGAAGGAAGTTTTAATTCAGATTTGATTAATTTTCTCATAAGTTTATAATAATGAGATTGTACTTACAAATAGACTTACATTTTTTACACCCATTTTTAGATAAAATCATGTGACAACAAACAGATGGAGACACTTAGACACAGATAATCCTAGGCATAAATTTCCTCACATTAAAAAGTACAGAATTTACATACAGTAGTACTGTACAATAACTGTTATTTGTGTTTTTGAGACTTGTACCGACTAAAGGGTCCTCAAAGCGTCATCACAACAAATATTGACTTTGTTTTAATAATTACGGTTTACTGGACTTACTGAACAATAGTAATAGTATTTTGTTAGTAAACAAACTATGATTTATTCTTGTTTTTTGAAGCCATACTTGCTCTACAACTATAAATTGCACGTGTCTGAACACTTTTGCACAGAACAACAGAACAGTATATTTGATTTTGTATTTCCACTTCCACCTCCAGTCCCAAACTGGTTCATTTCTTTGGGGCCAAAGGTTGAGTGACCCAGCCCTGTGACGAGCTGCCTTTATTTCACCGTCAGCGGTGGCACCGGTTAGCACCATATGGCTAACAATTACAACAATAAATCAGGTTCAGATCTTCTACCTTAATTTACAGCCAAATTATGCAGCGTTTTAATCAAAGACGAAACGCTTGTTATGACATTTCAGGACCTCATTTTCCTTGGCTCCGGTCCGATCGGCGACCGATCTGATTTTATATTTGACTGTGGGGAATCGTACGCGTCGCTCATATGCTGCTGACTGATTGAAGAGCCGTAATTATTGGTGTGGATTTTTTTTCCCAGGGATGCAAATGAGTAACCTTTCGAAGGACCAGCGCGTGGCAGCGGTGGCAGATGGGCACTAATGGTAATGGGGAGGAGATTGGCTGGAATAAATCTGAAAGCGTTCTGGCCCCTGGTTCACAGCCCCCCAGCCAGACTCCATATGAGTGTGTGTGGAGGAGATGATATTTGGTGCTGAGACCCGGATGAAGAAGGAAAGAGGAAAAGAAGGTTGGAGGGGTCGGAACATAAGCATGGTGGCTTTTTTTTCCTTTCTACCTTCACTTGATGAATATGATTACTTAGAAATATAATAATGTCAGCAGATCAGGCTCATGCTCATGCTGGGAATGTACTCGGGCTGTCTTCAAGATAGTATTCGCGTGACCTCTGAGCCAAATCGTGCTTCATGATTCACTATAAGCTCATGAAATCTTTACACGCTGTAAATAATAAGAACTCGCTCAGTGTACAATGAAACACAGCTGTCAGTGAGGCCTAATTGAAACGCTCTCGAGAGGAGAGTCCAACACAAATAAATACCGAGCAGAGAGACACAAACGCGACAACGCGAGCATACAGGGGATCCCATTCCCTCCTCGGTACTAAATTACCATGACAGCCTATACAGCAAAGTGAGTGATTAGTACCATCATTTAAATAGCAATTTGCCAGTTAATTAAAGTGACCTTGGTTGTTCCTCATGCATCTAAAAAGCCGACAAGACCGTCGTACGCGTGCCGTCTGTGCAAGACGGCGGCAGGATTAAGTCACCCCAAGTGACAAAAGTAAACGAGACAGCTGTCTAAACATACCTGCAGCTCTGCAAGAGCGATTTACAATCGACCAGGAACTGAAAATTTTCCTCGTCGTTATTACTGTGCGATTTATGATGAGTTTTAATGCTTTTTTTCTTCTTCTTCTTCTTTTTAGGAGAAGTCATTAAACTTAAAGAAGTAAAAACCCGGGTTGCATGAAATCACCGGAATTGTGCATTAAATGTTTAATGAAAAGCCTGCGACAACATCTTTAAAACCCAATGGAGTGTATTTTATAATTAGCCGTGTAGATTTCAGGGATTGGAAAATAATCAGCTGCGCATCCTGAACTCATTCATGAACGACATGAATTATTGAACAGTCACGTGCGCTTTTTTATTTATTTATTTATTTATTTATTTATTTTTGCTTCTAATGTTCTCCGAATATTCCCGCTCATGGAAGAGAAGGAGATCACATCTGACAAATAAAGTCGGAATAACCTTCACGTAAAATAGAAAACTCACAAGCTGTTTAGGTGGATGATATTTCATGCAAAAGACATAAACAAATGAAAACAGTGTCAAGTATCAGAGAGAATATAAATATATAAAGTTTATAGTTTTTAGAAATGTTGCTTAACCAGCTGTGACTTAGGACACTCCTATTTGTTTTTTCTGCACATCCATTTGCCTTTAGTGAAGGGTGAAAGCTGTTTCCGATCCCGGGAGAGGGCCAGAGATATGATATATAATTACAGTGTGGCATCTGCATCAAGTGTTGAAGCTAAACGAGCAACGTGATTGGTTCAACTTCCTGGTTAGGGTCAATGACAGGAACAGAAAACCTTCTTCCCTACTGGATGATGCACAATTGCCTCAAGTTGTTATTAGTGCACCGTGTTCCCTTGTCATGCCCAGTTCTTCCATTATAGACATCAGATCCATCACGATCCTGATCAGGATTAAACACCTGAATTGGACAGATGTGGCACAATGTGGAACGCCATTTTGTTTCTTTCATATAAACAATTAGTCACACCTTATACAACTTGCAGCCCTTAAAACTTCAGACATTTTTTTGTTTAGCTGTTTTTTTTGTTGAACATGCAGTATATACAGTAGGGTTCAGGATTGAGCAGTATAGTGTGACGTCCTTTTTTCAGCACAACCTAGAAAATATGAGGAACTGAATTTCATTTCATTTCAACCAACTATACAAACATGACAGAGCAAAAGAAAATTAATTTAATGGGTCACATGGGCAAAGAAATAGCACAGATACACATGTTCACGTGTTTTTCTGGCTGTTTTCGGTTGTTTATGTGGAAAAAAGTAATAAAAATATGCTTATTTTTAGAGGTTCTACATTTTCCTGAGGTCATTGCCACATTTTTGGTAATGGTAACATTTACATGTTATAAAAGTAATGACAACTTTTGTTCTTCGTGGCAAATCCAAAAACTCAAATGATCAGTTGGATGTCTGAATTCTCCCTGTGGCAAGGCATCCACATCTGTGCCACTTGGGTTTTAAGGGTGTTAAAGGCTCTGGGTTACTGGTCGAAAACTCGGGGGTTTGAGCCCCAGCATTGCTAAACTGCCATTGTTAAGCCCTTGATCGAGGCCCTTTACCCTGTCTGCTCCAGGGGGCGCTGTATCCTGGCTGACCCTGCACTATGACCCCAGATTTTTTACTGAGATATGTAAAAAAGTAATTTCCCTGTTCTGTATGGTATAACTCTCATTCACTCATCGTCTATAATGCTTTATTTTGTATACAGGGTCACTGGGACCTGGATCCTTTCGCGTGAGACTTACTGTAGAGCGGGTGTACACCCTGGACAGGTTGACAATCCATCGCAGGGCACACACACACACACACACACACTCCAGGCAATCTTGAACGGCAATTAGCCTAATAATCTGAAGGTCTTTGGACTGTGGAAAGAAACCCAAAAAGCACAGGATAACATGCAACCTCCCTGCACACAGACCCGAGGCGAGAATCGAACCCGGAACCTGGAGGTGCAAGGCGACAGTGCTAACCACTAAGCCTCCTTGTATGGTGTAACCGAATCTTAATAATGCTTATTATGAAACCTTGATTTGGGGGACAAAAATTATTATTTGAGGAGATCAATCTAGTTAACGTTATAGTTAAATCGCTGAGACGACCATGTTCTCAACTCTCTCTCCAAGTCCACTTCACGGCTCATGGCTTATCAGAGCCGGTCACCATGACATCATGACAGCAGGTAAATTGTGTATCAGGAGTGTCTGCCTTTGCAATCGGAATGTATTTAAAATGCGTTTTTGTTACAGAGCCCTTTTGCTAAGTGAGTGATTCCTCACTAAGTGTTTATGATTAAATTGTCAATAAAGCCGCGGGCCCTTTCATCGCGGCCGTGCCGAGCTGTCCATCTCGCTCTGGCACACCGAGCTCCATTTATTCACGATGAGGAGCATGTCATGTAATAATGATCATCTCTGGAGAGCATTTAGAGGGAAGGAAAATGCTGATTGGAACAATAGACTTGCTGAATCTCATTTGGGCGCCGCCGTGACAGGTGACTGCTTCGGAAAACGCGGCACTTCTCCTGGGAATCGAGCTTGTTTTATTTATTTTTCCTCTCCGTTTTTTTTTTTAATCAGAATGACAGCTGTTGTTGAAGTTCTAGCTGTATTCCAGTATGCAAAGAGAAATACCCAGAGGTCCTATTTGTTGCCATCATTACCGTACATTTTGAAATTTTAATCTGGGCTCCTGACAGTGATGCTAAAAAAAGGTCCAATGCCTCAGTGTCCCACTTGCCTTGGAGTAAAAAAAAACACCACCACAAAAGGCAAACATACAGCGCAGAATGTTTAGCCGTTCGATTAAAGCTGAGGAAAAAACAATGAGGAGCTTAGAATCGTAAAAAGGAGCTTCTCACCAAGTTAACACACTTAAAACTGATGATGAGAGGCATTTCGTGGCGTTCTGCGTGTTAGAACAAGGCGCCGAGGCCAGACCAAACAGCAGCTGTATCTGCAGATGCTGCTGGAGGAAAACAGCCTCATCCACAAGGCTCTCTCCGCTTGTTTGTTTGCCGGTAATTTAGCCCTTCAGCGGCGGAAAAAATACAGCTTTGTTTTCATACTAACAAGGCAATTAGCAATAATTACAAATACTTTCTTCCCTCTTTTCTCTCCCTCCTTCCCCCCGTCAGATGGGCTCGTCGCTGCGACGCCAAATGTCTGAGTTTGAAGAGAGGGAAAGGAGCGAGCGTCGTCGGCGTGTACGAGTGAAAGTGTGGGCGTTCATGAGCGCTCACAATCAGAGTTTTAGCTGAATTTGTGTGGATTTGCATGAGAATAAAGCGTGGCCGTGTGTATGGATGCAGGCTCAGGATTCCCCTGTGGCCTTCGGCGTGCAGCGTCGCAGACGAGCCCCTGATTAAAATTCATAATCTCAAACAATCGTATGAAATAAACCTGCGATGAATCGAATATTCCACAAAAGCATTTGATACTATTTTCTTAAAGAAGAGTATTTTTTCCCCCAAAAGGTATAGGACACAATGAATAGCACCTGAAAGACATTGTCATCCTTCCTTCTTTTTTTTCCTTTTCATTATTTTCCTCCATCTCAAGTTGCTGCTTTGCTCTTTGACTTCCCAGTAGTATGGATATAATGTTAAAGCCCTACAACTACACTTTTTAGCCACCTAACCTGGTTGTCTCTGCCAGGAGGTTAAGACTTGGGTCATCGTTTAATTCAAACTAAATAGTTTTTTTTTTTATGTGTCCAAGCGTCTGGTTTCCCATAAGTGCAAAAATAAAGAACAGCTGTTTCAAATATACTGAATTGTCTTCATTTTTAGCCCTAAACCCGGTTACCTCTGCCAGGTGGTTGTGGGTTTGTACATCATGGAGTTCTTAAACGCAAAAATCCTAAATATCCAAAATATCCAAAGCCACTTTAGGTGAAATAATCTGAATGAATGAGGGTCCAAGTATTACAGTACAGTCTGGTTAGACATTACAGAACTGATTAAGAAAAACAAAAACAAAAGACCATTGTGTTCAAATAAACCTATAAAAACCCATTTATTGAAGCTCACAATATCAGTCAGTGTAATTGTTGTTGCGTATGATATAATATGTTTGTATGCAAGTCTAATCAGGACTTTTAATTGTGCAGAACAACACCATGAAGGTAGAAAGTTTTCTCAGTACATTAGAGCCATGATGGAGCTTCATGTCTGAAACGCTGGCCTCCCAGGAAATCCTTTAATGACCCAAACATGTGGAAATGGCTTGGAGTGAGGTCAGGACTGTACGGGGGACGTGGCAATAACTCCCAGCTGAGTTCCTGTAATGTGAAAGTGGTGCTGGTGAATGATTGTGTGTACAGTTCACACGGACAGATTCGTCTCTTTCACCAAGTGGTGACAGGTTATCTGTCGATTTTCAAGGATCAGGCGCTCCATTTGCTGAATGTTCATGGGAAGGACTGCAGTGGGCTCTGAGCCACCTCGGCCGGGATCGTCATCCACGGACGTACAGCTCTTCAAAACGTTTTCACCGTACAAATGTTTTACTCAACTGAGTCTCATCGTCGTACTGAGCTTGAAGTCACTTTTACACCTTCGTTCACCAGAAATTTTTCCACAATGACTTGAACACTCCCATATATTCCTTTTTTGCTCATTTTTATAAAGACAGGCCACAAACGTAAAGTTGACTTTATCGTAACCCGACCCATGATGCAGAACTTTGGTTTGTTAAGCCACACATGGCGTGACCCAGTGAGGACAGGTGCAGATGATGACAGATGATCAGGGTTGTTGGGTGATTAGTATACTGCTGATGGTGATTCCTCAGTGGTTGGAACAGGCGAGAGGGGAAATGAAGTCGCTGCTCAGGTTGTTACATGAACAACAACACATTTGGACATTTGGACAGTACTGAATAATCTGGAAAAATAACTCCAGAATGTTAATCATGATCACTTGACAAACAAAAAGACAATAACATTAAATCCTAAATTAAAAAGTCACGCCACACCCGTGAGCCGTCCTGACCCAGCGTGCCCATGTGTGCATTCAGCTGGACTTGGACTCGAGATGTCCGACGATGTTCCAATCCCCCGCGACACTCCCTGACGCTCCAAGTACCTGCCTCAGATCATCTGAGCAACATTCCCAGCCATATGTGAAGCAGCGGGAAAACAGATGCTGTTTTTCCATTTGTGAAATCAAGTTGTTGGACTACACTCAGCTTTACGAGCAGCGTCAGGAAAGAGGCGGTTATTAAAGTGACACTGTTGTTTATGTGCATCCTCTCGATTAGTGTCGGAGCGCCGGGGCCTTCGCATGACTCCGAACTGAACAATGAAGCAAGACTGCGCAGTAGCGCGGCTAGCCATCTGTTCTAAACTGTCTGCATGTTCCACTGCAAGTCACGAATGAAGTCTATGATGGATAATAGTGTCGTGTGTTGCCTTTGGCAGATTTGCTTAAATACAATGTTGACATTTTGAACTAAGACGGTTAATAACGTGGCTGATTTGTGTCAATTATTTTGTGCTGTACATCTAAAACTGTTTAATAAGAGCAAGGTCACTTATTAGGGACCACCGATAGGTGCTTCTAAGTGCCATACATCCATGCATTATGATCCCAGCCGTGGTTAAACGCCTGATCCTTGAAAATCGACGGATAAATTGTCACCGACTTGCATAAGAGACGCATCTGTCTGTGTGTACACACAATCATTAACCAACATCACTTGCACATTACAAGTACTGTACTTGGCTGAGGGTTATTGCCACATCCTATTATGGCCACAGTCCTGACCTCGCTACATGCCATTTCCACATGTAAAGGAGTTCCTGGGAGGCCAGCGTTTCAGACGTGTATCACACATACAATCCGATCATGGATCCGGCGTGCTGAGAAATCCGTCTATCTTAATGGTATCCAAGCTCTACTGAAAAGCTGCGCATTAGTGTAGCAGGGGAACCATGTTCTGTTATTCTGCACAATCAAAAGTCCTGGGTTTGACTTGAGCACTCTTTGTATATTTGGTAAAGTCACACTCTTGTTTGTGTGATGTTGCTTAATTATAATCTAAAAAAGAACTTGTTTCAAGTATGTTCCAAAACATTAATTGTAATTAAAACAGATAAAGTATGATGCATCGTTAAGTATATTAAAAGGAATATCCACAAGAAGAATAAAATGCTTTCAGGTGGTACCGGTAACTCCAGTTCATCACAGTTCACCTTCTTTGATTATTTCTTATACCTGCATGACAGTGAGTGTTTTATTCTTTAATAAATAAGAACACAAGATCAACATAGTGGAGAAAAAAGAAAAAAGAAAAAGCCTCGAGTTGATCACTCAGTAAAACCGACTCGTCACAACTTCTATCTCCTCCTGGTGACAAATTTCATTAACAAACCTGCATAGAAGTACATAGCTGCAGTCCTTATTATGGGAATAAATTTCATCCCCCACATGCCTGTGGTCACATTACAACTAATTACTAACGCCTTTGTCCCCAGTTCCCCCCCCTCCAGAAATATCTTCGACTGTTCGAGATGCGATGCTTTATTACTAATCGGCATAAATTACAGGCATCAATCTGGAGAGGCTCAAATTAAAAAGCTCATTTGACAATGCGATGCGAGCGCCTGTATGAATCAAAATGATTTAACTCAATCACCAAGGCCCCCAAAGCAAACATTAACATCTACTGTAGATTATCTGCTGTGCTCCTCTCTGTACTATCCGTCTTGCGTGGATTTTGGACGTGGGTAAAGAACGTGTACTGTACAAGGGCACGGAGAAGTAGAGAAGAGAACATGAGAAAGTTAATCCCATGTACAAATTTAACTCTGAATGTAAAAGAACTGTTAAATAAATAGGATTTCCTTTTATTTTTTCTTGTCTTCAATTTTAATTAAAATTTTAGGAGGAGCAGCTCGATCTATTTTGAAATTTTATAATGGAGCAGATCCAGGTTCCTGGTTCAACCCTGAAGGCAACTTACTGTCTGTGCCAAGGTTTGCATGACCTCCTCATGTTCACATGGGTTCCTCTCACGGTCCTCTGGTTTCGTAAGCAGAATAGTGAATTTAAACTGCCCCTAGGTGCGAGTGTGTTCATGTGTGTGGGTGTGTGGTGCATACTGGCATCCCATCCTGCATGCCATCGACACTCTGATCAGAATAAAGTGTGTAATGAAGGGAATTAAAGAACAAGCTTTTAGGTTAAGCATCTCATGATGCTGTGCAAAGGGAACATTGTAGAGAATATAAAAAGATTTATATTTCAGTTGTCTTTGCTGCTGCTCCTGCTTCTTCTTCTTCTACAGTACTCCTACTATTATTATTATGGCATTGGTGGCTCAGAAATAAAATTAAAATGTTACATTTCCAATAAACAGACCAACACGTCTACATACACACATTTTGGATATTGTTCCAGTAATGAAAATATTACAATGCAGCTAAGAACATATTATGATAAACAGAATGAGCAGCTCACCTCTCATAACTTCTGGTCCTAATCATTCATTCTTTTGTCACCTGACTCTCAGACACTATGCAGTGCATTACACAGGAAACAGAATTAGTTTTAGAAACAAAATAGTTCTTTTGAATCTATTGCACTGCATAGCATCTGTGGGAGACGTTAGATGGTTCATGGACATACACACGACTTAGCCGGCGTTTGGTTCGGCTCGGTTCGTTCATATGGCAAAAATGCTTCATATGCCGAGGCAAATATCTAGCATAATTTCAGTTCTAAAGGCAAAAATTTGTGAGGTGGCACATTCGTATGCACTGTAAAAAAAATTCGTAATTCTAACAGTAAAATACCGTATAAATGCTACAGAATAAAACCGTATTTCACAAAACTTGGGATAACAGTAGAATTTACAGTGAAAAACTGTAATTAGTTTTACAGAGTAAGACCTTAAATTTAACAGTTAAAAACATATGAAAATACAGTATGGTCTATTGCAGTAACATTTATGATATACTGTATTTATAAAAAGGAAACTCTCAGAGAAGGTATTTGTTACTAATATAATGGAGCATCAGTTTATATTTTACTAAACCTTTGTTGATAGAGTTTAAAAATCAGAAAAATATCTGCTCTGTAAAAAATTAACTTAAAAATTTTATGGTAAAAAACTGGCAGCTGTGATTGACAGAAATTTACCGTAAAAAATACGGTAGCAACGTTATTGTTTGTTCAGGATTGCACTCATTATACAGTATATTTTACGGATATTAATATTTTTTTCTACGGTTTATAGCCGTCTAATTTACATTAACCATGCTGATGTCCGAGTCTTGAATAACTTTTGATGGGTTTTGATGATTTGATTTAGGTTTGTATTCATCAATTAAAAGTACTCTTAATAGTTTCTTAACAGTAAAATCTGAATGCTTATCAATGTAACTTCTATCTCTTTTAGCTCCCAGCTAGTGTGATAAAATGATGCTTTCACAGAATTGCTGAATGAATTCACTGTGGTTATTCATAATAAAACAAATAGTCCAACAACAACAACAGCAGTTGCGTAGCAAGCATGGTGGTGTAGTGGTTAGCACTGTCGCCTTCCACCACCAGGGTCTGGGTTCGATTCCTGGCCAGGCTCGATTCCACTCTCTGTGTGATTGGAGTTTGTATGTTCTCCCTGTGCTTGGTGGGTTTCCTCCAGGTACTAGTCCCCCCCCCCCCACCCCAATATATAGGATAAAGTTGTGTGAGTACTGAGCTGTAAAAAAGATGGAAATAAACCGTTATTATTATAACGTAAATCTTTAAATTAGACAGTTCTGAGCTGTAAAAAACATGGTTATGATCCGTATTTGTTACAATGTAAACCCTGGAATTTGGGAAAAATTTACGGTTTATTATTTTTTCCGCAGTGTAATAACAGTGCTACCATAATTTTTACGAAAGAATTCTGGCAACCACAGCTGCCGTTTTTTTACCGTAAAATGGACTATTTATTTTTTATAGTGTGCCTCAGTACCACTGTTTTATTATAACACAGATAACTATAAACTAGAAAAGAAATTATAAGCAGGGTATTTTTTAATGTTCTATGGGAAGGGATGTACAAACTTTCTTCAATAGCAGCATATGTACAAACAGTCAGAATGGAATGATACATCGTGACACGATGCAACGTGATGCAAATGTGTCCGATATCGCTGTTCTATTAGTTATGCAGTTTATGCTGTTAAACACTTGGAGATAGGGCACTGGTGGCTCAGTGGTAGATGTTTCGCCTACAATGCGGAAGGCCTGGGTTCGATTCCCAGCCATTGCCCAACCCCCAGCCACTGGATGCAGTGCCGGTCCCTAGCCCGGATAAAATGGGAGGGTTGTGTCAGGAAGGGCATCCGGCGTAAAAACTGTGCCAAGTTGTAGTGCGGACTGGATAGTCCGTTGTGGTGACCCCTTGTCAGGAGCAGCCGAAAGACCAAAAAAAAAAAAAAAAAAAGCTGTTAAACACTTGGAGCTCTGATCAACCGTTACAGTGAAATAAATATCAGCCACACTGGTCATGTGACCCTGTTCTTTCTTTTCTAGAAAGGCTGGAATCATGAGCACTTGAAAATGAAATGAAAGGCAGCCTGATAGTGCTGAATTGCAATGGCTAGCACACATAATACAGTGGAAACACTTGTAAACCAAATTTAATTTTCCCATAGGAAATAATGGAAACTCAAATTATTCGTTCTACAGCTCCAAAAAATAATTACATAAAAATAATTAACACAAAATATAAAGTAAAAATAAAACAAATTAACCTGCACTTTACATTTAAAAAAACTTACAAATAAATTTATTTTTTATAAAACCAACAGATAAGTGTTTCCATTTGTGCAAGCAGGCGCTGTGTGTGTGTGTGTGTGTGTAATGTGCGTGCACACACACACACACATTAACGGGACCGTTTTTAAAACCATTAAAAAATTTGCAAGGAACATCGCTAGTCACACTCGCGTGAGCGCATACTAACGGAATCATTGCTGTAAAGTAAAACAACAACAACAAACAAATTAACCAGGGGTCCGTTCTTCGTACGTCGCTAACTCAGTTAGCTGGATTTGATTGTTGTCGATTGGTCCTGATTTTGGATTGTTTCGTTCTTCGACGCAGTTCTCGCACTTGTTGTCATAGCAACATGTCCGGAAGCTTGAACCTGCTCGGTAGCAGATTTATTTCATGTAAACAGGATTAAGGCTGCGCTCCTGCCGGGTTATGATTGGTTGAAATGTTGAGGTCACATCTGATTGGGTAAAGAGCGCTGACGCGGACTGACTCACGTGGGAAAAGAAAAGTATCTTGCATATATGCCCCCCTGCCATGGATAATCGCTATCAAATATTATATTAGAACATAAATTCCTAGGTTTATTATTATAAAATATGATATTACTAGGCGGCGCGGTGGTGTAGTGGTTAGCACTGTCGCCTTGCACCTCCAGGCTCTGGGTTCGATTCCCCGACCAGGCTCGATTCCTGTCTCTGTGTGCATGGAGTTTGCATGTTCTCCCCGTGCTTGGTGGGTTTCCTCCGGGTACTCCGGTTTCCTCCCACAGTCCAAAGATATGCAGATTAGGCTAATTGGCGTTCCCAAATTGCCCGTAGTGTGTGATTGGGTGTATGAGTGTGTGTATGTGTGTGTGCCCTGCGATGGATTGGCACCCTGTCCAGGGTGTACCCCGCCTAGTGCCCGAAGTCTCCTGGGATAGGCTCCAGGTCCCCCGCGACCCTGAACACAGGATTAAGCGGTATAGAAGATGATATTACTATTATAATAAACCCTAGGCACGAGACAGCCATCAAGACCATTAATACAAATTCTTGTATAATGTTTATTTTGTAACATATTTATTTTTCAGGGGTTTGTCATGAATATGCAAATAAATATTTATATATGATGAAAATAATTTTTTTTATAATGAAAAATTTAACGAAATCATTTTATTATAAAATATATATATATATATATATATATATATATATATATATATTTTTTTTTTTTTTTTTTCATATACAACATTTATTTTCATATTGCATATTTAATTTTATTGTCTCATGTAATTTTGGAAACCATTAACCTATGAATTTAAGTTCTAATATAATCTTTAATAGTGATTATGTAGGTGGGGGGGGGGGGCAATCCATGGCAGGCGGCATTTCAGCGCATAACACGTTACAAAATAAATTGAGCCGCTCTTTTGCCATTTTTTCAACCAATTGAAGGGCTTGTGATCAGTGTTTCTACTGTCGATGCATATCGCCTTTTAAACCAACGCACAAGCGCGCAATAATCCTAGACAACTCAATCCAGCCATACTAATCATCAACAACAGGTGTGCTCGAAGAACCAACTTAGCCAGAGCGTAATTAGCACGATGATCTCATCTTAGATGTGTCAGTTCATCTCGGATGTGTCAAGCGACGTATGAAGAACGGACCCCAGTTCCTCACCTTTGAAAACAATCGCGACAGAGAAGAGTTTCTGTGTGTTTGTTTGGGAACCTGAGAGGAGTGGGGGCTGTAAAGCCAAGAGAGAGAGAGAGTGTGTGTGTGTGTGTGTGTGTGTTGGTGTAAATGAATGAGCGTGCGCACGCACACACACTCTCTTTCTCTCTCTTGGCTTTACAGCCCCCACTCCTCTCAGGTTCCCAAACAAACACACACACTCTCTGCCTTACACAGACACACACACACAAACACACTCGCACACTCAAAAACTCTGCAAGCACTAAGACCCAGCAGGGGAGACGATTGGTCTCGGCTTTACAGCTCCTCCTCCTCTCAGGTTCCCAAACATACACACAAACTCTGCTCTGTCACGACTGTTGGACAGGTGAGGTGAGGAGCTGGTTCATTTGTTTTTTTGTTTTGTTGTTGTTTTACTGTACAGCAGTGATTCCGTTAGTATGCGCTCACGCAAGTGTGACTAGCGATGTTCCTTGCTAATTTTAAATCTCTCCGTTAAGGTGTGTGTGTGTGCGCGTGTGTGTATTCACCCAGCAGGGGAGACGATTACGCAGCGCAAGAGAGAGAAAACCCATTGGCTCAGTCGTGATGACGTGACGCTCGGCGTCAAAACAAGAAGCGCATGCGTGATACATGATACTCGGCGCTCGTAAACTAAGACAATGCTCGTTTTTCAAGTGGTAAATTAATTAAAAATCTTTGTGCGCCTTGTGGAACACTCGTAAACCACGTTACTCATAATCCGAGGTTCCACTGTATGTATGTATGTATATATATATATATATATATATATATATATATATATAAACAATTTCCAGATTTTCTCACTAATTTAGTCGTGTCCTATTCCTCCCCGTCACTAGGGGGCTCCCACATTAAGGTTACTACTACCACTCAGTCGTGAGGGCCAAGGTTATCACGTGTTTCCTCCAAACCACGTGACGCCAGCCGACGGCATCTTTTTTCGAACTGCTCGCTCACGCACCGTTGGGGGAGGAGTAACACACTAAGAGGACAGAGGACAGCTCACGTTCCGCTTGCGTGAGCTCCTGATTGGCTGTAAATCTGTGATTAATGTGGGAGCATTACAGTAAGTACCTCTCATCCCTCCCCTCTGAGAGAGCTCGGCCAATCAGCTCTCTCTAGACCTCTGGCTGCGAGTGGTTACAGCATCACCACTCGGAGGCCACACACATACAGTGGTGTGAAAAACTATTTGCCCCCCTCCTGATTTCTTATTCTTTTGCATGTTTGTCACACAAAATGTTTCTGATCATCAAACACATTTAACTATTAGTCAAAGATAACACAAGTAAACACAAAATGCAGTTTTTAAATGAGGGGTTATATTATTTAGGGAGAAAAAAAATCCAAACCTACATGGACCTGTGTGAAAAAGTAATTGCCCCCTGAACCTAATAACTGGTTGGGCCACCCTTAGCAGCAATAACTGCAATCAAACGTTTGCGATAACTTGCAACAAGTCTTTTACAGCGCTCTGGAGGAATTTTGGCCCACTCATCTTTGCAGAATTGTTGTAATTCAGCTTTATTTTAGGGTTTTCTAGCATGAACAGCCTTTTTAAGGTCATGCCACAACATCTCAATAGGATTCAGGTCTGGACTTTGACTAGGCCACTCCAAAGTCTTCATTTTGTTTTTCTTCAGCCATTCAGAGGTGGATTTGATGGTGTGTTTTGGGTCATTGTCCTGCTGCAGCACCCAAGATCGCTTCAGCTTGAGTTGACGAACAGATGGCCGGACATTCTTCTTCAGGATTTTTTGGTAGACAGTAGAATTCATGGTTCCATCTATCACAGCAAGCCTTCCCGGTCCTGAAGCAGCAAAACAACCCCAGACCATCACACTACCACCACCATATTTTACTGTTGGTTTTATGTTCTTTTTCTGAAATGCTGTGTTACTTTTACGCCAGGTGTAACGGGACACGCACCTTCCAAAATGTTCAACTTTTGTCTCGTCGGTCCACAAGGTATTTTCCCAAAAGTCTTGGCAATCATTGAGATGTTTTTTAGCAAAATTGAGACGAGCCTTAATGTTCTTTTTGCTTAAAAGTGGTTTCCACCTCTGCCATGCAGGCCGTTTTTGCCCAGTCTCTTTCTTATGGTGGAGTCATGAACACTGATCTTAATTGAGGCAAGTGAGGCCTGCAGTTCTTTAGATGTTGTCCTGGGGTCTTTTGTGGCCTCTCGGATGAGTTGTCTCTGCGCTCTTGGGGTAATTTTGTACACAAGTACAAGTACTGTTACTTCAGTGAAATATTACTTAAGTACAAGTAAAGTTACCATTATAAAAATCTACTCAAGTAAGGCAAAAAGTCAAAACCGGAATACACAACCAAATATCAAAACGCCAAAATCACAACCTTTCCTTTTTCCCGCGTCGCTCTCCGGTTTATATATGGTCGCGCTAGTCGATGGCATCACTCTCAGGGCGGAAGCGACTGTGTGGAAGGTCAGGTGGCTGCCGATGTCAGAAAACCTGGAGTGGAGTCTGGAGCGGCGCACGACCAGGACATGATACACACACGCGAGTGCAAAAGCATAATATTTGTATTATTTTAGCATTTTCATTCATTTATTTTTTACTCAGTAGCGAATATGATTTAAAATGTAGCGAATTACAATACTTCAAACAAAACGTACTTAAGTAAAATGACAGATTTTAAAAACTACTTTAAAAGTACAAATACACAAAAAAAACTACTCATTTACAGTAACACGAGTAAATGTAATTCATTACTTTCCACCTCTGCCAAAGTGTATCGTTACATCACTACCATAAAATTTGTTGTTGTATTTTTTAAGTACTGAAGTATACTACTGTGAGGACTGAAAACCCTGAGTGTCATGCTGTTATCAAGAAATAATAAAAAATAAATAAAAAAGTCATGACAGTGCAGTGAAGCTGAGTTTTCTGCTACCGTTCAAAAGTTGATAATTTTTCTATTATCATCTTGATCGGTTTTATTCCTCTCACCCTGCCGCTATTTCTAGTTTTTAAGTTTTAATGAACAACAAGTTGTCACGTCATAGAAAACATGGCTGCTATGTGAATAAGAAAAACAGTGAGTTTCTAGAATATTGCATGTTTTTAAGAGGCATGTGTGTCCATGTGAGACAGATGGCCGTGTCCTGTCTGTCCTGGAGAGAATTAGCACAAGTTATGTTTTTTTTTTCTGAGCTGTCAGTAAGTTACAAACTGTCACACACACACACACACACACACACACACACACACCACTGTCAGTGTCAAGTTGCATTAAAAAATGTGACAGGCAGAACAAACAGGTGACCTCAGCAGTCATCGTTCAGTGAGTTCATAGAGTTACAGTCTATAGATTATGCCACATTACTGACTCAAACACAGATTCATCTATAAAAGCCATTAATTTATTAATTATTCACGTATTTATTCATCTTTAGAGCTCCTGGATATGAGACAGTCCTGCAGTGCTTAATTAAGATTGCAATTACACTTTTTTTTTAAATGAATAGCCAGGTAGCTTTAATTTTACAGGAATACCATGAAAATATAATTACAGGATCAAAACTGGCACATCTTCACATGATTTTTTTCCCACAATTATTTAATCAGTAAGTTTTATGATTATTTAATTGTAATTATGTAATTAAATTACTTTTTTTTACATGATTCATTGACTGTCACTTTCATACATTTTATACAATTAATTTATTCTCCTGCCATTATACATTAATAATAAATTCTCATATAATAATTTTACACAATTTATTATTTATATGCAATTTTTTACTGTTTTAAAGTTTTTTTAAATGATTCAACTGATGTTCATGTATTTTTTTTTTCAAAAAATGTATTGCTAATGTCACATTTCCTTTCACTTATCAAGGCCTTGTTCACACGGGCGTTAAAATCGACCGTTTTTCTGCCGTTCGTAGCGTCCGGTGATCGCGGATGAAGCGCAGAGGGTTTTCTACACGTAGGAGTCAATGACGGTGTTCACACGGGCTTTGGTGACGTGCGTTTGTCCGACTGCGCGTTTATACGGTGTTAAAAAAACGTTGCATGCAGCTTTTTCTTGGCGTTCAAATCCCAACGAATGCAAGGAAACCGTGTCTAGTTCGTTTTCTCCGCGTCCATTTTACGCTTCGGAGGACCGGATATATCCCATGATCCTACATGCTATACATAGGGAAATGCGGAAAAAAGGCAAAAATAAAATGCTTAAAAAATAAAACTTGCGCGGAAATGTTCGCATTTCTTCATAAACCACAAACTTCCTTTAATCCGACATTGTGCAGTCGGAGGGTGAACCCAGTAGCGGCGGCGATTTTTTTTCTCTCCCTACGTCGCCGTATTATTTTTTTTAATATTTTTATATATTATATAAAATATAATAATTTAATTAAAAAAAATTTAAACAATAAGATTAATATCTAATATAGCAAAATGGTACATATTAAAAGGAGGCACCTCAAATAAAACGACAAGGGCTTTCATATCCAGTTCCCGACACACTGCCCCCACAGGTTAAACACACAAACTACAATTTGGGCTGCAGGCTGTCGTTAGACAGAGACAAACGAACGCCAGTGTAGAAATCAATCGAGCGGCACGACAAAACGCAACATCAACATATAGGACGTTCTGAGCTCGTTCGTTTATCAAAAAATTTAATGCCCGTGTGAACAAGGCCTTATAAAACATGTTTTCTGCAACTGAGATTTTAAGGTCCCTGGCACTCACACTGCAAACAAAATCTAATTAATATGTATGAAACAATAAAGTCGCTTCATCACTCCACTGAATCAAAGTCGTGTTTTCTTTTAAGTACCTTAGTCTCTCAATTATCTTAACTAATCCAATTATTGGCTCAAGTGCACATATTTAACGTTTGTAGATGTTTAAAAGTGGATGATTAAGGTGATTGTGGACACCTCGATAAAAACCTGTGGAAAGTACAATGGAATTAATCTAATTAATCAAATAAGTGCAGCAATTAAGGAAATGAGCAGTGGATGGGAGGAGGGTGAAAGGACAAAGGTGATGTCCATATAAAGTGAGCCAATTTTATCATCAGCTCAGGACAGCAGATAAAAAGATTCAGTGATGAAGAATTCTTTAAGGGTTCATCACCTCCTCCCCGCATACACTGCCTGCTCAAAAAGGGTTGCACACTAATATTTTGTTTAACTTTGATTACATATACACTGTGGTGTAAAAATGATTCCTCATGCTCCCAGAACAACCAGATCATACTACTGTCTCCAGAGGCTTGTACAATGGCCACTAGGCATCACTCTGGAACAGGCTCAATCTGGACTCATCATACCACAGGATCTTTTTTCATTGCTATAAAGTCCAAGCTTCATCCTCCCTAGAATATTTAAGTGTTTGTTTTTTGATGTGTCTCACCAACAAGACAAATTCCTGTGAATTCTTATCACATTGTGCATTTGCATGTTTGTGTGAAAACGCTCTTACTTTCACTATTAAACATAGCTCAGATTTATTTGGCCAGTCAGTGTACTATTTTGCTTGTTTGTTCTTGAGAAATCCAATATTACTAGCAAATCCTTAAAACAAACATATTAACATAGGAAATTACTCAATTGAGAATTTGGCCAAAAACACCAAATTAACCCAGTTAAATAAATAAATTATAGTTTAGCAAAATTAATAAGCAGTAAGCTAGAACGTGGCTTTGTGGTGTGTATTTAATGCTTGTTAGTAATTGAGAACAGGTATGATGAGTTAATCATGGTATATTAGGTACAGTATGTGATTAGTCAGGTGACTGTTTTTCTTTCATAGTGAGGATCTTGGGAAATGTAGTTTAAGTTCATGGCACACACATATACACACACTGGGCCTTATTTCTCAATCTAATAAAGTTGTATGTACATTTACATTTAGGCATTTGGCAGACGCTCTTATCCAGAGTGACTTACATTTTTATCTCATTATACATCTGAGCAGTTTTTAGGGTTAAGGGCCTTGCTCAAGGGCCCAACAGTGGCAACTTGGTGGTTGTGGGGTTTGAACCTGGGATCTTCCGAACCGTAGTCCAATGCCTTAACCACTGAGCTACACCTGGCTACACATGTAGTGACAAACTGAAAAAAACAGATTTAGTTGCAGAGTTTCAAAAACAAACATAGATCACTCTACTGTATGTTAGAGTATCTGCTAAATGCTGTAAATATTTTTTTTAAATAGCAATTAAAACTTTAAACAAAATCAAGTCAAACACTTGTTAGTATTCTAATCAGTACATACTACTGTACAAGAGAAGCATATGAAACTTTTTTTACAAACATCCAGGATTTTCATGAATACCAAATTTGTTCTGTAAACACTCATAAAAACTATTCACAAATACATGTTTGTATACAGCTTGATAAATGAGGCTTATTAACTTGATACATTCAGTACCACAATCTACTGTTTACTGTTACTAACTGTTGTCTAACTGTGACTGAAACTTTCATTAAAAGAAAAGTGGCAATAGGGAATAAAAATTATACCCAGAGTAAGGATTCAAAATTTACCACTCTTAAAGGTACTAAAGAATTTTAAAGTAATTTATTCATTCATTCATTCATTCATCTTCTATACCGCTTAATCCTGTGTTCAGGGTCGCGGGGGACCTGGAGCCTATCCCAGGAGACTTCGGGCACTAGGCGGGGTACACCCTGGACAGGGTTAAAGTAATTTAAATTTATTTAATTAATTAGTTTAGTTTGAGTTTTTATTGTTGTTGTTTTTTTCTGATGATATGTACAGGTTTTCATATGTAACTTTAAGAGAAACAGAGAACTGCTATAACAAGAACTTTGGTCCCTTTTGAACTTACTATAAATTTGTGGAAATAATTACATTTCCAAATTATTTGTAATGAATGGTAGGACATGATTATACCTCTTTAAAGGTCCCATATTTTACTAATTCTTTAAAAACTAACATAGGTCTCACAGGAAAGTGAATCACTGCTCAGATACTACATACTTCAAACAATTTATTTTAACTATTTTTCAACTACACGTCTACATTTTGCAACTTGGTGCTGAGCCACAAATCAGGGGAGAGGCTTTTGCTTTATGATGTCACAATGGGGGGGGGGTTGGCTTGTTTAAGTCCCAGCCAAAACAAAAATGCCTAAAGGACAAAATGCAAGAAAATATATTTTTTTCACACAAAGGAGACCCATGATAATGCCCCAAATAATAGGTCCCCTTTAAGACATGGTGTTATGACAAAATAATCAACAGCAACTCTGATTTGCATTATTATTAGAAATGTAACTGATTACAATAATAAGTTTAAATATTACTTATGTATATAGCAAATTCAACAAGTTCTTTAAAAACTAAGAATGAAATTAATTTGAATCAAGAAAATATCAGATTGTCTTTTGCCTGTGTTTAACAGATGGTGTTTCCTTTTTGAACCTTTGCAGTAAAGCCCAAGAGGTGGAAAAAAAAAAGCACGCTTGGAAAGTCAGGCTGTTTTTCTCACGTCGCTGACATGAGCCATGCTTCAGATGAAAGAGACGTGTGAAAAAATGCTCCCTCGCAGAAAATTTTCCTCAGCATGAAGCTCAGACAGACACGGAGCCAAGGCAGGGGTATGAAGCTGCGCCGCATAATTCTCCACTAGGCTCTCAAGCCAGGAGCTAGGATCGGTGGGCAAACCGTGAACCTGCCCTTTGCTAAATGCTAAATTAGATATTTATATAGTAGCAGTAGTGAAGAGAAAGCTTTGGACATGGTTGACATGGGTGTATTGAGATAATATTCAATTTCATTCATAATCGTTATAAGGTCAGTCAAGTGTTTATGTTGTTGTCTTAAAGACCTGATTAATGAAATCTCTGACTGTGCATGTGTTGAGCGTCTGTATCGTCTCTGTTGTGTATTCGGTTTCATATTTATTTCCCTGGTTTTGTAATTTGTCTACGTGGGGGTTCCACCCACCACCAGTCACCCTTTGCCCCGTATTAGCAACATGATGTTCCTCATTTTCCCTCAGCATTGCAACTGGCCACGAGCGGAGAGGACAACTAGAAAAAGATCACAGTTCAAAAGCAGTCAGATGGAAAATATGGAAAACACGAGCGCTGGCCATCATCATCACGCCCCCCTCCACCCTCAACCCCCTCCTCCTCCGCATCTTCATCTCCGAAATGCAGCAAGCTGCCACAGTTTGACTGACAAACTGACTTTTTGCAGGAGCTCGTGCCCATTCCAGTCAGAGTTTATTGAAGGTGATTTTGATCTCCTCCACGAGGCCACAGCAGTAGCCATGCCATCTGTCACCTTGATTGCATGGTGGACTCTCGGGGGGGAGTGCTATGGCTCCTGATCGTTTACAGATTGCGCTGCTTTCGCCTCCATAAGGACCACATGCACCGAGCCAGATGGTGAGCATGCACGCTTATTATGAGTCTTTATCTCTGTGCAGGAAGGAGCGCAACCATTAGGTCTCCCCGAGGAACTTCTCTCCTCACGCCGACCATGCTGTTCTTCCACAAATACAGTCTTCTTCAGCTGTCATGAACCTCGCTAATAAAAAACACAAACAGTCCTCCACCTTGAGCTCTTCTACTTCAGGTACACACAAACATGCTGTGTTGCTGGGAAATAATGAGCACTTATTAATTGATGTTTGTTGTCATAGAAACTCGTTTGGGACATCGAGGCTGGGCGAAACCGGATGTGTTGTGTTGTTATCGTTTAAAGATAAATTAATCGACATACAGTGTTTTGAGGCTTCCTTGGTTTTTAGCGGATGCTTTATTTGATCATGATTTCCTTGATAATAATGAAGTCGTTTGTTTTCTCACAGGCATGCTAATGTTAGCCAGTTAACTCACTAACTATTCAGCTGTGTTTGTAAGTCACAGAACGACCTACAGTAAAAGTAGTACATCCAAACCCGACATTGATTTAAAATATATTGTGGCGTAGGTGGGACGGCGGCTGACGACCGTCATGCTTTGCGGGAGGTTCACTGTGTGTGTTCACCATGGTTGGGACGTTTGGCCGGGTTGGTGGCTTCGGCCATGTTGTGGGTGTGCATGTATGTGTGCTTGGCCTGTGTGTGTGCTGCGACAGTGAATGTGCTGCTTATGCTATAGAGTGCTGTGTGGTAATAAAATACTCCCAGCCATTGCATTGGGCAGCAAGCAAGCTCATTCGTCTCTCCAACATCCTTTCCGGCGGTGAAAAACGCTACATTGGTGTCAGAAGTGGGATGGAGAAGTACGAGTTGGAGCACACTGTTGAGGACTTGCGGAGGATCCAGGTCGGCCGCCAAGTAGCGGCGAGACTACGACGGAAGAAAGAGCATCTTTCGGGCGGAACCAGCACGAGCGAAGCAGCGCGACCAAAGCGGACTGGCGAAACGAAGAACCCAGCACTGGATCTCGGGGCGGAGCCCAGCGTTGATGCCGTCGAACCCTACGCGTTCTTTGCCCAAATGGAGCTAGCTGCCGATTTCACAGGCTGGTCCACGGCGGAAACAGCCGCCAGAGTAGCACTCTCGCTGGAGGGCGACGCGCTCCGGGCGCTGGAAGACCTCCGGGCCAATGAGCGGAAGGACTGGGCAAAGCTCAGAGAGTCGCTTCACCTCCGGTTCGGCGCCGGTGACCGTCAAGAAGCAGCGTGCGAGGAGCTGGCGGTCCGCGAGGCTATCCAGGGGCTGAACCCATAATGGCGGAGCATCACGGCGAAAGAGCCGAGCGACCGCCCGCAGCTCGGGTGCACTCGGTAGGTGAATCTAGCCAGGGACAGGGCTACTCATCACGGCTAGACGACGAACTAGTCTTTGGGGTTTCGCGGCGATGCCGAGGCACGGGACCTCGATACTACCGTGGCAACGTTTTCAGGCCTGAGGGACTGCGTACCCTAGCAGCCGTCAAACTAGCTCCAGTGGTCGCGCAGGGTGGATATTCGGTGGCGGGCTGAGCCTGGGACCTGCACGCTGACGCCGACGTTGTGTCCCGACGGCCGTGCCGCGGAGCGCGTCGTCGGTGCCGCCGGCGAGTTGAGCACGTGAGCGGTTGCGACGTGGACCGACAACCGCTGATCGGCCGTCCGGGCCGGCGTGCAGCCGAGTTGCTGCCTCGTCTGGAGCTTCGCCCGCCGTCGTTTCGCCTGTGCCGCAGCTGGACAGCCGATGCGACCTCTACACGGCAAAGAAGGGCCCCACCCAGCGCTCGCGGGCACCGCTGCATGACTTTCGGGTGGGACCTTCGGGTGGGAGCGTGTGTGCGTGGACACTCACAGCTGGGGGTGAGACTTTGCTACTGGAGAGCAGGTATGGGTGTATTCCTCCAGAAGGAAGAGAGGGCTGTCACCCAAGCTCATGTCTCACTATGTGGGCCCCTGTACGGTAATTGCCCAGCTCTCCGATGTCATCTACCAGGTGCGGTTGGCGGGGCTCGCACGAGTTTTGCTCCACCGAGACTGTCTGGCGCCTTACCAGCAGCACGCCGCGAAACAACGAACTCTGAGGAGGCCGGACCGCCTCCGGGACAATGTTGCGTTCCTCCCTCCCCCACAAAAGGACTCCGGTGTTCACAACGCCAGCACCGACCGCCTTCACGCCTCCGAGACTGAGAGTCATGGTGACCGGGGACGCTCACAGTTCGGGTCGGGGCAGTGTGGCGTAGGCGGGACGGCGGCTGACGACCGTCATGCTTTGCGGGAGGTTCGCTGTGTGTGTTCACCATGGTTGGGACGTTTGGTCGGGTTGGTGGCTTCGGCCATGTTGGGGGTGTGCATATATGCGTGCTTGGCCTGTGTGTGTGCTGCGACAGTGAATGTGCTGCTTATGCTATACAGTGCTGTGTGGTAATAAAATACTCCCAGCCATTGCATTGGGCAGCAAGCAAGCTCACTCGTCTCTCCAACATCCTTTCCAGCGGTGAAAAAAGCTACAATATAAATATCATATTGAAATAAAATGACAATAAAGTAAACAAAAGACAGTGAGTAATTAAATTTTTTTATGAAACAAACATTTTTCTAATTTGCCATCCAGGTTGTACAATCAGTTTTTACCCTGCAGTGCAGAGCTGTGAACTTAAATCATCCACCTGATTGTGAACATCATATCTAATGAAAGCAGACTAGCCAACCACCTAAAACTAGCTAAACTAGCCACCTAAGACTAGACAAGGAAGAGAGCATTTACATGCTTACAGGTCTCTAGTATTGACAAAGTTAGCTAACCAGTTTAGCTAACACACCTCAGTGTTGCTAGTATTGAGAAAGTTAGCTAAACTAGCCAGCTTGGACTAACTAGCCAGCCAACACTAGCTATCCAGATACAAAACAAGGAAAGGTTTGTTTGTTTCTCTAATTCACTAGTGTTGAGAAAGGTGGCTTAGCTAGCCATCTATGACCAGCTAGCTACAAAATCAATGAATTCAGATGCCTCTGTGTTATCAGTATTAAAAAATGGCTAAAACGTATTAAGAAACTAGCCACAGAACCAGCTAGAAAAAAACATAAGGAAGAATGCATTTGCACACATTTGAGTCGCTAGTATTGAGAAAGTTGGAGAAACTAGCCAGCTAAGAAACAAGGAATGGTGTGTTTATGTAAGTCACTAGTGTTGAGAAAATTGGCTACAACTCACCTACAACTAGCCAGCTAGCTCTAATACAAGAAAGAATGAGTTCAGTTTCTGAGTTGCCAGCATGGGTAAACTAGCCAGATAGCACTAACTAGCTAAACGTTGTGTTTAAACACTTCTGAGTTGCTAGTATTGTGAAGGTTGACTAAACTAGACAACTTACACTAGATAACTAAACATGTCTACATGTCTGTGACTTGCTAGCATTGGGAAGGTTATCTACACTAGCAAGCAAGCAGCTAAAATACAATAACGGTGTTTATGTGACTCTGGATTGCTGGTATTAACGTTTGGCTAAACTAGACAGTTTGCACTAGCTAGCTAGTGCATAAGGAAAAGTATTGGGAATGTTCGCTAACATTAGATAGCTTTTTGTAGAGAAACAGCTTGCTTGTGTTATGATGCCTCAGTATCAGAAACATGGGGGAGAGACTTTGGCACAGAACTGTCAGTGTGACTCGAAGCTGCTTATCCTGTAGCATATTTTTGTTCCCTACTGAATAAAATCATGCTTAGCATTAAATGACTGAACACTAGAACAATATTTGTGATGTATTTGTAAATCTGTAGAGTCTAATTAATTCATTTCCCTCTTCAGGAAGAGTATTTGGGCTAAACAGTATGGTGCCTCATGCATGTCATTGTCCTTTGCTGTTCCTCATTTTCCGCCCTGAGGTAAGGTGGCAACGTGCTGCATTTTTAGAACAACAGCCGGCTATCTGCGAGCATGAGACCTTTCGTCAGGCTTCAGCGCGGTGCACACGGTGACACATGCAAGCCTGTGGTCACAAATGTGCTGGCACACACAAAAAAAAAATCATCACATCTTATACGATATTCAGCCATGACCACAGACAGAGTCGTCCAGAATACTCCACTTTATCTGTTAGGATGTTTTGGTTATTACTCAATGATAGTGTGTGTTTAAGGACTGAGAGATATGCTACAAGCACTGTAGCTAATGCTAATATCCAAGCTGCAGTGTAACCATTAGATCAGTATCATGTCTCATTCTAGGTGTATTCTGCTTCAAATATAGAACATCTATATGAGAAACTGCAAAACCTACTCTTAAACAGTTTTCTTTGCGATTTTGTGACATAGTCACTTGTATGGATAACGGGATCTAAATTAGGTAGCTTACATCAACTACTGTAGCTAGCTGCAACACAAAACACACTGCATTTATGTGCCTCTGAGTCGTTAGTATTGACTTTGTTAGCTAAACTAGATTGGCTTCTGGGTCACTAGTATTGAGAAAGCTAGCCAAAATAGTCCACCATAACTAACTAGCTAAAAACACAAGTGAAGAGTGTGTTTAGACACCTCTAAATCAAGTATTGACAGTATTGGCTAATCTATGTAGCTTACACCAGCTAGCAAGATAGCTAAAACACAAGGATTGTGTCTTGGAATCGCTAGTATTGAGAAAGTTAGCTAAACTAATCTGGCTTAAACTAACTAACTAGAACACAAGGAAGAGTGCATTTATGTGCCTTTGAGTCACTAGTATTGAGAAAGTTAGCTAAAATAGTCAGGTGTATGTGTCTAGCTAGCTAAGATATAAGTGAAGAATATTTAAATACTCCTGAGTCACAAGTACTGATAGTGTTGTCTAATAGGTAGCTTACACAAGCTAGCTAGCGAAAACACAAAAAAATAAGATCATTTATGTGCCTGAGTTGCTAGTATTGCAAAACTTAGCTAATCTAAAATGTGTTAATCTAGCTAGCTAGCTAAATAACAAGGTAGGGTGTGTTTATATGCCTCAGAGTTGGTACTACTGAGAAGCCAACTAACAGTAGCTAGCTTAACAAGGAAGAGTGCCCTTAGAGTGGATAGTATTGAGAGAGTAAACTGCTCTGTCCTGCACACTTTCCTGTACTACAAAGTGCTGACACCCATGACTTCATTCACTAAATGTTATATTAATACATTTAAATGAGTATCTTAACCAGCCTTAGGGGGGTTAATTGGCTATATGCTAATTTTCTCAAAACTTTATTCATATTTAAGAGCAAAATCTGACCTCAATTCAGTTTTCCATGAGCCCTGTTTTTAAAATGCTGACCAGAAATTAGACTTCATGGCTTGTGATGTTATGTTAAATATTTTGCAATAACAATTCTAATATATAGCTGATTAAAATAAACTATAAATAGCTCTCTGGATAATCTGCATACAAGCTCCTGCCTCTTTATTAACCCGAGCCTGGAAAGTGGCGTGCAAATCCACAGGCGGCCGTGAAACACTGCCACAAGCACACGGCGGCTACAGAGCCATGATGGATCAAAGGTGTCACCCAGAAAACAGCAGTTAGCCTAACCTTCTAACTCGAATATCTCTCTCTCTCTCTCTCTCTTGCACACACACACACACACACACACTGCTTTACAAGATGGCAGTTTTTTTCAGCTGCTGATATTTGTCTCATCAGTCTAAAGATGCTTTTTATTTTTAATGAATAAAACAAATCAGGCAAAATTATAAATTCATTTAAATCAGATTGAAATACTGCATATCAAATAAATTTTAAACTAATTTCTGGATGAACATGCAGGTCTTTGTTTTTTCACTACACACAGTCTGTTTCGATTGAGTTCTAGATAACATCAGCCGACCACGCCGGCTTTGCTGTACATTCCGTCTTTAATCCACTTATCCTTTGTGCTGTGCAGGATTTAGAGACCAAACCTGTCGGTAATTAGAGCAGGCCAACCAGGACCCCAAGGCGCTGAGACGACGAGGAAATAGCCTCAACGATAGAAGCCGAGTTGCTTAAGAGAAGCTTTCGCGTGTATTTGCTCTGGAATGGGCCGACAGTGCAGACACTCGCAGCCACTCTCACCCCGCTGCATCAATCTGTTCCCAAGCTGTTCCCACATTTTGGTGAATTTCCCAGGCTAATTCTTTGGCACAGACGGTGCAGAGAGCCTGATTACTTCGGTGCGAACCCCACAAGGCTTTCCAAATCCGTGCAGCGTGCATGTTCACAGCACCAGAATCACTCGTTTTTGTCTGAGGCCACTTGAACGTATTCAGTTTCATAAATAATAATAATAAAAAAAATATATATAATAATAATAATAATAATAATAATAATTCAGCCTGAATTGGCATATGCACTCTATTCTTTAAGCTTATTTATAGCACAGTAATGAATCTATACAGAAACTCAATTATAACCCAAAATGCCAGATTTGACGTAATAAATATTTCTTCCAAATCTCATTATCGGAATGTTTTTTTTTCTTTTCATTTAATCTTTTCTAGAGCACCATTCTCATAAACTGCAGTTTTTATTGTGAAAATATTACAAAGCTATAAGACAGCTGTGTCCCATTAAAATGTGTAATGGTGGCTGATTTCCTACAGCACATGGTCATCAGGCCAAATCTACAGCCGGCAATTAGGAAGATGAAATGTTTAATTGTGGTTTGATTTTGATCAAAATTTATCTGTCACCCATCCTGTAATCAGGCATTTATGCTCCCAAATCAATGTCAGAGGATTCGACCAAGGAGACGTTTCTCGTTTCTGACAGACCTGCCGGTGTGTCACGTCAGGACTCCACAGCTGCAGCGCTGTTCACGGCTCACGTTATGTTTTCATCTACTGTTAAACATCATAATACTCAAGGGACGATTAAAGGCTGCAAAATAACCACTTTATTAGCAGGTGCAGTCAATTTTACATATACAGTAAGTGCACAAAAAAAATAAAGATTCTGATTGGTCTAAAGGGAGGTGCAGCATCACTAATTACAATGAATGCATGGATGTTTCCATAGTTACACTTCATTGACAGTATACAGTCAATTGTTCAATATAATAAACTAAGAAAAAAATAATTTAACAAATGTATAATCATCAATTTGATGACATTTTATGTATGCAAGACTTCTCCAGTGTCAGACTTTTAATCTGTATGATGGGAGTTTATGTTTTTTCCTTGTCCGGACAAGATGCACCTTGTTGATTATATAAAAAAAGAAAAAGAAAAGCTAATGATGACATGACTGTTTACAGCTGCTATAGCATAAGTGATGACAGGAACAGTTTGACAAACATTCCACATCATTAAATGTTAAATGTAACCTGATAAAACATGTTGTTGTTTTTAATTCACAGGGTAGTGCTTCTTCCTTACACTCCAAAAATCCGGTCTACTAAATGTTTTTTTTCACAATGTTTGTGATTTAAAAAAATTTTGTAACATGACACACCGTAAACTGTAAATAGGTTACAGATTGCACCTTGAGAAGCTGTTTGAAAATAACATATTTATATTTTTATATTTTAACATTCACTTGGAAGATTTGGCATCAATCTCAGTTAAATATAAAGAAAAAAACAGTCCTTATTGAGCTCAAACTATCAGCTAGCAGCTGCACTGCTATGCAACACACACCAGCCACAAGTGTCCTGTTTTTTGCGAGGGACTCAGCGAGTCCGTCCACTGTCCACTTTTATACGGGGACAGATGGACGGCGGAGGCAGACGAGTGGGTGAAGGTCAAGAGGAGAAAAACAAAGCCTTTCTCATGCCGCATGATGGAGTGTGATATCTCTAAGCGGATGCCAAGAGCGTCTCAGCCAAAGCGCTGTCGAGCCTGTAGCGGTTATCAATGACGGCATGCTCGAGGAGGCACACGAAACCCGGCGAGGAGACGAGAAGGGCGAGCACTCGACGCAATCAGCTTTATTGCAGAGAGAAAGAAGCCGGGTGAGAGTAATGGATAGCTCTTGTTACGGCCTGAATGCTGGGAAATCAGGATTGCCAAGTCAACCAAGTAAACACTGCAGTTTAGGCAGTGCTGATGCGCAGAGCCGGTTTCCACACACTATATATTACACTGATTTTGTTTTTTTCTTGGAGAATGAGGTCACTTACATGCTTCACGTGAATAATATTCAAATTCTTGGATCTGGCACACAACGCACCATGGATCCGAATCACATAATTACAAGATACAAGATACAAGTACATGGTGCTGACCCAGTTTAACGCACTCCTTCTATTACTTTATCACTAGTGTATGTGCCCATCGTTGACAGTTAAAGGGTGATATCATTATTTCAGGTTGAAGTCCATGTACATGGCTGCCTAGCTTTCTGTACGGCAGAACTCTCTGTTTAACTTATTAATACAAAGAAATAAAATACTGTAAGGTTGAGCCTTGTTTACGCTAAGTTGTACTTTTTTCGTTGTCAGCCAAAGTGAAGAGAGAGAATCACAGATGAGAAATCGAAAAAGTAGATCAAATGCAGATTACATTTTGTCTTAAAATGACTCCAGCGTGTTATAATTCACTTATACCACTTCAGAGCTGTTATTTCAGTGAAAGTGAAAATATGAACTAATCCCAGTAAAAATATTCAGTTTAGCTTTTCTAATTAATATCTGTTGGTGCAGGTACAGTATTTGTTTCCATTGAGGGAGTAGCGCATTAGTAGCTTATTTTAAAGTAGATTATTAAATCTGTCACATAACTGTTCATTACATCACTTTTACTCAACATTTTGATTTCACTTATAGTGCAGGTTAAACTTCAGTTTTGCAAAAGTTCCATTAAATTCTGCTCAGTGGTCCATTTAAGACACGCCCACAGTTTGACGCATGCGCAGTGCGCTGTCTAAACTTGTGGTTTATAATCTGGCATATAACTGTTCATAGCTTCACTTCTACTCAACATTTTGATTTCATTTATGGCGCAGGTTTAACTTCAGGTTAAGTATCATTAAATTATGTCGAGCAAGTTTTGCATGATGTGGTGACAAAATCTGGCCTGGCATACTTATAGACATACAGACGGAATTTTTACTGAGACTGGTTTCGGGTCCTCCGATGAATAACACTGAAAGAGCGAACTCTGACCAATGTACAGACAAAACCTTTCTTTTAAACTCATTTCCATGCTAATCATATTGATGAAAGGGTATGAAAAAATGTGATGTGTAATTATTGATATACAAATATAGGATATAATGAATATTTAATATTTTATGGAACGAGTCTCCTCTGTCAGTACTTGGTCACAATGTTTTTCATCACACTAATTACGATACATAATACAATCTCACAACCTATAAAGCATCTTTGTTAAAACTGTTAGATGTTAGATGTTGAAAAAGCAAAAAAACAATTGTACAAAATATGTATTATTATACCATAAACCCTGACAACTGTGATATAAGTGATAACTTATTACAGTATGGATATTATATGATAATATTGACCTGTGTTAATTATAAGACTTTTGTATTGAAAGGAAGTGACAGCTAGTTTCACATAAAACAGCACAAATGACAGCAGATTGGAATTGTGGGAGTCTGCATGTTAATGAGTGTTGTCCCCAGGAGGCGCCGCTTCATCCCAGGAGCCTCCCCGGAGCATTATGGGTGATTATTGTCAATTCAGTCCTGCCAGTTTATTCACCCACACGCTCCACGTGAGGTGCATTATTACAGAGAGAAACAGGGGGAATCAGAGACAGGGCAGGACTCCAGGAGCAGTCTTTTCTAATCACAGAGTCCAACTGTTCCCTGCTGCAGTCACTCACCGAGAATCATCTGTGTGGAGAGCTTCTTACTGTCCAGCACTCTGACATTCTGCTTAACATGTGGCTCCCGTAATAACGAACGGAAAAAAATAAACGCATAGATTTTTATTGTCCTTCTGCTACTTATCACTGCCAACAATGGCCCTCTTGTTTGTACAACAGACTCTGAAACGTTTCATTACGCCCACTCTTCTTTAGCATGTCCTTCTCTAACAACTGTTGCGAGATTTGTCCTTTTTGGATTCGGAAGGGCTCCGAGTTAAGTCCTGAGCTGTGCCAAGTAATGCGAGCTCTCTTTAATAGATAGTAAAGCTGTTTTTTTTTTGTTTTTGTTGCCTGAAGAATAAACTAGTTCAAGTTGAACTAACATTTAGTTTCATAGTTCAACTTGAATTTACATTCTCTCCAGAAATATACAGTAAGTCTCCTACTGTATATATCAAGGAGTTCCGTTTCAAGAGCTCGTTCGCAAGTCCAATTTGTTCGTAAGTCCAACAAACATCGTCTAGGTACACAAGTGGCTATACACAGTATATTAGTACAGTACTGTAATAGGCTTATTTAACTTTTCACACAAATAATACACGAAAAGGCAAATAAAAAATAAAGGAAACATTTTAATTTATGGTACCATAAAAAGTACAGTACACTACAACAACTGACATACTGAGGTTGGAATCAAACGTGACACCAAGCATGCGATCTAACTTCCTCGAATGAACATGCGCAAACACGTTTCGTGTCTTTAAGAGTTTAAAAGAACCATATGGCAGACATACTGTACACAGTCCTGATTTCCTTTGTAACTACATGTGTATGTTGAAAAATAACAATCACCCATAAATTATGAAGCACATTCACAGAATATCTGATTCGCATTTAGCCACACCCACAAAACTCAAAACAGGGCTTAATGATGAAACAGCACCCAGCTTCTATAGGGTGCCATTACTTTTGTCCTAAGTGCTGAATAAAACCAAGAATTAATTATAGAACTTGAGATGTAACTGATGATGTGTTTAGGGCCCTGAACTCTGTGAAGTTGATTATTTGTCTTGAAGTCTTTTTTCATCTTGCGCCACGATTGTTAATGTGCAAATGAATGACAGACACATTATACTTTTTAAAAACAGATGTTTAGGTTTGGTCATGTCTCCTTATATGCAATGCCAAGGCAGTAATTAGCAGAACGTTCTTAGAACGTTATAATTTTTGGTTCCTGGAACATTAATTGTGAGGGTTGCCCACTAGAGGGCAGTGTTTTTAGTTTGTAGTTTTGTTCCTAGACTCAGTTTCCCAGAAGACGTGGATGCTCACCTGAACTGAGGAGGCTCATTAGGATTGCTATAAATACCTGTTTGTTCTGGGAAACTGGGTCGAGCATTAAAGTAATATAATTTCTGTTCTGTTATGTGGGTTTTGTTTTGTTGTGTTTTAGTTTGGTTTGATTTGATTATAGTTGGCCTTTTGGTTTCAGGAGCACTTTAAGTTAAGTTTGTTTATATTGAGATGTCCTTGTCTTTGTGTCTCCTAGCAGGATTAGCCTCTAGGAGAATTAGCCCTTTGTGTTTACCCTTTTGTGTAAGTAACCCCCATTGCCTGTTTAGTTATTAGTCTGTTTCAATACTAATGAGGGTGATACTAACATGTCTAGATCTTAGTCTGTCTAGTCTTTGAGTCTGTCTAGTCTCCTTGTCTGATTAGCTCTTAGTCTGTTTAGGTACTAACATCTTTAGTCACTAACCTTTAGAGTTCTTAGTCTTTCATACCTAGTCTGCTGTGTACCTTGTCTGTTCAATCCCTTGGGTCTCAGGCTACTAGCCTGTTTAGCCATTAGTCTGATTACTGTAGCTATGAGCTAGCTTAGCAGCTAATGTGCAGAACAGGTGGTAGACCTAGCCAAGCCTGTCTCGTGTTTGTTTATCCCTTGCATGCATAGTCCCTAATGTTTAGTCTGTTAGGCTGTTTCGTGTGTCTTGTCTTGTCCAGTTTGTATCCCATGTCTATATTGTGTATCAATGTATGTAATCCCTAGTCTTAAGTGTTTGAGTTCTGTTTATATTATGCTCCAAAGTTCATGCCAACTTCCTTAGTTCATGTTTTGTTCATGCTTGTTTGGATTATTTATTAAAGACTCTTTGTGTTTCACTGCATCCCCTCTGCGTCTACGTATGCCTCCACACCAAGCCCACAGTCCAACATCATAACAGAACGTGACATTAATGTACAGTTTTCTGAACACTATTTTTGTGACCCTGAATTTGCTCGGAAGGGATTGTCACAACCCTGGTGGGATATTAAAGCAATATCACACTTGAGGTTGTGCTGGTATACTAAAAATCAGCAGCCGTGGGTTCATGGGCATAACCTAGTTACTGAAGATATCACAGCCGTTCTGATACTCAGTACAATGGCACGACCGCAAGTGTGATATTGCTTTTATACAACAGTTCCTTAAAGACCATTTATTACTGTATCAAGAGATTATGACTTAGTTATTTAGTTTAGTTTGGTAGTTATTATTTAGTTCTGCCAAGACATATCCTTCCACAACTAGTGCCACTAACTACCTGCCACTGACGGAGCTGACGACTGGCAGTTAGTGAAATTTATGGTCGTGAAGGTATAGATTATTACCGTTACTACTATATGTATTCAGGTGGGAAAAATCCTGAAAAACGTACGAGATTTACTTTATATTTGCACTTCTTCCACCTGCTAACTTCAAGATTCCGTGATTAAATCCCAAATAGCATAAAATGGAAAGCTAGTAGGGTGTACATTACCTTATTCCAAACAGCTAGATCGAGGGTTAGAGAGGGAATTGTTATTCTGCCTTGTGTTAGAAGCTAGTTAAACTAATTAAGTTTGTAGCTTCAGTTATCCGTGATCAGAACAACATGGACGTTTCAGAGGCAATTCAGAATGGTTACTAAGGAGACAGCTAGTTGTTTACGATGACATAACATTATCAGCTGTGTGTTGTTGCTGAAAGTGCTTCTGTGACTGGTTTGAATGTAGGTTTTGGCAGGCAGCTGCTCTCTCCTTCTGATAATATGAATTTCCTTTCCTGTTAATGATGTAATCGGTTACTGTAATTCTATGAAAAGTCATGTTATCTTTATCTTATTTTACCAATAAGCAACAAGTTCTTTGCCTACTTTTAACCAACTGTTTCTCAGGCCTGGTGTTTCTCAGGTACCCTGTCAATTTTTTTGTAATATTTTATTTATGAAATAAATAAACATGTTGAATAAATATCAATATACATGCTTCCCTTGGGTAACATCATTAGAAGACATGGGATTAGTTTCCATTGTTATGCTGATGATACCCAATTATATATCTCAACCAAACCAGACGAAATACCCATGTTGTCTAGATTAACTGAGTGTGTCCAGGACATAAAAGCTTGGATGACCAATAACTTTCTTTTACTAAATTCAGATAAGACTGAGATATTACTTATCGGCCCAAAAACCAGCACACAACAGCTTTCACAATTCAGCCTGCGCTTAGAAGGATGTACTGTTACTACCAGCTCAGCAGTAAAAGACCTGGGTGTAATATTAGACAGTAACTTGTCTTTTGAAAATCACATTTCAAATATCACAAAAACAGCCTTTTTCCATCTTAGAATTATTGCAAAACTGAGGATCATCTTATCTGTATCTGATGCAGAAAAGCTAGTTCATGCATTCTTGACCTCCAGACTGGACTATTGTAATGCATTACTAGGTGGTTGTCCTGCATCCTCAATAAACAAGCTTCAGTTAGTCCAAAATGCAGCTGCCAGGGTTCTCACTAGATCCAGAAAATATGATCACATAACCCCTATATTATCATCCCTGCACTGGCTACCTGTTCAGTCTAGAATAAATTACAAGATAGTGTTACTTACAGTGGTGTGAAAAACTATTTGCCCCCCTCCTGATTTCTTATTCTTTTGCATGTTTGTCACACAAAATGTTTCTGATCATCAAACACATTTAACTATTAGTCAAAGATAACACAAGTAAACACAAAATGCAGTTTTTAAATGAGGTGTTTTATTATTTAGGGAGGAAAAAAATACAAACCTACATGGCCCTGTGTGAAAAAGTAATTGCCCCCTGAACCTAATAACTGGTTGGGCCACCCTTAGCAGCAATAACTGCAATCAAGCGTTTGCGATAACTTGCAACGAGTCTTTTACAGCGCTCTGGAGGAATTTTGGCCCACTCATCTTTGCAGAATTGTTGTAATTCAGCTTTATTTGAGGGTTTTCTAGCATGAACCGCCTTTTTAAGGTCATGCCACAACATCTCAATAGGATTCAGGTCAGGACTTTGACTAGGCCACTCCAAAGTCTTCATTTTGTTTTTCTTCAGCCATTCAGAGGTGGATTTGCTGGTGTGTTTTGGGTCATTGTCCTGCTGCAGCACCCAAGATCGCTTCAGCTTGAGTTGACGAACAGATGGCCGGACATTCTCCTTCAGGATTTTTTGGTAGACAGTAGAATTCATGGTTCCATCTATCACAGCAAGCCTTCCAGGTCCTGAAGCAGCAAAACAACCCCAGACCATCACACTACCACCACCATATTTTACTGTTGATATGATGTTCTTTTTCTGAAATGCTGTGTTACTTTTACGCCAGATGTAACGGGACACGCACCTTCCAAAAAGTTAAACTTTTGTCTCGTCGGTCCACAAGGTATTTTCCCAAAAGTCTTGGCAATCATTGAGATGTTTTTTAGCAAAATTGAGACGAGCCTTAATGTTCTTTCTGCTTAAAAGTGGTTTGCACCTTGGAAATCTGCCATGCAGGTCGTTTTTGCCCAGTCTCTTTCTTATGGTGGAGTCGTGAACACTGACCTTAATTGAGGCAAGTGAGGCCTGCAGTTCTTTAGATGTTGTCCTGGGGTCTTTTGTGGCCTCTCGGATGAGTTGTCTCTGCGCTCTTGGGGTAATTTTGGTCGGCCGGCCACTCCTGGGAAGGTTCACCACTGTTCCATGTTTTTGCCATTTGTGGATAATGGCTCTCACTGTGGTTCGCTGGAGTCCCAAAGCTTTAGAAATGGCTTTATAACCTTTACCAGACTGATAGATCTCAATTACTTTTGTTTTCATTTGTTCCTGAATTTCTTTGGATCTTGGCATGATGTCTAGCTTTTGAGGGGCTTTTGGTCTACTTCTCTGTGTCAGGTAGCTCCTATTTAAGTGATTTCTTGATTGAAACAGGTGTGACAGTAATCAGGCCTGGGGGTGACTACAGAAATTGAACTCAGGTGTGATAAACCACAGTTAAGTTATTTTTTAACAAGGGGGGCAATCACTTTTTCACACAGGGCCATGTAGATTTGTAGCTTTTTTTCTCCCTTAATAACGTAAACCTTCATTTAAAAACTGCATTTTGTGTTCAATTATGTTATCTTTGACTAATAGTTAACGGTTTTTGATGAGCAGAAACATTGAAGTGTGACAAACATGCAAAAGAATAAGAAATCAGGAAGGGGGCAAATAGTTTTTCACACCACTGTACATACAAGGCTTTAAATGGTTTAGCTCCCACATACCTAACCAGTCTTCTGATACGCTACAATCCACCACGCGCCTTAAGATCACAAAGCTCCGGACTTCTGGTAGTTCCCAGAATTTCAAAATCTACAAAAGGGGGCAGGGCATTTTCATATTTAGCTTCAAAGCTTTGGAATAGCCTTCCAGACAGTGTTCGGGGAGCAGACACGGTTTCTCAGTTCAAATGTAGACTCAAGACATCTTTTTAATCTGGCATACACGTAACTCATCCCATAACCTCATAATCTGGCATACACGTAACTCATCCCATAACCTCATACTTTAGTACACCTATACCGAATGGCAACTACGCTAATTCTCCCCATCTGTTCTGTATTTCTCTACCCATCCCGAGGCATCGGGAGATTGTGCCAGCTCCAGTAGACAAAGGCCGACCCTGCGAGGTTCCTGAAGCATCCAGAGACAGAGAAGGACCAGCTACAGCTGGATTCTGCTTCATGACGGTTTCGAGCTACACATGCTGCTCCTGTGCTTCCAGTGATCCAGACCTCATCTGCCCTCTGCACCTGTCCACTGGCTCATCCCTATGCTGAACTGGTTTTCATGTTAATTTAAATGATTTTCTGTCATATTGCAATTTCAGCTGCACAACACACATGACGTTATCATTTCTATCTGTTATCACCCAAATGAGGATGGGTTCCCTGTTGAGTCTGGTTCCTCTCAAGGTTTCTTCCTAATGCCATCTCAGGGAGTTTTTCCTTGCCACCGTCGCCGTCACCCTTGGCTTGCTCATCAGAGACATTTCATTCATCATTCATTCATCTCATTATTACCTAAACACATTTTTCTCACACATACACACTTCCAAATATTTTCTTTTCTAACAAAATCTTTTTAATTTTTTGTGAAGCTGCTTTGAGACAATGACCATTGTTAAAAGCGCTATATAAATAAAATTTAATTGAATTGAATTGAATTTAGTTTTTTGTTCCGTAATTTGTTAATATGAAATGACCAAATCTTACAAAACATATTAGATTTGTGGGTATTCATTAAGATTTATATTTATTAATATAATCCATGTAAAAAAATATGAATTAAAAAATCACATTGTTTAAGTCCTTTCCACAGCTATAAGAATAAACATTTTATTTTGTAGCTGAGCTGTGTTTCTAGAAGTCTAAATCTTAATAATCCTAAAAATTTAATTAATCCTTAATTTCTAAATGATAAGAAAATAATTTATATGACACTTGTCCTTAAAGGACCACCAGACGATCCCAGTGTTTATAGCAAAAACTTGAATGTTTAACGTAAATGTTTTTCTGGAGCTCTAAATCCAATAAAGCTGAAATTTGGTAGAATTCATCTTTGTGCTAATTAGGTCATCCTCAGTAATGTCCTTACACATTAGCACAAAGATAATCAGCCAATCAGCTCTCAGCAGGCATTTCACAGGCTTAGCATTGACCTACTGTACTATTAAAAAGAATCAGCAACATGAATATCATGAGACACCTCAGAGCATAGTGTATATGTAGGATTTATGTTCATGAGGTTTAATATACACTGTTGTTTCTCAGGCCTGGTGTTTCTCAGGCTCCCTTTTGAAGATCTTGCAGGTGTTGAAGATTGCAGAATATCTTTTGGGTTGTTTTTTTTTTGTTCTACAAAACATTAACAAATCTTACAAAACATATTAGATTTTTGAGTGTTATTAATGTAATGTAAAAAAAAAGTTACAGAAATTCATCATAGAATTGGAAACTGATTATTCAAGGTTCATGTTAGTCAATCTCCTTATACGTCAGTTTACACAATCTCAGGCACTCTTGTTAGATTTGAACAGTTTTTTTTTAATAAAGTATTTTTTGCAGGGGTTGAAAAGCTCTTGTGAATATTTTATAAGTAAATTCTTTCTGATCCAGTTAGATAATCTCTCCTACGCTCTCAAAACGCATGGCATCTGTAATACATACTGTGATCATGAGATCCTTTTTATAGATCAGACGCCGTATCGCTGCTCTCCTCGGATTGACTGAGCAATTGCACACTTTAGATTTCTCACCCAGCGCATTGATGACAGGAACTGAAAAAAGAAGGTGGCGTCAATAAAAGGAACGAACTCCCTCCCGTCCTTGATTGTGTGTTCTTTGATTAAAGGAGAACATTTGCGATTTGCATTTTAAACCTCGATGATCAAAAACAATTACCGCCCCTCCTGCATGTTTCTTACAACAAATGAATTAGATTATAGGCTTTCGCGAGTGTCGCCGTCGTATATGCCTTGTTGCGCTGACAGTATTTGAAGTTTCCTGTGGTAACTTCATTACCCGTATTTTGTCCAGAATTAGTGGAGCGTGCTGGAAATTGCTAATGACAGATGTTTCTCCACTCTGTCACACTCCTTGTATCATTTGATTTGGAAAGCAACATACGGTGTTCTGCTCTATCAGTATGTCACAGACTGTCTGCAAACAGCTGGTCATAACTCAGTTCAGTGAAAACCATTACTTTCCAATGAAGTGCTGGAGCCAGGCCAAATTGTGTTTTGGCATGGCCTCGGCACCCGTAATGCGCTCGGCCGGATGCTGCAGGTACGCAGGAGCACACGGAGAGCCGGGCACAAACAAAGCACGCTGCTGGTGTGAAGAGGGGGAACAGGGAGGGGGTAAAAGAGGAAAAAACACACTAATGACACACAAACCACTGCGACAGTTCATCAAAGGGAACGACTGAAATACAGGGACATTATTTACTGTCTTATTTTGCATAAGCAGCGCAAAAGACACTTGCTGTGCACGATGCCCAACCATAATCTGATCCATCACTTATTATATATTGTCAGCGAGTCGGTTGCTATAGCGACAACTTGCACAGGAACAAAAATGGAAAAGAAAAAAATTATAATGCTGTCACATTTTCTGTAAGTAGATGTTTATTTAACATTTATGGAAGGAGTCTCCAGTGTCAGTAAGCTGTCCAAGCTGTGGACATTGTTTTCACTTTTAATGTTATGTTTTTATTTGTGATATGGGTTGTAACTTTTGAAATTTTTTTACCTTTTGAGATGTTGTGGCTTTTGCAGTTGTGTTTTTGTTTTTGGTGTTATGTTTTAGATTTATTGACATTGTGTTTTCATTTTCGATGTTATGTATGCAATTTTGATGTTATGTTTTTGCATTTGATGTTGTTCTCGCTTGTTTGACTTTGTTTTTACTTTGATGTTATGGTTTTTCTTTTGCTGCTGTGTTTAAATTTTTCATGTATTCGATTTTTATATTGTGTTTGATTTTGAAGATTTTTTTGCTTTTTATGTTTTTTTGCTTTTGATGTTTTTTGTGCTTGATGTTGTGTGTTCACTTTTGACATTGTGTTTTTGCCTTCTGATGTTGTTTTATTTTTTGATGTTGTGTTTTCGATTTTGACATTGTATTTTCACTTTTGAAGTTTTTTTTTGTTTTGATTTATTTATTTTTTTTTGCTTTTGATGTTTTGCTTTCACATTTGATGTTATGTTTCACTTTTCATTATATGGTTTGGCTTTTGATGTTTTCACTCTTGATGTGAAAACACTTTTTTGGTTTTGCTATTATGTTTTTTCAGGTTTTAAATTATTGATTGTATCGTGTTTTATTATGTATTGTATTGTTTTTACTTTTTATGTTACAGTATTTTTACTTTTGCTGGTTTGTTTTTAAATTAGTTCAAGCGTGCTTTGACCCATTGTTGGGGCTGCTGACTAAATGACTGTTTAATGCTTTAAAAGTATGCAAGATGTCTTTAATATATCATTTTCAATTGTAACTAAAGATCCTTATACAAAAGAACATGCTTTTATTTCAAACAGAGTCCACTTTGTGGATTATTTTCCTAAAACAGCATGGCCCTGAATCTTCCATGTGTTCTAACCCCTCATACTGTCTCATCACCAGTAATGAGACTTGATAATGTCATCAACTGCTATGATTATCACAATATCTTTAATTCCAGTTAGTTACAGAAAACAGATTATGAAAAAGATCCAAAAATCAGGCTCATGCTTCATTTTTCACTTTGACCTCTTTGGCGTCTCACTGCTTTATTAGATATAAAGCTCAGACGGTCATGCGTGGCAGGACTGTCCCCGTCTTGCCAATCAGCTCGGTACGCCTCAAGGATTCCCCTTATTTCACACCGAGGATCCTCCAGCAAACACAGCTGATCAGGAACAAAAGTCACATTTATCTCCATAATTGCCAGCATCTCAGTATCCAACTAGATAATGTGCTCATTATTATTATCCAGCTCCTTTCCCTTTCTTTATCTCCTTATCTTTTTTGTTCTTAAAGAACGTGTCCATGTCCGACTCAGAGACACGTAAGCACTCTGGAAAGGTAATTTAAAAGCGAGTTGAGCCATGACAAATGGGGACAGCTGGCCTAATTGAATCATTTGAGCTAAGACAGCTCAACTTGGTTATCCTCGGCGCGAGCCACAGTGATATTAGCGTGAGAATCATTACCCATGAAATCACGTCTGTGCTATCCGACTGCATCCTTTTTTTTCTTCTTCTTTTTTTTTTTTTATGACATGACAGCTAGCAAGGTGTTTTTTATCCTGAAACCAACAGGAGCTTTTTTCATTACAGGGCTCAGACTGCATCCGACCTTTCTTTACCTTACAAAATGTTTTTTTTTTCTTTGTGAGCACCGTTTCACATTTAATTTTTTCCCCCACATTTGCAATTTAAAGATTTCGATTTTCGATTTCGTTCTCATCCGTTTATCCCGATGGCTTGCTGGAGCCGGGAAGCGTAGCCTCTTTATAGTTTTGAGGCGGGAAAGGCAATCTCTGTTTTAGGCGTCGTCACACTCCAGAGCTCGTAATGAGCTGCAATTACACTCATTCCTGCAGAACGATTGGCAGTAAATGTAATCAGGTGCGCATGATGGCCTCCTTCATGGAGCTTGAGCGCCGGGGTGGCGGAGAAATCCGGCCACTTCAGCCCCCTCACTGTTCCCCCTGTATCTCTAACCGGCTCGGGAACACAGCCATGGCGACTCCGACCGCCTCCACACACCTGCTGGAGGGATCCACATGATAACACACCGGGGTGTGAGGACCTGACTGTGTGTGTGTGTGTGTGTGTGTGTGGTAAATCAATTCCATTTGTGTGAAGATATTTAAGTTGTATTGCAATCTATTTGAAGGTTCTTATTATTTCTTCTCTAAGATGAGTGGCCCTATAGGAGAGGATTATTTACGCCTGACTGTGAATGATAGAACAACTTCAAGATTGTTTTTGACTCAGTTTGTCCACGTTCCCCAGAAACAAGTACCTTATTTATACATTTCCAGATAAATTATTTCATTTGCATCATTTGTTTTTTTTTTTGTTTTGTTTCTTTTAGTTTGCACCTGTAATTTAAAGCTGCTGAGGTTTGTAAAGAGTAAAGAGGTGTGATGGTAAAGGGTGTGCTAGGGTTAACCCGAGCTCCTGCACTGTTTGTATTCGTTTAATTTGCAGACATGCATCATGACCCCAGTGAGACGCCGCTTCAGCTCGGTGGTGGTAAATGACGCCCCTGAGGCCCTGATCAGAGCCGTGGAAAGATTTCTATTCACTGGATGAGCATGAATAACACACGCGCGCGCGCGCACACACACACACACACACACACACACCTTTAGGCCCTTAGTAAAATTTGACATGAGCAATTACTAAGACTTTTATGATGACAGGTCTATTCCACATCTGAGAAGTGAGTCTCCTCTCTCTCTCTCTCTCTCTCTTCTTTTTCTGACTTTATCTCTACCAATCTCTTGTTCTTTTAGTCTCTTCTTCTACCTATTTTTTTTCTCTGTCCTTCTCCATGTCTTCCTCCATCTGTCTGTCTATTTGTCTCTTTCTCTTTATACCTCACTCGTATCTCTCATTGTCTCATTTTCTGTCTGCCTCTAACTATCTCTCTCTCTCTCACCCTTCATCCATCTGCTTTTTCTATCTTGTTGTCTCTCCCTGTTTTTCTGTTATTTTCTATGTCTCTGTCTCTTATTCTTTACCTTCTCCTATCTCTTGTCTTTCTGTTTCTTTCTCTCTGTCTCACTTTTGGGTCTCTTAATCTTATAAGAGATTGCGTCTGCCTGTCTCTTTTCTTGCCTCTCTGTCTCTCTCTCACACACACAGACAAACTTTCTCTGCTTCATTCTACCTGTCTTTCTCCCTCTGTCTCTCTGTCTATCCCTCTGCCCGTTTCTAGCTCTCTGTGTCTCTCAGCACTGTCTCTCCCCTCTGCCTCTTTCAATCTCTCTCACTTTCTCTCTCTCTAGCTTATTTTATTCGTCTCTCTCTCTCTCTCTCTCGCTGTCTCTCTCTCTCTCTCCCCTGAGGCATGCTGTGGATGTTTACACATCATTAATGACCCTCTTCCCAACACTCTTTAGGAAAAATGGATGTGCATCAGGACGAGGAGCTGGGAGAAAGAGACAGTGGCGCTGAAGCGTGATCGAGCAGGAAGCTAGTGCTGTAAGATTGGATTAGAGGAGGTATGAAATGGGGGACATAGAGACACAGAGACATAGAGACACAGAGACATAGAGCGAGTGAGAGACCTCAGAGAACTCGGAGAGCTGCTCGGTTCTTAGATCATAATTAAATAATAAAAGATTTACTCAAGTCATAGAAATTTAATCAGTATTATTTTTCACGCTATTGAAAGGTTGGTTTGAAGGCGTGTAAGTAGACAAAAAATAAGTTAAACACCCTGTTCATGAGAGAGATCAAAGGAGAATGATTCGATTGATCAAATCTCACTATACATCTGTAGCAACTCTGTAATAAAAACTCCCGTGGTGAGCAGAAAAACACCTCGACATGCACGATGCACTAAAACTTGAGAGCACATCAGGTGTTCCTAATAAAGTGGCCACCTATATATAAATACATAGGGATGCAACATGTTTACTGAAAGATTTGAAACTAGTTTAATGCTGCAATTTCGAGTTTGTTACTGAGGTAGACTCTTATTTTTAACTTTTAACATTTTTTCTTCTGAAAAGTTAGTCTCTATAAAAGAAGTATGATTTTTTTTTTTATGTTCATATAATCATTCATTCATTCATTCATTTTCTATACCGCTTCATCCTGTGTTCAGGGTCGCGGGGGACCTGGAGCCTATCCCAGGAGACTTCGGGCACTAGGCGGGGTACACCCTGGACAGGGTGCCAATCCATCACAGGGCACACACACATACACACACTCACACACCCAATCACACACTACGGGCAATTTAGGAACGCCAATTAGCCTAACCTGCATATCTTTGGACTGTGGGAGGAAACTGGAGTACCCGGAGGAAACCCACCAAGCACGGGGAGAACATGCAAACTCCATGCACACAGAGACGGGAATCGAGCCTGGCCGGGAATCGAACCCAGACCCTGGAGGTGCAAGGCGACACTACACCACCGTGCCGCCTCATATACTCATTTAATTTTGTAATTTTTTTAAGAATTGTTTTTTAAGTGTTTTGATTTAGTTACTAAACAGGAAGTGGATGTGAACAGGAAGTGGATGCGGTGACCAGGTGATGGCTTTACCTGGTGAAGTTTGGTCGAGGCAGCACAGTGAGACACGTGTGGTCTGCCACAGACACGTTGCATGACAGCGGCAATGAAGCATTGGCAGAAAGTGATAATTATTTTAATTAATGATAATGGTTTTAATGATTCAACATTTTGGCTAATTGATTATGATTGATTGCACGTTAACAAACAGGGAGAGTGAATCAGGGGGTAATCAGAGAGCTGCCAGTGCGGGTCAACACTGCACCATGCTGGAGCTGCACACGCTAATCACCACACACATACACACACACACACACACACACACACACACACACAGACTGACTTCTGTCTCTCAGCCTGTGTATTTTTAGCATGATTGTCCATCTCTGTCTGTCTGTCTGTCCCAGTGACTATCTGTCATATTGCACATCTTTCTCTCGGTCTGTCTTTTCTCACCTGTGTGTCTTTCAGTCTTCCTTCCTGTCTCAGCATTTATCATATTGCCTGTCTGTCTCTCTCTCAGTGTCACCTGTCATCCCTCCATCTCTCTATGTCTATCTGTCTGTCTTCCTCAAGTTTAACATTGACTCTTTGTCTGTCTTGTTTCTGTCTGTCATATTGCCTGTCTGTCTGTTTTAGTGTCTATATGTCATCACCTGTCTTTTTTGCTTGTTTGTCTCAGTTTCTATTTGTCATATTGAAAGGTTGTCTGTCTTCCTGTCTGTCTACATGCTAGTGTGTATCAGTCTCACTGTCTGCTTGTCTGTCTTGTTACCTGTCTGTCTGTCAGCCTGTCTGTATGCTCACTTTTCTGTCAGTGAGTACATCTGTCTCGCTTCCTTTACCTTTTTATTTGTCTGCCTGCCTGTCTGACTGCTTTTCTGTCACTGAGTACATCTGTCTCACTGTCTCTACTTTATTTATTTTTTTTATAATAAAAAAATAATGTCTGTCTGCATTTCTGTTTGTATGTGTCCTTTTCTCTCAGTGTGTTTGTCTGTCTTCACCTCTTTCGTGGTCTGTCTATCTGCTGACCTGCTTGTTTTCCTGTCTGTCTGTTGACCTGTCTGTCTGTCTGTCTGTCTGTTTATCTGAATGCTATTCTGCCAGTGTGTCTATTCGTCTCGCTGTCTCCGACTTTTCCTTTGTCTGTCTGTCTGTCTTCCTGACTGCCTGTCAGCCTGTCTGTTTGCTTGTCTGTCTGTCTGTCTGCCTGTCTGCTTGCTTTTCTGTCAGTGTGTTTATTTATGTCTCTGTCTCCACTTTTTACTTTATCTGTCTGTCTCTCTGTCAACCTGCTTGTCTGCCTGTCTGTCTGTCTGCTTTACTGTCAGTGTGTTTATTTGTTCCTCTGTCTCTGCATTTTTCTGTCTGTTTGCTTGATTGTTTGATTGTCTGTCTGTCTGTCTGTCTCTCTGCTGACCTGTCTATCTGCTTTTCTGCCTGCTCTTCTGTCTGTGTGAATAACTGTCTCACTGTCTCCTGTTCTCTGCCTGTCTGCCTGTGTGTCATGTACCAACACTATTATACAGACACTGTAACTGTAATGCTTGTGTAACAGTGAGTGATGTATGAAATGTTGGATTAATTTCCTGTAAAAGATTTCCCTCGCAGTGCTCAGGCCTGAAGCCTGATGGTGCTTAGCTGGACGTTTATTTTTAGACTTTAGATGCGTCGCTTTTGGAAATTTAGATTCTTGGAATGAAACAAACGCTCGCTGCTGCCAAATATCTTTACACAGTGATATCTGGAACATGTTTTATACCAAAATCAGAAAGAAATCTGGCCAACACTCGGCCAACACAATATTAATTAATTTTTATGTGAATCTTAGACACAATTAATTTGTTTTCAAATAAAAAAATGCAACACAAAGAAAAATGTGTCAGTGTCGATCTGATCAGGTTTTCAGTGAGGCGTCTCCAGCACTTTCGCTTTATGATTTAGTTTTCATTTTTATTGAAAGAACAATCAACAGAGAGGATAATCACATGTACTGTACATCTTACACGCGATTTGTCTATTTTATTTTCACATTCAGTTATATTCACAACTCATTTTTATGAAAAATTCATTTATTTTTACATTTGATTCTGATATATGATTCATTTATTTGCACTCGATTCTTTTACTTTTTACACTTATTCTGAATATGTGATTCTTACACGATTCATTTATTTTCATGTTCACACACACTCACACTCCGACGATTAAACCTGATCCTCCTAACCCAGGATCTGAGCATCCGTTCATCCTTCCTAGTCTCTTGGAGTCTCATGTTCACGGTGCTGAGAGGATTTTCATGACCGACCCGACTACTAAACCTGCCCAGAACCTCTTTAAACATCTAACGCACATCTCACACGTCCAAATGTCCTCTTGTGGATTATTGCACTCTGGATCTCACTGCTCTTCCTCTTCCACCTCCTCCTCCTCCTCATCTCTCTACCTCTGATCCCTGCGCGCGCTCTCGAAGTGTCTCTTGTTTTGGACGCGATCGATGAGGTTAGAAACGTAATTAATGACACATATGATAATGCGATTTCTTCATCTTAATGCGATGATGGAATGACATCGACTAATGGTGTTGTCTTGATTATGATTAATACACCGCTTTACAGTGTGAAAACCTCCAGCCAAGAGCTTTTTACCTAGTGTGTGTGTGTTGTGTGTCATATTGAGTCTCAAATCTCTAAAAGTTCCTCAAAAGTTTTCTTCCAGATTTCTCAAGGTCAAACAAAGGAAAGTGTTGTTGTTTTTTTTTTGCAGGCAACTGCGCCGGAGCGTTTGTCACTCAGGTACCGAGTGAATTCGATAATTAATACGGTAATTCGAGTAAATCCACTCGGCGAGAGCCGTAATGAAAACTGATGTAGCTACTTAGCACATCGAGCATCACAGGTGGGCCCAAATTAATGTGCAAATAGAGCTAAATTGCCTGCGCTCAGTGTTTTCGTCAGCGTCATTTCAGTTTGGGGGAGGTATCCGTAATTAATTCTGATATAACAAAGCCGTAAATCTAAGGTTAAACGCGTGTGTTAAACCTTGGGGGTGGGGTGCAGGAGGGGAGGGGTGGTGGATCTCATTGCAGAGTCCCAGCTGGGACTGAAATCTCGAGCGGTTTGGCGACACGGAGACATGACACGAGCTATATACGCTGTCAACTTTATTTAAGGAACGGGGGAAAAAAACACAAAGGTAACGCGGTGCACGTCCGCAATGTCGCTCAAAATCTCTTAGCGTTCCTCTAAGTTGATTTGATTGCAAAAATTCAAATGTAGGCCAGATCATGAAAATGCTTGTGTCTTTCACATCAGTTTGAGGACGTACAAACTTTCAGCACGACCAGGATGTGAGAACGTAACTTCTTCGCCTGGTTTCCCGCTTCACACTGCGCAACTCCACTTTGCTTTAATGAACACGCCGGTTGAGACCAAACCCCAGACAAATCAGAGAAAATAATCACACGTTTATGAATATTTAATATCATAGTCATGGCAAATAAGGGGTGTAATTAGTGGTTTCCATAAATTTGCAAATTGTTATTTCATGTTAATGAAAGAGCTGCAGTTTCGCCTCATGAATTATTCATACATCAAAAAAAAAAAAAAAAGTTTGACTGAAAGAAGTGGAAAAGTGGTGCGAGACACCGAGACGACACAAACAACACAAATGAAGTGGAGGGATTTAAATACAGAAGCCGTCATGTGCAGAATTAGACAAAAGGATTTTTTAATGTTCTCATTTAGACCGTCTAAAAATGTTTGCAAAACTTTGCCTGAGATTTCTATTTATTTTATCTTTATTTATAGAACAGCACTGCAGGATTCTATAATCTGATTGGTCAGGATGGGGCAAACTTTTTACAATAATTGCAGCTTTGATAAAATATTATACGTACGTGATGATGAACTGCAACACAAAGATAAATGTTTAATTGTTGATATGGTCGAGTTTTCTGTAAGGAGTCTCCAGTACTTTTTTATTGCGAGAGAAAAATCACATGTAACTCTTACACATGATTTATTTATTTCCACATTTGCTTCTTATAAATGATTCATTTTTTTTATGTTTCATTGTTAAACATGATTCATGTATTTGCACATTTAATTCTGACCCAACATTCATTAATTTTCTCTTTTTATTATTAAACGTTTTTATTTATTTTATTATTTGATCCTCAGTGGTTAAGGCGTTGGACTTCTGATCGGAAGATCCCAGGTTCAAACCTCAGCACCACCGAGTTGCCACTGTTGGCCCCTTGAGCACGGCCCTTAACCCTCAACTGCTTGGAGGTCGCTCTGGATAAAGGCATCTGCCAAATGCTGTAAATTATTGGTTTATTTTCACATTTGATTTTTACACTATTCACTTATTTTTTTTTTATTTGATTGCTACAAATGATTCAGTTATTTTCAAAATTGATCCTTACACATGATTAATTTATTTTCACTTGTTATTTTTTCATACAATTCATGCATTTTCACACCTGATTTCTACACAAGTCATTAATTTTTATATTTGGTTCTTAGAAATTATTCTGTTTTTTTTTTTTTTTTTCATTTGATTCTTACACATGATTCACTTATTCTCACTTTTGATTTTCCACAATTATTATTATAATTTTTTTTACATTTCAGATTCTTTTCATGATTCAGTTATTTTCATGTTTATTGTTACACATGATTCAGATATTTTAATATTTGAACCTTATACCTTTACAGTATTCATTAATTAAGTTGAGGGTTGCCACTGGATAGACGTCCTCTGGATAAGGGACATCTGCCAAGTGCTGTAAATGATTCATTTATATTAAGATTTGATTATATGATTTTTTGTTGATTTTCGCTACAAATGATTCAGTTATTATCAAAATGTATCTTTACAGATGGTTCATTTTTTTTTTTTTACATTTGATTCCTATATATGATTCAGTTACTTTTAAATATGATTCCTACAACTGATTTATGTATTTTCTCATTTGATCACTTCATCAATTAGATTTTACGTTTGATTCTTACACATGATTCACTTATTCTCACTTTTGGTTTTCCACAATTATTATTATTATTATTATTTTTACATTTCAGATTCTATTCATGGTTCAGTTATTTTCATGTTTATTGTTACACATGATTCAGATAATTTAATATTTGAACCTTATACCTCACAGTATTCATTAATTAAGTTGAGGGTTGTCACTGGATAGTATAAAAGTAGTGTCATTTTATAATTAATAAATAAATAACTGCTAAATTGTTGTGATATTATTAAATAATAAATATAAAAAAAACATTAGTGTAGCTACAGTAACTCCACTTCACTGCATTGATTAATTTCCCAGAACAGCACACCCCTGAGGTGGTTTATTTCTCACCTATTCACTATGATTTAAAGGAACAGGGATTTGGTGATCTATATTTAACCCGGAATCCATCCGAGAGATGGATAAAAGGGGGGACTGGTGCCAAATCATAATCATCAGACACAGTAACTCACTCCTAAACAGTGTGTAAAAGCAAAATGGCTCGGCTGGGTGTGTGTGTGGGGGGGGGGGGGGGCTTGAGATCAAGGGTTAACGTTTCGATGGAGGGGGTAAAGAGGCAGCGAGTCAGAAAACGGGGAACTAAACAAACCTGTGATCTGGAACTTCCTAAGCACCAACTCAGGAGGGATTAATGAGGAGTACGCTGGTGTGAAATTACGTGCCCTTTCGAGTCTGGAAAATAGTCCTACTGGTGCATGACCTTGAAATGAGCTGAAACAAACTTCACCTGATCCACAATTAACGACGTTACACGCCGAGAATGATGAGGATGGAAGGATTGCGAGTGACGATAGATAGATAGATAGATAGATAGATAGATAGATAGATAGTGAAGAATATGATGTTGTAAATCAGCGATATTTGTACTTCCAATGTCTCTACCTAGACCCGACAAAAAAAAGGGGGGATTACAGCTGAGGAAAGCGCTCGCCCCTTCTCCATGAGCCTTTGTCGTCTGGTGGCCGCCTTCAATCTTTGTGTAAATTCTCCGTCTGATGAAATGTGCTTAAAAAGATGAATTGGGATCGGAGGAGCTGTCCTGACATGATTATGAAGGATTCATCGGGAGCCATCTGCCATCGTTATGAAAGGAGGGGGGTGAGGATGGGTTAGTCAAGAGAGCGCACCGAGACAGCAGACCTTCTGTTCAGCAGCCATGCCACTAGCACACAATAGACACGCAGAATTGATAAAATAATTTTTAAAAAGCGTAGAAACAATATTTAAGATGTAGGTGTGATGTACACACTCTGAGCTCACTTCACCTCAAATTTACGTTGCTTTGATGAGGGAAGTACCAATAGGAACGGGTACTGTATATACCCTCTACCCTATCGCATCACATTCACACATCAGCTGGAGAAATGTCGGCAGCAGATGGGGGCCGTTGCTCATCAAAGCGTCCAGTTGTCATTTTTTAAAAAAAGGAGAAGAAACCGGAAATGAAGCCAGCACGTTCTCCACACGGACATCAGCATCGTGTGCGAATCTCCGGCATTGTTTTCCTCGCACAATGCTTTGTGTAGGTGGGAGTTTGGTGCTTGCTGCTTGGTGTAGACCAGGCCAAAAAGGATTCATCACACAGTGTGTGAACACATTACGCAACAGAAAGGCTCAAAGAGGAATTTTTAGGTCTTCTTTATTTAATATAATAATAATGATAACATAATAAAAAAAATACAAATTTTAATATAGATTACACAATTTTAAATTGATTGAAATTAGAGGTCCATTTTGTATCAAAAAGTTACAAACTATGTGCAAAAGTTAGCACCCCCTTTTTGTATGTTTTTTTTTTTACGCAACAGTGAATGTAAATCAATCATCTTTTTGTTTTCTTTCATTTGTATACAAATCAAAATATAAAAAATAAGAAATTTGCCCACATCTTCAAGATGACAGTTTTGACCTTGTTAAGACCCGATCCCTGATCTGATCTGATCTGATCAAAGCAGTGTATAAATATTTGTTAAATTAATATATTTAGATATTACACTGAACAGAGTGATTACTGATGCAGTTGATATTCATAGGTATAATGTGTGTGTGTGTGTGTGTGTGTGTGTGTGTGTGCTTTTTATTTTATTTTCTATTGATTATATCTTAACTTAGATTATTGGACTATTTTCGTGCCCTAAACTGAATTTCTGTTTTCTTCATTTTGTTCAAAAGGTATACAAAATTTTTGCACATGGCTGTAAATGAAATTGTAAAGTTACAGCAGGTCCAATTATGTGTTTGAAATGATTTTTAAAGGTGCACTTTATTTGTATTTTCACATTTTTCATGATTCTCATCATCTCATGATGATGGAAAGAAAAAACACGCTTCGCTTGGCCTTTCACTGATACCAGAGGTGGAAAGTAACGAATTACATTTACTCGCGTTACTGTAATTGAGTAGCTTTTTTGTGTATTTCTACTTTTTAAAGTAGTTTTAAAAATCTGTAATTTTACTTTTACTTAAGTACGTTTTGTTTGAAGTATTGTAATTCACTACATTTTAAATCATATTCGCTACTGAGTAAAAAATAAATGAATGAAAATGCTAAAATAATGAAAATATTATGCTTTGTATAAATGCTCCGTTGCGCCGCGTGTGTGTATCATGTCCTGGTCGCGTGCCGCTCCAGACTCCACTCCAGGTTTTCTGACATCGACATCTTCCTGACCTTCCACACGGTCGCTTCCGCCCCCTGAGAGTGACGTCATCGACTAGCGCGAACATATATAAACCGGAGAGAGACGCGGGAAAGAGGAAAGAGACTGTGATTTTGGCGTTTTGATATTTGGTTGTGTATTCCGGTTTTGAATTTTTCCCTCCCATTGACTTTGATTATTGCTTTGTCCCTTTGGTTTGGTTGGTCTTTGTATATATTTGTAGATAATTTCACTGTTTTTGGTTTAGGGAGTCCGGGAAGGTACCTGTATTTTTGTTTGTGTTTTTTTTTTTTTTTGCAGGTAATCTAGCTACTAAATATAAATCCCATTTTGTTTATTATTTTGGCCTGGGTCCATCCTGAATCTGATCCTCCTCCTGGTGTGTGTGTGTGTGTGTGTGTGTGTGTGTGTGTGTGTGTGTGTGTGTGTGTGTGTGTGTGTGTGTGTGTGTGTGTGTGTGTGTGTTTTTTGTATAAACTCATTATTTCATCAGTTAATGATTGGATCTAGTTCTTTCTGCCATATACCACCATTTCCATACAGTTTAAAATCGAACCCTGAACCATTCTTTTGCTGTATGACCCTAGACTGGGACGTAACACCATATTTAAGTGGCCACTTTGATTTTCAAGCACAAGAAAGACAACAGCTTTATTATGCAATGGTGTTCCTTCAGTTAAAAACAGCTAGTTTGAGATTTATATCTGCTCATCTTTTTTGAACTACGCTAGAATGCCTCATCCCACCCCGCTGTTAAAAAAATAAAAAAGTAACTCGGTAACTTTTACTCTGAGTAAATTTTTTAATGAGCTACTTTTTACTTTTACTTGAGTAACTTTACTTGTACTTAAGTAAAATTTCACTGAAGTAACAGTACTTGTACTTGAGTACAAAATTTTATTACTCTTTCCACCTCTGACTGATACAAACGAGTATTGATCGTCTCCCAGACGTACGCAGAACTTAGCTTAGCTGCCGGTCGGTCTGGCTCGGTTCAGGCACTCGTATGCCGAGACAAATTTTTCTTCTTTCAGTTCTTAAGGCGGAGCATCGTATCCCAATTTACCACTGCATGTCTGCCTTTGATTCTTACAAATGATACATTTACTCTCCCATGATTCTTACGTACTGTACATGATTCTTTTTTACATGTAACTTTTCCCCCTATGATTCTTACATGATTTTCTCAAGTGATTCATACACAAGATTTATGTTTTTATTGTTATTTTTCCAACTACATTCATTTTTCCATATTTAATTTATTCTTCACACAATCAAATGACGCCACATGAATACACTTAGCATTTTTGGGCATAATATGTTAAGCATGTTTAAATCCACTGATATAATTATCTTTACTCATGTGACCACTTGCGTAATTATGATTTTTGCATAAAAGTGTTTCTCCAAATGTTTGGAACAGCAACATGTTTCTAACAAAAACATATCTCTTTTTTGCTTTCTCATTCCTGAGCAAATTTTAAGGTCATCAGAGTTTTCAGAAATCACCAGTGTTGGGTGTAACAGGTTACAAAGACACGCGTTAGAGTACTTGGATTACTTTTCTGATGTAACGAGGAATCAAAGTTTTCATTTTTTGCAATGGAAAAGTACTCGAACTAGTTACTTTTATCAGAAAGTAACGCTGTAACGTAACTGATTCTTTTTAAAGACAGTAATTTTGTAATGTAATTAGCTACTTTAAAAAGTAATGTCCCCTAACACTGGAACTCACACTGCGGCGTATTTCTCCTCAGACAGTCGCTGCGTCCGCACCCGTGTCCGGCGAGATCAGCCGAGCAGCGCGGTGATCCCAGTAACCTTCGAGCGAAGCGGTCAGAAATCTCAGCGCCGCTCCGAACATCTTTCTGACAGGCCGTTACAAAGACAAACCCGGTGAGAGGTTGTGTGAAATAATCCCAGACGATCCGCAGAGGAACTCCCATCGCCCCTGCTGCTTCAACCCAGCGCCTGTTTCATTCCCCTCTATTACAATCCTGCCATCACTTCCCATTCCAGGTCAAAGTTATGGTGCTTAATTATATGCCGGCTGCTCTCGCTTTCTAATAACCTGTCATTTGGGGCGAATTTGAATGTCACACCATATTGTAAAGGCGTAATGGTGTCCGGCAGATCCACTGATGGGACATTTTAGGACAATTATTGCAGAATATTCAAATCGCAGGTGGGATATTGAGCTCTCTTTCTTGCATCCCTCTCTTTCTCTCCTCTCTCTCTCTCTATCTCTCTCTCTCTTACACACTTGCTATCTCACATACACATCTTGACCCTGCACTCGACGTTGACAAAATGAACGTCCCCGTTCACAGAAACAGTTCTAACTGCAGCCTGAACGTTTTTATTATCCTCCCTAATCCACATACCAGATATTTCATCAGCGAGGGAAGATATGCATATCATGAATTATTTTGACACCGGGACCTTTTCATTTTCACCAGAGAGATTTCATCTCGCCAATCAGGGTCTGAGATGCTGCAGCGATGCTGCGGCGGTGTCGGGTGAAGGCCAAGTCGACCACCACCACCTTCACCACCACCATCCCACCCCCTATCCACACCACCATGCCACCAAGTCATCTGGGAGCTGTAATGAGATAAAGCCACTATTACCATCAGCTCCTGTACTCACGCATTTTATTAACTCAGCCATAGATATAGCATAAGTATTCACACCCTTGAATACTGTACATTCACATCAAACTCCTGGGATCGCCTCCAGACCCACCAGGATAAGCAGTTACAGTACACTCAGAAGACAAATTAATGATTGAATGTTCATGAAATATTCATATGATATTACATACATAAATTATTTTATCAAAAACCATTAACAATTACACTAATTGATAGAGCACTTAGTGATTAATTCGTCCTTAACTCTATGTATGATGACTTGACACTGAAAAGTGCACTATGGTTTCCTTTTTAAAATCTCTTTTTAAAAAGTGATTTCTGCATGCCTTTGGAAGTTGAAGGGATTTTCTACGTGTCCCGCAGCATATTTATAGCCCAGGAATAAATCCTGTTGAATCCGATTTAAATGAATGGTTATACTCTTTTTAAAGGATTTGTAGCATTTTGTTCAAGATAGTGCTTTGAGGAGGATGTTTTGGGGTGCCAATACTTTTGACACAAACATGTCACAGAAAAAAAAAAAGACCGATATCAATCAGCAAAGTTCTTATGAAATTATGAGATGTTCATCATTTTCCCAGGACAAATTTCAACAATTGTTCGAATACATTTTCATATTTAATACAACTATGTATTTTATACAATCTTTTGTGTGTGTGTGTGTGTGTGGGAGGGGTGGGTTAATAATTACTGAGCACACACATATACTTTCAAAGCACTCTATACAGTATATAGCACTCAGTGTATATTAGCAAACTTTTCCCCAACACTGCTGGGTCTCAGGAGGTTTTATTTGGGTCGCAATTTATGTCTGCAGTACACCTTTCAGTCACAGGGGGAGCTAGTTAGTTTTCTATGACTTTCACGTTTTCTGTTATAATTCTACCTGGTGTTAGACTGAGAGGAAAGCTCAGTTGTTAAGGCATTAGACTATGGTTTGGAAGGTTGTTGTTGTTGGTCTTTCGGCTGCTCCCGACAAGGGGACGCCACAGCGGAGTATCCAGTCCGCACTACAACTTGGCACAGGTTTTACGCCGGACGACCTTCCTGACACAATCCTCCCATTTTATCCGGGCTTGGGGCCAGCACTGCATCCAGTGGCTGGGGTTTGGGGCACTGGCTGGGAATCGAACCGACGGTCTCAGGTTTAAATCCCATGACTGTCAAGTTGTCCCTGTTGGGCCCTTGAGTATGGCCCTTAACCCTCAACTGCTTACATGAATAATGTGATACAAATGCAAGTTTCTCTAGATAAGGGCTAAAGAAGAGGAAATAAAAATTATTACATGGACTGTGAAATCCTCCAATTAATGCATTCAATAAGTCCCAAATTCTAGCTTTATTGTTGAATTTTAAAATGAAAGCCTGAATATGAAGTTGTGATTTAACATTTATCTCAGAAATGCCTAGTTTGCCATTGAAGGTAAAAATATGATTTGTAAAAAGATAGTTTAAGAAAAATAAAACTGTTCTAGCAGGCCAATAAGGTTGTTATTTAGTTCGTTTTAATCAGGTTTGTCCTGTTTCGAGTCCTGCGTCATGATTTTCGTCTACATGTCCTACGAGTTTCTCACTTCCCTGGGGTCGACCCTACATTTAGCGTGACTTAAAGACCCTGTCGCTCTCCACAAAACCTCCACCCCTCCTCAGAGCTCCATCATCCCAAACGATAAAGAAAAATGTTTCAATTAAACCTCTACCCGGCTCTGGCGCCGAAGACTGATTGCATCCGATCTGGCCACTTTTACGTCCTCGAAAGTTATTTGACGTAAATTACAGGTGTCACATCATTTCTCCGGCACACACTGGATGTAATTTACTGGCTGAGAGTCGCAGCTCGAATAAAATCGTGCAGGATGAGACACCCTCTCTCAGGACGAGACACACATCTCTCTCTCTCTCTCTCTCTCTCTCTCTCTCTCTCTCTCTCTCTGATATCGGTCCTGAAGATTAACCATGCAAATACACATGACACATTCATGCACAAACATGCAAGGCTGAGCGATATCTCAGAGAACCAGCCTGGGACAGCCTGGGTCCTTATCTGTTTGTCTAGACTCAAGAAAATTTCAAGACGTACGTAAGCAGTAACACTGTTCGTGATGTGACGTTATAGGAAAATAATCAATCCTGTTTTATTCCTTTTATACTGCAGCAACCACAAACTCTACTGACATAGAAATGTGTTTGTTACGACAATAAAAGTTCTCATGTACATTACAACATTGCTTGTCTCTTTCCATATATCTTATGAATAAAAAAGAAACAACAGAATCAATGTCACTTTCGATAAAACTTCTTTCACATCTTCATTACTTTAAGTATTAGCACGACTGTTTGTCGTACACGTCCCTGATAATGAGCTGTTGCCATAGAAACGGTAAAAAAAATAAAATAAAATTTACTAAACATAACATGGTGCATTATTAGCCGGACTGGTGTTGTAGGTTCGAGAGGACGGTTTGTTTCGGTGCTCAGAGACTCTTTAGAGGAACGAGAGTAGATGTGTGGAAGTGGACGATGGGGAACGTTGTAATGAGCGAGCCGCATGAACACTGGCTCCATTGTGAGCACCGCCGTATCGATATTTTTCAACATTCCTCATTTATTCCCTCTCATTAACGCTAAACTATATTCACACATCTGAGTGCAAAAGTTTGTATTCCCCATAGGTGTTTTAATGGGAATGAGGAAATATAAATAAATATTTTTTACAACTTTACTTGAAAACGAATAGAATCCCAACGTGTCCAAAATGCCAAAAACAAGAAAATGTTTTTTGAATGTTGCCTGTGTGATTTCATTAAGCTTTCATAATAAGTGACAGGAATGAACAAGCGACAGGGTAGTGAGTGATTTTGGGGATCCACCAAATCAGTGTTCTCAAAGATTCTGACTGTAGAGGATAATGATATCAAATTCTAGAAATGATTAAATAATATTGAAAATCCCAATCCAAATGCAAAAATATTAGCATTACCATAAATATTTAATAAGTCAGAATGGATGCTTAATGGTTAGTGCTGTGGCCTCGAACCTGCAGGGTTGGGGTTCGATTCCTGCTCGTTTCCCCCTGAGTTCGCATGTTCTCCCCATGCATGCTGGGTTTCTTCCCACAGTCCAAGGACATGCAGAGTAGGCTAATTGCCTTTTCCAAACTGTCCGTAATGTGTGAGTAAGTGTTTGCGTGTGTTCGTGTGCCCTGTGATAGATTGGCCCCTTGTCCAGGGTGAACTCTGCCTCATGCCCCAAGATGATCTCCATGACCCTGTACAGTATAAATGGTATAGAAGAGGAGTAAATGAGATATTTATTAATTGCTCATTTAATAACTAAATATAAAAATGTTCACAAATTAGTCATATACTAACATTGGTAATATTTAATCACATTTAATATATTAATGAGTTTGTTTTTGTGTCTTGGGGTGTGTATAGTTTTGACTCACTGTGTATTATTATAAAAGTATAATTTTCTGAATAAAAATATATATTACATATTTAAACATATATAGCTAATTATTATTGTTAATAATAATAATAATAATAATAATAATAATAATAATAATAATAAAACATATATCACAGGAATATCACAGCTGACTCACGCCCCCTAGTGGTCATCATTAACACCAGGCCTCGGTCTGGCCCAGCGTTCCCCCGGCACTGTTGGCTCTTGTGAGACTAAAAGCCTTTCAGACACACACCTCTCCTACTGTACTGGGCATATGGACCCCTGACTCCATATGGGCACGGTGCTCAGGACACCAGTGAAGGGTCTTCCAGGAGCAAAACCCTACCGAAGAGGCTGACCTACTTCCCCCGGCTGCCGGAGGGGTGGAGGTGAAGGAGCAGCTCTGCTGGACACCATGCTGCTCAGGCACATTGAGAAGATTGATGGATTTCCCTCCAGCTGTCTGAGCTCGGTCCGGTCTTGGAAGGATTTCCTCCAGCGTGCTTTTCTGCCAGCGGAGAGGCGAGGTGATGGGAGGAGGGCAGCTGGAGGTTTGTCAAAGACAGGAGGGGAAAATGTGATATTAAATTAATCAAGTGATTATTCAACGTCAGTGCAAGATACCGGGGTCGGGTAGACTATCGGGCCGAACTCCAGCCCCTAGTGGAAAAATGTTAAAGAACAGGAAAGAAATTCACTGCAATCAGCCTAGAGGTGTTCAGTCGGGTTCAGGTTTATTAAATGTTTATTAGTACGTGAATTAAGATTAAGTGTGATGAATATGTATGCAATTTAAATCTACATAATGTACATATACTGTTTAAATAAATGTTTATTATAAGAACAAATATAAAAAGAATTGTGATTGGTCTGATTGGTCATTTCAATATAGAAATGACCAACATTATGACTACAACAAGACAACAAAATATATTCTTTATTGATTAAAGATAATTTCCTAAAACATAAATGTTCTGCTGTTTGAAAAGTTCATAAAAAGACATGTTCTTAAATGATGTAATGTTTCATTGTTAATATCTTAAATGATCTTTTAAGTACAGTTGCAACAATGACAACATTTTAAAGGTCCCATATGTTATGATTCCTTTAACAAGTTAACACAGGTCTCGGCGCTCCTCTAAAGTGTGTGTTAAGTCTCCAGCTAAAACACCCCTCAGACTCCCTCTGTTTCTTTTCTTTTCAAAATGCTTTACTACTTCATTGTCTATGTAAATGAGACACGCCCACGAGAGCAGCAGTAGAACTGAGCAACAAACTGCGACTGGAGTATCTTCTTATATGAGGTCACATAAGGGGAAAATACACTTGGATTGTTTAAATCCCAGCCAATACACAAGTACAATGTTTCGTTGTACACAAACCCACATCTGAATGTCCAAACATGACAAAAATTTCATATTCAGATTTGATATTTTATTTTATACTACTGTATTAATAAATACAGCTTTCATTTGTTTTTCATTTTCATTTGACTGGAGCGATTAAGTGGTTTCAGTCTTTATCAAAACATTACAAAACATTCTCCTGGTTATGTGCAGAGCTCTGATTGATTTTCCCACTTTTTCCAGCATTAAACTTAATTAATATAAGATTAAATGTATGATTCTTTTACTAAATATTCTCTTAATGATTCTCTTTCCACAACAAATCCAAACAGAGTTCTATCATATAATCAGGGCTGGTGGATATGAAGTATGATCTACAGTACAGAGGCTTCGTGTCATTTGGGGATTTTGTAATCGCAATCCAGAAAGAAAGAAAAAAAAAGTACACCACCTGGTGTGGTTTAAAAATGGTTCAGTCCTGCTGTAATTGTGTAAACTGGATAAATGTATCCTCCAGTGACATGCCATAAGGCTCACACACACACACACACACCCACACACACACTCCCACATACACAAACAGAGTCTGTCTGATGCAGCCTACAAACAGCGCTGATGTGTTTACACTCAACATTTTGTGGAAATTGTGTTTTGTTCAGGAAGTGATGCTGGATGCTTGTACGTCCATAACACACACACACAGAGACACACACACACGTCCACAAGAAAGTGAACAGAAAAATGAATGAAGCCTGCGAACCTACAGACTCCTACAGGAAATGCTGTTAAACACAGAACTCGAGTAAAGCAAGTAAATTGTCACGCTCGAAAAGTTTGCTGAACTTTGACCTTGTAACTCTTAAAAAATGTTGACCCCTGACCTCATCGATACAAATTATTCATTCATTCATTCATTTTCTATACCGCTTAATCCTGTGTTCAGGGTCGCGGGGGACCTGGAGCTTATCCCAGGAGACTTCGGGCACTAGGCGGGGTACACCCTGGACAGGGTGCCAATCCATCGCAGGGCACACACACATACACACACTCACACACCCAATCACACACTACGGGCAATTTAGGAACGCCAATTAGCCTAACCTGCATATCTTTGGACTGTGGGAGGAAACCCGATACAAATTAGTGCTGCAAAAATAGTGCAAAAATATCAGCTCACAATCCTCAAGGACATTTCTATGAGACATTTTTAAGAATAAACTTTATTTATGAACAATACAATAAAGTTCAATAATAGAATCTTTTATATTTATTTATTTATTCATTTATTTTTAATAATAATTTAAAAAAATGAAGAAACATACAATCAGTCGGTTCTGGGCAGTTTGCACTTACAATAATAATTCTAAATGTATTAAAAGGTATAATTATATTCACCATATTTCAGAAATCTGTACTGTAACTTCATTAATCATAAAGACAATCCCATCATATTGTTCATCAGTGGTATACACATTTTATTTATTTACTTATTTATTTTTGAGAAATTTTAAACCTATTTAAACATAAAGCTTAAAGGTCCCATATCCTACTATTTCATTACCAAGTCAACACACGTCTCAGAGCTCCACCAAAGTGTGTGTGTGTTCATGCTCCAGCTGAAATACGCCTCTTCTTCACATTTCAAACGTTCTTTATTTCACTCCTCCTCCTAATGCAACACTTTCAGTGTCTATGTAAATGAACTACTGCTGAGCCACGCCCCTACAGGACAGCAGAGCTGAGGAGAACAGCAGAACAATCCAAGGGAGGGGCTCTTCTTATATGAGGTCGCAAAAGGATAAAATATGATTTTAAGAACTTGGAGGAAAATTGAGATTTACCTGGAAACGTCTGATCTGGATGTCTGCAGTCAGGCTACAGGAAGATAAAAGCTGGATTCAATACACAGAATTTATCATGAATTGATACAGAATACAGAATTTATACTGGACCTCATTTTCCGCAATTGAAAACTTCTCGTGTTTCCAAAAAGAGTGAGTTCTCCTTCAAGTAAAACTTCACTTTAACAAATATTCCCATGTTTGACTGGAGTTTTCCTCGACTTTATACGAACTTTTGGGGTGAAACGGGTCTTTCGTAAGAAGCGAAGCCAAAATCTCTCCCCAGCTCCCCTGCTGTTTACAAAGACAGCCGAGCCAACATGTTTGTCTCTGTAGACGTTAATTAAGACATTTCTCCAGAGAAATTGTTGAGAAATTTTAATGCTATGCACCTTCTGAGTTTTCACACGCGGATGACCCGTCCTGCAGAGTAGAACGCTAGCACAACTGAGCGCTGAGTTTTGGAAACCTGTACAGAACTTCACATACCAAATTTCCTAAAAGTCGTCCTGTTTTAGGATAGACATGTCGATAATGTTTACGGCTATAAACAAGTATAAAAACACGGGAGCTCATGTTTGTTAAAGCTCATGTAGATTAACATAAACTTGATGTAAAGTGAATTAGCAGCGTTTCAACACTAGGATTATGACTTACGGGACTCGACTGGCTGCAAAATAAATTTTCCAAAAAAAGCTTTTAGCTTCCCACATGGCTTGCTAAAGTACACTTTTCAGTGGGTTACTGAAAGCTGGCGCACTGAGGTGTTACTAGCCACAAGACGTTAGCTAGCATTACTGCCACAGCAGCGGCAGCTAAACGAAATGCAGCTAGCACTTTGAAAGCATCCTCAAGCAAAAGATGTAAAAAAAAATAATAAATTTTAAATCATAGCAAAAAACATAAGCTGTAAGGGTTTTTTTTTTTTTTGAGAAATAGGATGGAAAAATTATGCAATAAATAGCTGTTGTTTAAAATGTTCTTTCCATGCAAGTGTTAAAGGGTCAATAAATGTATAAAAGTATGTTAAAGATTTAACAAAAAATATCTATCAAATAAACTGTCTATATATATATATATATATATATGGGGCATTTTTTAGCACTCACATTTCCAGTCTCAGTCTCCAAATAAGGCAATTCAACACCCCGTTTTGACAAACAAAATCCATTGTCCTGTAACAGATAATTTTTTTTCTATGTGACTGTGTGATGGTTTTAATCTGGATTTATGATCCATGAGGAATATGAACACAGAGGATTGAACAGCTCAGTGTGTAAATTGGGCTCAGCTTCAACCACATGTAAACTGCAATCACAAAACAAGAATTTTGCAAATGCAAAAAAAATACATAAAAAAAAATCTGTAAATGCATTTTCTAAATATTATTTCTCGGTTTGCGTTTGCGGTTCCTGATTTGCGTTTGTGGGAAGCTGAGCCCAATCTGACGCCATATGCGCTGTACTGCTTCCGGAGATCAGCATGATAGACCAGAGCTTTATAGATCATTATGTGCATGAACATGGATTTTTCCACTATGGCTGTGAATCATAGGTGGATTGTTGATTCAATTCAACAGCGCTAACATTTATTTTTGCATTTGTCACAAGTGTCAAGCAGCCACTTAAAGTATCCAATATGCATTAAGATATTGTGTAATGTTTTGTTGACTTTTGTTGAAATATAACTCAAATAGGGATCATCAGTACAAAGCGATTATCTTTTTTATTTTCCTTCACCATACTACAGTGCAGTAGGTTTCAGCATTGCACCAACTGCTCATGAACTCAAGAGTTCCCAGATATACAATAATTTGGGTCTCTGTACGATGTACAATAAGTAATGGTTAAAAAAAAAATCTCTAAACGTACGATCATTTGGTATCATAGTTTACCAGCGTGGGTCTGATTTGAAATCAGTTGCTTTTACATTTTATAAATACTTTGTCATCACATGTCACAGAATACTGACCCTGGATCTGTAGTAAATTATCCACATCTCTACGGAGATCTCATGAGACAGTCGTCTGGCCTCCTGGCTAGCTAGGGTTGCTAGCTAGGTTAGTAACCTAGTAACCAAACTTATCTAATGATGGAAACATCAAACTGCCAAATGCCAAAATGTAAATTTGCCCTAAAATATTCTGGGGTCTTTGCAAGATTCTTTGGTTTTGACAATCTGGCAACACTGCATAAACCTAAAAGTAGAAGTAGAAGAAGCAATACTGTGAAAGATGAGAAGTGGTTTGCATTTTCTGCAGAGGCCGTGGGAGATTTTTAAGGGACTCAAGTTTTAAAGAATTTACCATTTAAACGTTTACCTAAAACTAAAATCTAAATCAAAAACTGCTGCACTGATTGATTTTTATTAAATCGTACAGCTCCAGTTTCCACACCTGAACGCTCGAGTTCACACCCTTTAGGCACCTTGATTGTGGGAGTCACTTTAGAGATCAGCATCTCACATTACTCCCAGGTGTAGGGTTTGGTTTCAAAAAGTAGTTAAACTGCAGTAGGACAAAAACTGAAAAGGAGAAAAAAAATTAACCACGACACCAAACACGTGCTATTCTTTAATATATTTAATAATGTCGTTACTGTGAACAGGCAATAACTCCATGGTCTGAAATTCTTTACACACGTATCAGCAGACGTACCCTGTACATGAGAAGCTTCTACATCTAAACATGTGAACAGTCTCTTTGGAGGCAGGGATGTTACCTGGGGGTGAATCTAAAAGCTAAACCTATCCCAAGAGTTTAATGCATTAAATTAAAGAAATCACAACAGCACAAGAGAGTTTTAGTGATTAATGATTATGTGATGCTGAATTTCAATAACACTGATGGTGACTTTATTTTAAGTCCTTTTTGTTCATGTATCCGAGAGATCACATGGAGTTCATTTTGAGGTGTTTTTCTTTTCACGCAGGAGTAACAGGCACTGATTGTGCGTTTTGGCAATCCGGCTCAAACCAAGCCCGAGGCAAATTCCCAATACTCGTGTTATAGGCAGTCGATGATAAAGAAAAGCGTATGCAAAAAATTACAAGCAAAAGCTCCCAAACAAACCTATCCTTCTGACTCTGTTCAGTCATCAGCTCTGGGGTTTTAATCTTTAGAGTAGTTACAGCGGTTGGCACGAAGCATGAGTAACTGTTAGTAGTCCAAAGCATGTGTATGAGTGTGTGTGTGTTTTTTTTTTTAATCCCTTTTTACCCCCTGCACTCATCATCAAGTCATTAGATTAGACATCTTTGCTCATGGACTGAATGGTGTTTCTCCCGTTCCCTGAACCGTCTATATGACTGAAAAGGTCAATATATGAATAAGGACGTGGTTTAAATCTTCACAAGTTAAGAAGAAAACAAGAAAAGGCATCGAGAAATCTCAAACACACACACTGGCTAAAAGAGAAAGACTCAAAAGAGGATGAAACCGTCATAGCAAGAAATCCCCGTGGGGTTATGGTGAGTTTAAAATGGATCATCAGTTTTCTTCAAATTAGTGAAGAGAGAACAAGACGTTAAAACACACGAGAAGTGAGATGAGAAGGCTAGATACAGAAAAAAGAGAGGAGAAAACGAGTACTTAACTTCATGCATGAGAAAAAGTTCCTTCGTACAAAACTGAAAATCAATCGCCAGGAAGATTACGCAACCTGGCAGAGCACTGAGTGTCCCAAAAAAAGAAATAAGTTTGTTTGGTATCACACATGGACCCATGAGGAGAAACTGGACCAAACCGTTAAAAAAAAAAAAAAAAAAAAAAAAAAAAAAAAACATTTTTCTGGCTGAAGGAAAAGCTGAGTGAGTGAAAAAGAGAGAAATAGAGAGACAGAGAGAAAAAGAGAGAGAGAGTGAGTAAGAGCGCAGCAATGGAGGAGACGCTCGTAGTGAAAGCCGTCGTTGTTGTTCTGTGGCTTGGTGTCTCTGTGGCGTGGGCGCTAGCGTGGGCTTCAGGAGGACTTGAGTTAGTGTGCAGCAGCCTGCAGTAGTGTTTCCGTTGTCGGAGCGGAGGGGCGTGGCGCGGGGTCACCAGTAGAACGAGCGGGAAAGGAAGTTGGCAGCCGTGTTCAGCCAGCCCATACCGTCCTGCATGGAGCCCAGGCGAGACACGGCCTTGTGCTGCTCCTGAGCCGGGCTCTCGTCCTCGGGGAGGTAATCCGGCAGGTCCATGTTCTGCTCCACCTCCACGTCGGAATCCTCCTGCAACGGGAGCACCATCTACACCACAGACAGACAAACACGTGTGACTCTATGGGACCGAACAGACAGACATGCAGACGTAGAATTCCAGGTTCAACTAGAAGATAAAACAAAATTAACACTATCATTTGGTTCGCAGTTTTAAACTTTATGCACTTCATGGTGGTGAGTCAGACCGTGGACCAATAGAGATGAAGAATAAAATCAGACACAGGTGAAAAAGCAGCATGGTGTCATCATGACGCCGCACAGAGCATCAACAAGAGCAAATAAAAAAAATTGTTTAGTCTGAGGGTTTAAGACTTTTATAACATGTTAATATCTATTTTAATATTTGTATTGCGCATAACTATTTTTTAGTTTTATAGTTAAAAACAAGTTAAAATCACTTTTACTGCAAAAATCAATAAAGTAAAAATACAATGTAAGTCAGCTCTAACTAAAAGTCAGAAGTCATAAAAAAAAAAATTAAATAAGTTAAAATAAAATTTCCCAAAATCAAGTAAATTTTTTTTTTTACTGGTTACTGTTTTGGATTACATTTTTGAGAGCGATCCTGGGTATCGGAGAAACCGGACAGTAAAATAAGAAAGAAAACAGTTCATGTTGGATTTTTACTCTACAGATTTTTCAACTTTGGAGGAAAAAAACATAAGATTAAAAAAAAAAAAAAAACAGAAAAAGGGAAACTGATTTACTGTAGTGCGTGTTTCCTTCTGAGAGCTCAATGTTTTATAAACAATACAATAAAGTACAGGGAAAAAGTTGGGATTAATATTAACATGTGGGAAATGGCAATGATTTCATTAATTAAACAAAAAGACAGACTCGAGAACTACATAATGTAAAATAAAATGAATGATAAACACAGAGCTCTTTATAAATTAAATTTAGTCACGATGTGAATACTGACTTCAATTTATCAGGTAATGGTGAATAACGTGAACCATGACGCCACCTGCTGGACAGCAGAGGAACACAGGGCTGAAATCAGACGGCTTTGCCGCTATGGTGAAGGTTATTACAGGTTGTGTGCGTAGTTGAATAAAAGCATCCTTTTAAGTCTGAGAGAGATCATGTCTCTAAATCAGCACACACAGTCTGAAATACGTGAAAACACTTTGTGAAGAAACGACTGTGTATCTTTTAAATAACAATTTCTTCATCAAACTGGGAACAATATTTTACATTACAGCTGGATAGATATAATTTTACTCTTGAGGAAGTGTGTGCTTATCCCTTATACATTTTAAAAATATTAAATACTCCAGCCGTAACCTGAAAAAAATCTTACATGATACAGATATTTAATCTGTGATTTGGGGATGGAGAAAAACAAACAACAAAAACATATTTTCTTGCTTTCTGCTCTTAAATAAATATGAGTATTAAGGCTAGCATTGTCCATAAGCCTCTTATTTTCCTCCTGGATATTTATGTTTTTAATAATAATCCTGATATAAAAAAACCATCAGAACTATTCAGCTCTTATTTTAAAAAAGGTAAATGCTGTTGTTGTTGACACGGTCATGTGATGTGTTGACAGTATTAATCCTGCGGTATTCTGGAGCAGGTTAGCAGTCACGTGTTCACTCACCTCATTACCGTCGTCTCCCTTCACCACCTGCTGCGCTTTCATCACTTTGGTTGACGCGATGGCCGATCCCAGAGCCTGCAGACAAAAACTCCAGCTGTTTATATAAAAATGACTACCGTCTTGTTCATCCTTAAACCGGCACGAGCCTCACCTCAGCCTTCAGGTCGGACCGGATCCTGACCACACACCTCTTAACAGCCATCTGGAAGGTGAAGCTGATGACTCCGCGGATTTTTAGCAAAGCTTCTTCGCACAGGCTCCTCCGTGTCTGACAAACACACAAAAAACAAAACTAGAGTCAACATAATAATAGCGCCACATCCACTTAATGAAGCGTTTCATCAAGATGCACCAGTCACGGTGCCCCAGGAGTCTGGAAGTCTGTCCTCACCGGGTCGTCCAAGCCATCGATCTGCAGCACCACCGTCTTGGCGCGCTTGTTGGTGGCTCCCAGGAAGAACTGAGCTTTACGGCGGCATGAGGCGGCTGCTTCAGCTTGTTCGGCCTCAGCGTTGCTCGAGTTCTGCAGGATCTCATAGATTTCCGAAGCCAGAAGTTTGGTCTCCCCGGGGGACGTGCTCCTGAACAGCAAAATGGGGATATTAATAATATCAATAAGGCTAGCTTCATGTAACCATTATATTTTAAACAATTCTAATAATTATATGAAGACTGATGAGATGAAAAAGCTAAAAACTGGGACAACAGGATGATTTCATGAGTTCATAAAGACAAGCATAAAGTGAAGCCTCACATTCTTAAATGAAACAATACATATAAAACATACTGCTTTTAAACATAAAGCACTTATAACAACTGTTAATCACTACAGTACATTCCTGCCTCGTTTTCTACTCCGACACCAAAGAAACTGCTTTGACCCTGAATGAAGCTACAGCTGAGCGACTGTGTTCTCGCCAACGCCCCTATACATGCTGGTAATCTGTAATTACTCAGCGCCCCCTAGTGCTTAAAATGTGCTTTTAAAGGCAGGTCAAAACACAGGAGGATCGAGGAGGCGATTTGAGAGACTTCTTACTTCTGCATGACGTTCTGCAGACTCAGCATCATTCCCAGAACGCCCTTCAGCTTCTCCCTGTTGGCTCGACATTCTGCCAGGTAGCGCACGGCCTGATGGGAGAAACACACACGCACTAAGCCAAGCACTTAAAGGTCATTTAATCGCTACTGTGCAGCATCATGCTCTGTTTACATACGCATTAAGAGAAGCACTCGTGCCATTTGATAGTTACACACACATCCCCAGTTATCGCCAGGGGTGCCAATACTTTTAATCCAAAATTGATATAAAACCAAATAATAGTCTTGACTTTGTATAGGATACATATAAGAAGCAATGAATAACGTAAAAACACGCAGTACAGAGATAAAAGACAGCACATAGCTTCAGGCAAAAATATTGGCACCCCTAAATGATAAACTGGAAATGAGTAACGGGTAAAGTGGGTTTGAGATGAAACTGGATTTCAATCATTAGGCATAAATCTAAAGACATCGAGTATCCAGAAAGACAAAGAAAAAAATCCTGTTTATGATAAACCAGTAAGCACTATTAAAGTATATTAATTATTAACGTCACAATCATTTAATGAGACGTGTCTACTGTCTTGCATCATAATCTTTAAAATACATACATGGCTCTGAAATGAAGTGAACGTCTATACAGGATTCTGATACCAGGCCAAACAGTTCATAAAATATTAACAATGCATTAACATAACGATAAGTTAATAATGAGAGGTGTAAAAACAGTACTGGTTCTGAGGGAGGCGTCATGGCCTGAAAGTGCCACTGTGTGTTTGTGTGTGTGAGCTGTAACGTAACTGAGCAGCAAGAGACGGTCATGTCATGTGACACACACTTTCTGTTAAGTGGTCACCTTGAGCAGCAGCTCTGTCTAGGAAATCTAACCGCGTTTAGCTGAAACAGTATATACGAGGACCTCACCAGCAGTGCCGAGTAGACGACTTGTGGGTTGTGATGATCGAGGAAGAGGATGAGGCCCGGCAGGCAACCCTGATCTTCGACGATAGCTCGCCTGTTCAGCGGGTCAGCGGCTAAATCTCGGAGCTGGTTGACCACAGCCAAGGCGTCGGGCTCACCGCTCATGGTGCAGCCACATGTAGTGCCATGTACACCAGGCTACCTTCCTGAGCTGTGTTTTGAAAATAAAAACAAAAAGACACTCACACACATATACAGTATGTGGACAAAAATATTTGGCCAAACCTGTATACAACATTCTTCTTGGAAGCCAGTCCACAATATTTTGGTGCGTTTCTGTGGGAATTCATTGTGTAGGGCATTTATGAGGTCAGGAACTGGTGTTGCACGAGAAGGCCTGACTCGCAATCTCCATTCTAGTTCATCCCAAAGGTGCTCGAGGTCAGGGCTCCGTCAAATTCTTCCACACCGGACTCATTAAACCATGTCTTTATAGTCCTTGCTTTGTGCACTGGGGCACATTCATGTTGGAATAGAAAAAGGGCCTTCAACAATCTGTTGCCGCAGAGTTGGAAGCATACAGTAGCATTGTCCAAGATGTCTTGGTATGCCGAAGCATTAGGATTGCAATGGGGATAAGGAGCCTGATTGAAACACCTGAATTATTAACAGTAATTAACACGTTTGGCTAAATACTTTTGCCCATATAATTAGTGTATCTACACTCCTGTTCCAACATTTGCTCATTGAAATGTGTAATACATAAAAATTGATAAGGGACAGCAGGAGCCAGGATGGTCAGGCAGTGACGTCATCTATGACTAGCTCGTACAGACCACTGACTTTGTATTAATTCTATACAAACATGGATTATGATTTTCATCTTACTTTTTGTGGAATGTCTTTATTTTTCAAGCCATCGAGCTGGTTGTTTAGTTAACTGTTGTTATTGGTTATATTACATATGTTTTTTGCTGAACAATAACAACAATCAATGTCGCGTAAATTAAACGTCATCACTTTATTTAGACGATACATTGTCAAAAAGGACTCATTGAGCACGTATGACATTTAACCTTGACCACTGGGTTTCGTGGCCCTGCTGTCTGTGCATAACCTTACAAAACACTGGCAAGGTAGCTAAGCTAACCTGCTAAGCTAAGTAGCACATCTGGGTCGTTACCTTGCTCTAGACGGGCTTCACGTCCTCCACAAATCCAGACAATATTTGGTAAAAGGATATATGAGCGTATGTGTTTATTATAGAGATAAAATAAACATTACTATTTTTTATAACTTAACTACATAAATGACTAATAGCGACCAGGGGGGGAAATGTTCGCTTGACCATTTTTCAGTTCCCCGTCCATGAAACACACAAGCACGCCCTGGATTCCGTGAAGCTGATTGGACGATACGGCTGACGGTCTAGCCAATAGGAAAGACTCTTGCTAAAATAAAATAAATTATGAAATGCGTCGATTAAAGTGTTTATATATATATATATATATATATATATATATATATATATAACTTTGGACAAATCTTTAAAATATATACATTACGTTAAATATGCGTATTTCCCTGTATTTATTTGTTAATTTCTTTTTTGCTAATTCTCATCATGGTCGATTGGTCCATTCAGCTGCTCGTCACTGTTTTTTCACCAATAATCAAAGATTATATATGCTGTCCCGCCCTATATGTCGAATCCTATTGGCTCTCGGGTGACGTCGTCTCTTTTCACTCCTTCGTTAGCAACGAGCTGTGTTGAATTAACGACCTGGAAAAAGAAGAAGGGAAAAAACAGCTGTTCGGTGTGTATGCAGCTAAACTGGATTTAGCGGATTGACTCGAACAATAAACAAGTTTGAAAGTCTTTAACTTTAACAATATATTTCACCGCAAACATTAACTTTTACAGTTAGCTTAGCTCTACCCGGCTGGATTGTAGGTTACTGTAGGACCGCGTTGCAAATAGAACCGTCCTCCCTACGCAGGTGCACTTTCTTGACATAGAGACCCTGTGCAGTGTGTAGTGCCCTATAAGTGATAGAGAGCGACGTTTGGGATCGAGCCAGGGATCGAGAGTTGGATTGTGAAGGTGTGTGAGTGTCTGAGGGGGTTTTAGCCTCAGGCAGCTGCTGGAGATGAGAAAAGTTAAAGTAGTTGATTTAAGTTTTATAAACTTTATTGCAATGAGCAAAAAAAGTAGGAAGTTAAACCCGAGGCTGAGCTAAGTGCTAACAGTTTGGTAAGAGGTGAAATGATCAAGGTTGACAGCTTTTCAACTTATTCATTTTACTTTCTCGTAATTTAACTTATTATTTTAGTAGATTTTTTTTGTCTTTCATTTCTTCTCCTAACTTTACCTCACCTTTTGCAGTTTGCCTCTTCATCTTCCCAGGTTTTTAATTTTCAATTGCTTTCCTTGGTCACTTCTTCACATCTCTCCTTCTTTCCTTTAACTTCACTTTATCTTCCTTTTTTATTCATCTTTCCTTCTATCATTTCTTTCTCTTTGTGTTTCCTTCATCCTCGCTTTTCCCTTTAATTTCTCCTCTCTTGGTTTCCTTTCCTCCTTTGTTGTCGTCTTTTACCTCTCACTCTTCTCTTTCTCTTATTTGCCTTCGCTTTTCATTTCCATTGTCCTCTCTTTTCACATTTGTCCTGTCTTTTTCCTTCTTTTCTTTTTTATTTGTTTTCATTTCCTTTTTCTTACTCACATAATTTATTTCCTGTCTTTTTTCTTACTTTAAATGTCCGTCCATGTTTTCTTCTTTCCTTTCTTCATTTATTCATTTCCATTCTTTCTCTTCATTTCTTTCCTCATCATCCTCCTTCTTCTTCCTCTTCTACATTTTCTCCCTTTTTTCTTTTTTCTTTCTCCTTCCTTTTTATTTCCACCGTATTCTCTACTTTGTCCTCTCTTTTTGTTTTTGTGCTACCGTTCTTTGAATTTTTTTTCTTCCTTTAATTTTTTGTTTCCCATTTCTCCCTTTTAATGTGCGTTCTTCTATCATGTTACATTTTCCCTTCCTTCGTCATATGTTTTTTTTTGTTTACTTCTTCCTTTCTTTTTTATTTCCTTCATCCTCCAGTTTTTCCTTCATTCCTTTTTTTTCATTTCCTTCCTTCTTCTTCATCTCTACATCCTCTCCTTTTTCTTTGTTCTTTATTTTCATTTTGGTCATCCTCTCTTCGTTTCTTCTCTCCTCTCTTTTCATCTTTCTATTTCCTTCTTTCATTTTCATGCCCTTTTTTTACATCATCTTTTCCCTCTCTTGTGTATTTCTGCCCTTCTTCTTCTCTTGTGCTGTTAATGTTCATATTTTCTCTTTGTAAATCATTAACCTATTATTCATTTGTTATAATCTTTGCAGCTTGTTTATATCTCTGTGTGTGTGTGTGTGTGTGTGTGTGTGTGTGTGTGTGTGTGTGTGTGCAGGAGATGGAGATGAGACACTCAGCATGGCAGCAGTTGTAATCGACTCAGCCTGATGATGAACAGGAGCGGTGCGAGGATAGAAATGGACCTGGTCTGTTCATCTTCTCCACCCCTCCTCGTCTCTCACGGCTGCGTGACCTCACTCTGATTTACTTCCTGTACGTTATTACGATCTGTTTTCTGACTCGCTTCTTCTCGTCTCTTCACTCCACAGGCGTATGGATCAGCAAAGCCCTGCGGCTCAGCACGCAGCATCGTCAGGTGGATCGGCTCCACCCTCCCTCTCGCGCCATGTCCTCGGGTCCACTTTCAGGTAACTGCGCGTGTGTGTGTGTGTGTGTGTGTGTGTGTGTGTGTGTCGTGACTTTCAGTTTCCTTTTACTCAGTGTGTGTTAACAGTGTAAATAAACAGGATTCGTCACAGGGATTTTACAGGTCAAAGACATTTACTTTTCCGTGTTTGGTTAACATTAAAGTTCAAACTGGTCTGGAACAAAGCGACAGATAAGAACTCGAGGAGTCTCGTTATTACAGAAGCTGTAGATTTTACAGAATGAGGTTTTTCTTTTTTGAAAAGGATCTTTAAGTTTCTGCATTTCCACTCACACTGTGTGTATCACTGATGTGAGTATAGTTATCATTTTCACAATGCTCACATGACTTACTTTATCCTGTCACTTCTGTAGCCTTCTACATGAGGGCAGCACCTTCAGGGTTGAGGGTTCGATTCCAGCCGGTTAAAGAGTTTGTAGAAGGTTAAAGTTAAAAATAATCTGCTGATCTTTAATGTAATCAGTGATATTATTATTATTTGAGGTTGAAGTCCATGTCTGTGTGTCTTTCTGTACAGCACAACTGTCTGTCTAACTTATTAATACAAAGAAATGACATTCTGTAAGGTTGAGTATCTGGCGTCTTGTTTACACTAAGTTGTCCTTCTTTGGTGGTCAGACAAATACACTCCCTGTTCGGTAATCGGAGAGAGAATCACAGATGAGAAATGGAAAAAGTAAAGATGAAGTTTTGTTTTAAAATGACTCCAGCGTGTTAAAATTCACTTATACCACTTCAGCCAAAGTGAAAATATGAACTAATCCCTGTAAAAATATTCACTTTATCTTTTCTAATTAATATCTATTGGTGCAGGTGTTTGTTTACATTGAGACAGTAGCGCGTTAGTAGATTATTTTAAAGTAGATTATTAAATCAGACACATAACTGTTCATAACATCACTTTTACTCAACATTTTGATTTCACTGATGGTGCAGATTAAACCAGACTGATATCTAAGTACTGCAACAGTTTCATTCCATTCGGTCCTGCAGTTGTTTTAAGATTTTTATTGCATTAAAAAAAAAAAAAAAAAAAAAAAAATATATATATATATATATATATATATATATATATATATATATATATATATATATATATATATATATATATATATATATTTAGCATATTTGTGCCTCATTGTGTTTTTGGACGCCCAGCATTGGACTTTACTGTTTAGTTTACAAGTAAATGTTTGCTCAGGATTAGCAGATGTACAGTATTTGCGTAGTATTTTAAGTGTGTCAGTACAATTTGGCTGCCTTTTTCCCACTTATTAAGGTTAAGGTTGACCTTTGCGTAAAGTTGCCCAGATATCATATTTCATAATATCAGTAATATAGTACCAATAATATGGATCCAGACTTTGGGGACGCTCTTTATAGTGTACAATAGCTTTTACAGATTATATCATACAGTCGTGTGTGAATGAGCATGTGGATGCTCATTCACACACTAACAATGGAGAGTCGCACTTAACGACACTCCATTGTGACCAAATCACTTATTTTTTTTTTTTTTCTTTTAAACTTTCCCTGTTGAATTACATTACAGTATAAAACATGCGCCTGCAGTTGCAGGGGGGAAATTACGCCCTGTCATTGAAGGTGTGTGTGTGTGTGTGTGTGTGTGTGTGTGTGTGTGTGTGTGTGTGTGTGTGTGTGTGTGTGTGTGTGTGTGTGTGTGTTTGAGTCAGTAAATGGGTTTTTTTTTTTTTTGGCTCGTGCGTGTGGTGTAGATTTCATTTAAGCGTACAGAACGTAGGCAGATGTGAGTCACTCTGAAATACCCCACTATGCGTAAGATGGAACATGGTTTCAGTAGAAGAGTGAGTACACACACATTTCCACCCCGAGTGATTCAGTGCTGTGAAGCCACTTTAGACACAGTTTGAGGTTGAAAACAGATGAATGTCCAGGGATTTCATTTGTTCATCATAAACGAGTCCGTGAGACTTACAGGATTTGCATGATCCTGACTACAGTCTCTCATTGTGATGTCTAACATGTAACCAAAAAACAATGACGTTATATAAAACACTCATGTATATTTTCTCTCTCTTTTGTCTGTCTTTCTCTTTTCCCTTCCTGCTTTTCCAGCTGTCCTCTATAAGGAATGCAGCTTGTCTGCTTTAGGTTAGTTTATTACCTCCCTGTCTGAAACAGACCCTCCTCAGGTAAATCACGGCAGGTATTGCATGGTTTTAGGTCCTGAACGCGCTTCTGGAACGGATGTATTCTCCAAAGACACATGTTTACATTTAATGGGAACACCTTGGTTTCCTGTAAAGCATGAACTTCAGCATTAATACACTATCAGAAACATTTACTAAGTTATTATAATAATAAATCACAGAGGAAAATGAGTTCCTCGTGACTAACACGAGCAGCACGTGTGTAGAACAAGCTGTCTGTAATGTATTGCGCGAATAACGTGAATCTGTTTCACTCAAAGCAAATGTTGTTAATGTTTAAACAGTGAAATATCTACTTTATGCAAAACAGCACGCATGGATTCTCGAGTCTGATCGGTCAGTAGGTAGTCAGTAGGCAATATTCGTACAAAAGCACACCGTTGTTTTTGTAGGGATGATAATTACAAGGGACCAGCAGATACAATATTCGATATTAACACGATACCTAGGAGCCAATTCGACCCGTATTGCGATTCTAAAAGTATCCTCATGTTTTTTTTGCCTCTGTGTGTGTGTACACAGTAAATTAAATTTATTGGAGTCAGTTTGGCAATACACAAATTGCAACACACACAAAATAAAATTGTGTGTTTGTGTATACTACAGTAGATGTGCCAATGATTTCATCCATGTGGAATTTAATTGCACGCTCACAAGCAGATTTTTAAAATGTACAACGCCACCTGTTGAATGCCTATATGTTACCAAATAAAATAAAAAATATGGAAATTAAACCTCATTAAAATTCATTCAATAGATTTTACATGATGCGTGCACAGACAGACAGACACATTCTGTTCCATCACTCGTCTTGCGTCCCCTCAAATAACGTTTCCGATAATATCTTCAATGTACAGACACACCAACTTTACAGTTTTATTATATGTATAGATTTTAACCCGTCTCTACTGCCCCAGCATCAGCTTTTATTAACGCACTCATTCCGATACGTTCTCGTTTCAACATTTATGGCAGACGTCCTAAACACTAGACATTTCCACTTACTATATTTTTATCTTATGATGGGTTTAACAAGACGTCAGGGCATCCTAACACAAAGAAAACATCCATACGTTAATAACGACTGATTTATTAATGCTGAAGTTTATTCATGCAGTCTGTGATATTATTATTATTATTATTATTATTATTTAAGCGATCCTCCATGAAACTCTAAAGCTTTTTCCCCATCTCACATGGATGTAACACAGACTCTCAATGCGCTCCTTCGGTAATCTGACCCAGACAGATCAGAGCCCGTGTAATCCTCTAACACATTCCTAACAGGTGAGTTTCTCTAACAGACTGTTTAACCAGAGTGTTTATACTCGACTCGTGGCTCCACCTGGAACCTTTGCGTCCAGGGTGGAGTGTCTCGTTCCTGTCCTGAGGACATCCTGACACGAGTCGTCTTTTCTCCTCCAACTCGAATATGTTCATCTCTTCAGCGTGATGTTTAAACAGTAACGCAATCTTCCTTACTTCTAAGTGACACACATCCACTTGGTGATGGTGGATCAGTTAGTGTTTATGGACACGTTTATCCAAATCAGAAACGCGCAGGTTTGTTGGTAAACCAAACTAAATATATGTATATCTGCTACATCATCGACCACCCAGGAGAGTTAAACCATAACCAGCTTAATATACATAGTTTATTTTATTCCACCTTCAGCCTCGTTAGTTGTATTTCTATGCCATAATATTGCCTGAGCATCACAATGCTTATTATTACGTATTATTTGTCCTGAAAAAATGTTCATAGTCACTAACGCTCATTTACTAACCAGTAATTATAGAATTTGTTTAAAATCAAACACATATCAGGCTTTACATCTAAAATAAGCCCAAACTTATGAGTATTTAATTTTTTAATTTTTTTGCTTGACCTTACGCTTTAGGATTGACTGACAGCATGGTTTGCTTTGATCTAGTGCTTGTTAGTTTGTTCACTCTTCGTCTTAACACACTGTGCTTCTTTTATAGCTCCAGACGTTCACTATCAAGGGTGGCGCAGGAGGGGCGAGGGGTTCAGGAGGACATGGTGGGCTCGTCACATCGCTAGCTGATGTCGCGTGGATCGAGCAAGAGGACAGCGATGACTCTGAGAGACCACAGTGAGTAAATCTTATAGAAGAAACAAGCATTTTAAAACAGACAATTATATTAGAATAATAAAAAAGGTTTTGGGGTTGAAATTCAGTTTCAGTTCCACCCTGGTAATAACAGCAGCTCTAGATCTTATTTCCTGTGTGTGTGATGTCTATCCAGGCTGGAGGCAGTCTCGGGGCTGGCATTTCGCACCCAGCAGCACCCACCTCTCAGACGTCGACGCTCCTTACCCAGCATGCACCAGGTAGCGCCCGATCCGCAAAGCCAGGTGCTCGTGAACGATCAGGCCATTCAGAAGATCAGCGCTCTGGAGGACGAACTGGCTAAACTGCGGGTACAGATCGCTCAGATCGTACAGGCGCAGGAGCGGAACACACACACCGCAGGTAAACACACACACACGCCGCAGGTAAACACAAACACACACGCCGCAGGTAAACACAAACACACACGCCGCAGGTAAACACACACGCCGCAGGTAAACACACACGCCGCAGGTAAACACACACGCCGCAGGTAAACACACACGCCGCAGGTAAACACACACGCCGCAGGTAAACACACACGCCGCAGGTAAACACACACGCCGCAGGTAAACACACACACACACGCCGCAGGTAAACACAAAGTTATTTATGACGTTCAGGTGTGAAACAGCATCTTGGTGCACGTTTCATTTGAACATCATCTTCTCCTGTTTCCAGGTGTCCCCCCTCCTCCTCCTCCTCCTGCAGCACCTGGTCTTGGGCCTCCACCTCCTCCTCCTCCTCCCCCCCTACCCCCAGGCATGCAGAGAAGCATTTCTGCTATTGACCTGATCAAAGAGCGGCGCAGTAAAAGGTCTGATCAGAACACGTTGCTGGAGGCGGGGCCTAAACAGCCCGAGGTGCCGAACATGTTAGACGTGCTGAAGGACCTGGGCAAAGTCAAGTTACGCTCTGTTAAAACGTGCGTATGGCCGTCATGTACTGATTTTGTTTGTTGTAAAGTCGCGTGTTTATTCTGCTCTGAATTCGGGACTAAGAGGCACCATGTTGCAGGTTCCCTAATGCTCACTAACAGGACGAGCCATGATGTGAACGTTTGATTAGAAGTTAAATGCACTCTGTTTGAACGGTGTTGGTCTGAGATTTTAGGCAGCAAAGCACTTTAGGAATTTTTTACTTATTATTATTATTATTATGCTAAAATGTAGTGTGTGAAATAGTTTTCATTAATGCTTGTCTATTAATTTCTTTCCTTCTTCCTTCAATCCTTACTTACTTCCCATTTCTTTTTTTTCATTTCTTCCTTCACTTCTTTATTCTTTTTCTCCTTCCTTCATTTATTACCTCGTTTCTTCCTTTCTCTCACTTTCTTTCCTCACTTCACTTTCTTTCTTGATTTCTCCATTCCTTCATTCATTCTTTTCCTCTTTTCTTCTTATCCTCCTTCCTTTATTATTTAATTTCTTCTTTCTTTTTTCCTTCCTTCCTTCCTCCATTTATTCTTTCCCTCCTTCCTTACTTCCTAGCACAATTTGTCACGTCATGTTTAATTTCTACATGGCTTCCTTTATTCCTTTTCTTCTTTCCTTTTATACTTTGTCACTCCTTTCTTCCAATCTTCATGTTTCCTTCCTTAATTCCTTCCATTTCTGGCTTTTTGTTTTTCTTTCCTTTCTTTTCGTCATCCCCCCTTTTCCTACATCTTAATATCAAGATATGTATAAACGCTGATTATCCAAACATAAGCAGTATGTTAGTTTTCTGTTCATGTCCCCTCAGACTGCTTACAGATCTTATAACCGAGTTATCAGACCAGACAGTTAGCCGTAGCAGGTTCTTGTCTGATGACGTGTATAAACTCAAACTTTTCTTCTGCAGTCGTGTTGAAGACCAGACCAAATCTAAAGCCAGTGAACCCGTAGATGCCGCTGCTCTCATCGCCGAGGCTCTGAAGCGCAAGTTCGCCCATCGCTACCGCAACGACAGCGAATGCGAGAGCAACTTCAGTCTCCCCGCTCGAGAATCCAAACCACACGCAGATACGCCCGCGGTAAGATCGGATTCTTTTATCAGAATGTATAAAACCTGTGCAGTAATTGATACTATTTGCTTGTGAGGAATTAAACACTTGCGGATGTGGTTAATGTGTGAAGTGGTAAACCTTCTACCTCTGATTATCAGCACTGATGATTTTGTTTGTTGTTGTGCCTCTGCAGTTCGGGCAGCACATGCTAAAATCCACAGGAATCAGGAAACTCGTGTGATGGCGGATCCGTGAGCCGAGTGTCGAGTGTGTACACGCAGGAAGACACGTAGCTGCCGGGACACTAAACGTTCAGTCAGGTTTTCTGTGCCAGAGCGTTGCAGAGCGCAGCAGGAACGTGTGTAAGCCTCATTAATGCAAAGGACCAAAGTGTGTTCGTGTTCGTGTCATGTCAAGATTGCAGTCATGTAAATTGTTTTCTTGTTTGTTTGTTTTTTCTCCTTGAGCTCTTGATCTTATCAAACTCGAGAAATAATTTGCACAAAATGAAAAATTATACTGTTCCGTAATCTGGCTCTGATAGCTAGGAGTTCGCCAAATCATATTTACAAGTTTCACTAAATAATTAAAGTCAACACTAAAAAGCTTAATTCTACATCTGCTTTACGGCGCTGACATTTAAAACACTATTTTATTTTCTCAACTCAGAGGTGAGCAATGAATCAAGAGCATTGGCACTCGTGTTGTTTTATTTTTAACATGGTCTCATTTTATTTTTCTTCAGTCCTTTAAATTTGATTAAGTGCTAGCAAAAAGTGTGTTGATTGTTCTGATGAATGTTCCTGGTTATATAAAAACACACGCATTCCTATTAATCATTTCCTCTCCGGTCCCGTGTTGCAAGAAGAAACTATGATCATAGCACTTTCTGTAAACTTTCCAGTTTGTTAGTGTTATATTTATAAAGTTTGGGATCTTATTTAAGTTTGGTTTTAGATATTAATAATGTAGTCTTGTTAATAGGATATAATTTAAATTCTCTACTAGATGCCAGTTATAAATACACACTACAAATCAGGATAGTTTTTAAAATAGCGTTTCTTTTTTATAATTAAAATTTTTTTTATTAAATCAGTAGAATATGTTTGCTAAAGTAAGCCTTTAAATATTTTTTTTTAAATTGGAGTGTTGGGAAATAACGAATTTAAGCAGTACGGTTTATTTCTTTAAGATTACTTACAGTTCCAAAAAAACACCTGGTTATTTAGAGACCTAAATATTCACACACTCGAGAAAATGCAACTTTATTTGCCCCAAAGTTGCATTTTTTTTTTTTTCGTTATGGTCCATATTCCGCTGTATTTAACACTAATTTGTTTGATACATCGAAGTTGACTCTAACTGAAGCACTTTGAGATGTTGAGTGTGAGGTACGCTCAGTGTGAACATACTGGAACATATAAAGTGAATCAGAATAAAAGATCTTTTGTTTAAAACACAGAGTTCTGAACTGTTCTGTTGTTGCAATAAGTTTTCAAAGAAACTAGAATAAAGAGTTTCATCAATACAGAGTTTCAGTTCTTTATTCTAACCTGCAACATTTTGGTTTTAATAAGTAAAATTGTTAATGTGACTTTAAACTGTAATACTACAACCTGCTGATAGATGGAGACAACTAATAATGTAGTGCGGTATATTTCTACTGTTTCAACTGGAGATGTTGATTAGTTTTGCTACTGCTAATTTATTTTCCCTGTTAAAGAATCATTACGTTACCGGAGAATCGTTACATAATTGAGGAAAAAAAGTCTGTCAGAGAATCATTTATTCTTTGATGGATTGGCACCCGATCCGGGTTGTACCCCGCCTCATGTCCTCGAGTCTCCTGGAATAGGCTCCAAAATTCATTTACACGGAGTATTATTATTATTATTGATAGACATTTACACTTTTGAAGAATCATTTCTCTAGTAAAGAAATGTTTCTCCAATACTGATTCGCTACCAGAGATAAGTTTTACTACTGAAGAATCACTTCCGCTACTAGAGGAATATACTAACTGGCTCACTTTCATTTGGAGAATCAATCATTTTCCTAGTAGAGCATCTTCACTGTATTGGAGAATTACTATTGGGGAATGGCTTTTACACTTTTACAGAGATTAGCTTTTACAGTTGAAGTATTCCCTAACAGTGCCAAGTGTAATTCTCTTTCTGTTGAATCATGTCCACTAATGGTTAGAGAATCATTTCAGTATTTTAGAATCAGTTTTATTAAGGGAGAATAGTTTGATACCGGATGTCCATTCCCAGGTCCAGGATTATACCAAGATCGGTTGGAGAAATGTGATGTTTTTATTCATCTAGGGCTGTTTCAGTTCAGCTTTTTATGTACGACGCTACTGATACACCAAAAGAAAAGTGATTTAAGAGACCAACATGAAACTCAGCTGGATTCTCCAGAAGCTTGAGTTTTATCCTACTTAAGGTGCAAGTATTTTTCTCTAAGCAGTAAGTTGTCGCCTCGATCACCATCAGCCTGCAGGGGGTGATGTTCAGCAACCGCTCAAGAAAGCAAACGAAACAGACCCAAATTTTGTCATTCAGTACCATGAAACATCATGTCAACCATTTTTATTCATCAAAAATGCAACTGCAACAAGCATGTATCAAAAAGTCTGTACGACAAAGCCTTTACAAAATGGCTTGACACTTAAGTCTTCTCCCCGAAATGGCTGTTACAACAAATTGTAAACAGTTTTTTTTTAATCAACAGTCTTACAGCACTTACAACAAAAAATACAAATCAGCTAAAATAAGGGAAAAAAGGAGAAAAAAAAAAAAGCACCTGCTCTCTTTCAAATTGGAAAGAGACGCACCAAAAAAAAAATAATAAACACCCACAACTGCACCACCTGTACAGAGTAACAAAAGAAGAATGGAATGTTCATTCAAAGTTGGAAAGAAAAAAAAAACCAACTAATTATTAAATCATTTTATCCTCCATATATTAATTTTTTTTTTTATCTCCCACGACAGAAGGCAAAGGGCTGGACGAGAATCAAACGGACGTGATGATGCGCTTTAATGAAAATACAAGCTGGTTTGGTCACTTAGCTTTGTGCATAGTTTTAAGGCATCGTTTTGAAGCAGTCTTCCGGATGGAGAGCTCGACTGTGGCTGAGACACATTCTGAAATGGAGTCTAGATCTACGTCTGTCGTCTGCGGTTAGCCGGCGGCAGGGGGAAGGGGACAGCTACCTATAAAAGGCACCTTTCGCTTCCTCTTTTCTTCCAGCGGAGTGATGAGCAGGTTTGCGAGACCCTGAGCGAGATCCGTGGAGATTCCAGTCAGCTACATGTCCCGTGTGGCACGAGGCTCGATCCAGGGCTCAGGAGGATTAGCGTGTACGTGGAGTGACGGAAGCGGAAAAGGGGGGAAGGGATTGGGGTCAGTGGTGACCGAGGGGAAAAGGTGAGGCGGAAGGGAGGATCAGAGGATGACGAGTGGATGGAACACCAGAGGGAAGTAAAGTTCAGAGGGTGGAGCGGTTGAAGGCGAATGGTGGATCAGTGGATGGAGGGGGAGGGGATTTAAGGTGAAGAGATGGAGGGGGAATGGAGGATCAGAGGATGGAGTGATACAGAGGGAGAATAAGTGACGTGACGGAGGGTAAAATGCAGAGACGGCAGGGAAAAGTACGATCATGAGGCAGGATGAAAGAGGACAAGAGAGGATGGATGTGTGGAGTGTCGGAGGGGAAGGGAGGAAAGCCGGTCCCTGGTCCTTTCACAGCAGAAGCAGCTGCGCGTCCGAATCATGTGGCACCAGAATCTGGAGTGCAGGGAGAAAATTTCACGACGGAGCACAAAATGGCGCTTGTATGGCATCTGGCGTTTCAGACCGACTCGAGTGCAGTCCCTCGGTTGCTTTTTTTTTTTTTTCTTCTTCTTCTTTTTCTTTTTGTTCAGTACATCAGCAGTAACACAATAGTTCAAAAACATGTAAAAGTGGTTCTTCACATCTGTGCTTAAAGGCAAAAAAAACTAAAGAAAAAGAAAAACCAAAATCACAGAACCAACATGATTCATTTATAACAATGACAACAAAAAAAAGACAATCTGTAAACAGTCTTCGTAGAGGCAGCAAATGACTGGGCTCTTCACATTTGTCTTTTTTTTTTTTTCTCTTTCAGTTTTGTACACAAGAAGGAAGATTCGTTTGCAAAATGCAACAACACACACACCTACACACACCCACACTCACACATACACACACTGTCTCTTGGCGCAGTTGTTTAAAAACTTGTCGCGTGAATACTCTTGGTGTTCGAGTGATTCTGTAAGGGGTGGGGTGGGGTGGGGTGGGGGGTAGTTGGTGGGGAAAGGGCACTTTGACCCAGCAGAAGGGATCCATCGGGTTCAATCCATCGTTCCCCCAGTTCCCCTGTGCTGAGCTCGATTAGCGAGGCTTTCCCCGGATGAAAACGAAACCAAAACAATTTAAATAAATAAAACATGACGTTAAAAAGAAGAAAAAAAGGTGTAAGAGTAAGAACGAAAACTCGCAGCAGGAGCTGAATGAGGTATCCATGTATTGCTCTATGTGGAAGGGAAAAAAATAAAAAGCAGTTAAAATTAAATAATTTAAATCAGTGGTTGGTTTGAGATGGGAGATGAGCAAATCAGAAGTGATCGAAGCGTTAGGGTGGGGCGGGACAGGGGCGAGGCGAGGCAGTGTCAGGACTCGACGCTTCCCTGAGGTAAGGCTCTGGAGCCGCTGTCATGCTCGAACTCGGCTTCCTCGGGCTGCAGGGCCTTCCAGCTGGCTTTGTTCAGGCACAGGTGACCCAGCATGGTCTGAGAGAGCCGCGTGTCCGAGAAACGAGCCCACTCGCCAAACAGCGGCTCCACGACGTACGTCATGAAACCTGCAGGAAGATGCAAAGACGGAGAAATCGGCATCAGCGTGTAGATCAACACTGTTCAAACCATCAGAAGGCTTTTTTTTTTTTTTTTAAATAGACCTTGCTGCTTTGGACTTTGGAGCTTATCCGTAAGAGAAGCAAGCATGTAAAAATAGATGAAGAAGGTATTAAGGGTATTAAGTTTTTATGTAGTTTGAGGTGTTCTCATAACATGATTACTTCAGACGCCGTGCAAAAATGTGACCCCTATTTTTAAATCCCAAATAGCGTTAAATGGACATTTAGTGCGCTATGTAGGGTGTATAATCCCTTGTTCCATACACCAAGTAGTGCCTTGATCGGGGCTTAGAGAGGGATTTGGGATTCAGCCTTTAGTTAGAAGCTACTCAGCTTCGTAGCTTTGCGTTAGCCAACACAACCGAACACCACGGACAGTTCAGAGGCGATTCGGTACGACTCCCTTAGGAGGGATTACGTAGGAGACTAAGTGTTGTTTAAGACGATATAACGGTTTGGGCGTCCGGTAAAGTTTTTGCCATCCAGAAATGGGCAGGACCATAGCAGACAGACGTCATGATGTCAAGTGCAAAAGATCTACACAGGAGTTTTTATATGCAAATTTTAGAAATCAAAACAATAAATAGTTGCATAAATATAGCATAAAAAGAAAAGTGTGACACGAGTGAGAAAAATAGATTTCTGAATAAATTAAGATGTCGTCTCGTGGCTGGTTTTCAAAGTGGCATCTTGGTGCAAGGTGCCGCTGATTAAAAGCCTAACGCAACATTTTAGCTTTTCTATGCACGGTTATGCATTTTAGTTGTTTATTACATTTTTTTATTCTAATTAATCGCGATATATATCTGTTTCCTATATCCAGCAGCGTCACTTTCTCAAAATCAGAGCAAGTGACGCAAACAGATAAAACGATCGACTCGTCTTTCTTGATAATTGATAAGAGATTCTGGACTTCCTGTCTGGACGCGTTAGACGATAAGCTCGCTGTCCTTCATCAGAATGGAAAATCGTCCCTGATGTCTGAGCTCGAGGTAGCGTTTATTAAGCGTACAGTATGTTATAACAGAGATAATAAATCCAATGGCGCCTCCTGATAACGTAAACCCTGATTTTATTGGTTACAAGACCTCGCGGAAGACAGATCGCCGTGTCCCCGTGTGTCCGCGCTGTCAGTCTTACCGATCTGAACATCAGCTATGGAGTTGGCGGTGCTGTCACACAGTGGGCTCACTTCAAGTTTGTGCTTTTTCTCGATGTCTCCTAAACACACAGGGTAAGAAAAGTGTCACGCTGATTGATCGCGCTCAGGTGAACTGTCAGCACTCGGATCATGGCGAAGGCGTGTGGAAGTACCTTGGTGGAAGAATTCTTCCGTCACCTTTTCACTCCACTGCTTGCTGAGTTCCCAAGGCCTACACGGGTTACAGATGTCTGCACACTTCAGGGCCATCTGTATACACACACACACACACACACTTATTTAAATAAAAACACATCCATAATTTATCCCTTTAGACCTAAACCCATATGCCAAATATCAATCTGTCCACCTCTGAATCATTTCCCCAGATTGTCTTTGTGGGTTTTTCAAACCGTGCTCACCTGCAGGATGAAGTGGCGGTGGGAGGCGTTTCCCAGACACAGCTCCTCCTGGTCCAGGTGTGTCCTGAACCTGCACAGGTATTCGTTCTGCCTGCTGATGTCTGTGGCCAGGATCAGAGACCCCAACTGCCTCTCCATGTTCACACTGAGCACAGAGAGATCACCAGCTCAGACACGGACACGGGTTAGACGCAGCAGCAGTATAATGCGCATAACGCGGATACTGACCTGTCCTCTGTCGGAAGATGCGAAAAGAGCGCCGTCTCTCGTAGCAAACCCACTGCAGACCTCCAGTGATGGTTCTCCAGAACTGAGGTATTCTATACACACACAAACACAAACACACGGTTAGGACTGCACTAGATTAGGATTAACGAGACAAGAATCCCTTAAAGTCTCACCCTGTACAAAGAGGCTAGGTAATGGTTGGTTTTGATGAGGAAAGGCTGATTGACCCCGGGGTGGTCCAGATCGTGAGTGGCCGCTGCCAGCAGGCCCAGGAGGATATCACAGGAAGTGAGGGACTTGGCAAGCTGCAGAAATAGACGATTAGACACATACGCTGAAGAGAACATCATGCAGAAGGAGCATATACGGATGTGTACAAGTGTGTGACGTATACCTTCGGCTCCTTCAGGTAACAGTGCATGGCCTGGGTCACGTCAGCAGCATGGACCGAGTTATGGTACGGGTTGTGGTTGTGGTAATCCTCCTGAACCAGAACTGAAAGGAGCGCAAATACACAAATGTGAAATCGTTAAACAAATGCAAACAGGCTTCATTCTTCATATATTTAAGAATAGTATAATAATAATAATAATAATAATAGTTAATGTTGTTAAAATTTTTTCAATAAGATAGAAAGTGCCATTGTGAGAAATAAAGAGCCGAAACAAAGACTCAATTAGAAAATGAATGAATTAATTAACTTAATTTACAGATTTGGCTGTTAATTACTGCTTTCTTCATTCCTGCTTTTCCAAATATAGCATATGTACGATAGGTGTTCAAGTCAAACTGGGACTTTCGATTGTCCAGAATAACAGAACGCAGTTATATAATCCACCAATGCACTTATCCCAGTGTTTCTACCTTGATGGTGTCCAACCACTAGTAAAAGTTCTCTCAGCACGCCGGAGTCATGATCGGACTGCCTGTCTGATTCATGTCTTACACGCCGGTCTCTCAGGAACTCCTTTAATGCCCCAAACATGTGGAAATGGCATAAACTGAGGTCAGGACTGTACAGAGTATGAGGCAGTTCCAGTGATGTGCAAGTGGTGTTGGTGAACGGTTGTGTGTACAGCTCCCACAGATGGATGCATCTCTTGCGTCTCATCACCAGACTGTGCTTGAAGTCTTCTGTTAATGTCAAACTCTTTTACACTCTCATTCACCAGAAATTTCATTTACAAGTCCCGGTTTGACTTGAACACCCGCTTTATTTGAATATTAAATACTGTAAGGCTGTATCAGGAAGTAAAATGATCTCCAAACATTTAAAACACATCATTTTGCTTCACACACTTGGGTGGGATTTATTCATTACAAATGATTTCCTTATGTGCGCGTTTACTCACCTAAAAAGCGTCGGACTTTAACCATGTCTAACTGGAAGAGCTCAATTAAGCCGTAATGATTTAGCAGGTATAAGGTCAAGTAGATTAGACTGTTTCCTGAAAAATCCAAAAGAGGAGAGAAAGACATGAGGGTTAATGTTATACCTCTATACCATAGAATAGAACTGAGTGCAAAAGGTTATATACCCATAGGACAAACATTTATAATACATGCAGTGTGTGGAAATTTTTTTAGATATTTCTTGCATTTATTACTTTTCTTACACAACATGTAGAAACGATGCACAAAAATATCTTTACATCGGTCTGTAATTCTAAAAGAAGAATTCTGCATGCATGGCTTGCCTATTAGGAACCATTTTCCTAAATCCTCCAAAATCCATTAATTCCTTAATTTTTGTTGCGTACTGAAATTCATGCATTCATCTTCTATACCGCTTTATCCTGTATTTAGGGTCGCGGGGACCTGGAGCCTATCCCAGGAGACTCAGGGCATGAGGCAGGGTACACCCTGGACAGCGTGCCAATCCATCGCAGAGCACACACACACACACACATTCAACGTTCACACACTATGGTCAATTTGGGAATGCCAATTAGCCTAATCTGTCTTTGGACTGTGGGAGGAAACCGGAGTACCAGGAGGAAACCCACCAAACACGGGGAGAACATGCAAACTCCATGCACACAGAGACGGGAATCGAGCCTGGCCGGGAATCGAACCCGGACCCTGGAGGTGCAAGGCGACAGTGCTAACCACTACACCACCGTACCGCCTGCGTACTGAAATTCAACACCGTAATTTTCCTTATATATTTTTATTTGCCCCCCCCCCCCCCCCCCCAGTTCTTCATATTTTCCTTCCAAAGAGCCGTACATTCTTCTATTTTAATGTAGTCTTGAGGAATAGTTCTCAAGGCCTTTCAGTTTGAATAGTCTAGGAATAGGTGTATTTTTGGCAGGTTTTTGTCTCTTGTTTTCAGTCCAGTCCCTGTACCTTAGCAGTTTCAGTTATGTTTTTTGAGTTTTTATGTTTTGTTAAGCCACACAGTGACCTATGAATCATTCAAGCGTAAAAAACACCTAACTTAATGCATGAGCCAGTGAGAAACAGGTGTAGGCCTTTTCAGGCCGGTGATTAATATACTAGTGATACTGCCTGCTGAGTGGGTGGAACAGACGAGAGGGGAAATGAGGTTGCTGCTGTGGTTATCACACAAACAACCAATTCTTGAATTCTATCTTTATGCATTTTCAGGCCTTTCAGAGGAAATAAAACATTTGTTCCCTTTTCTTTAATCTGCATCATTTATTATGAAAAAAAGGGGACCTTAAGACTTATGCACAGTACTGTATATGGAAACGCAACACTAAAAATAAACATACTAGCTGCAGAACCGTATTCATTTATTTTGCCCAAATAGGAGTTGCACGATATGATGCGCACATTCACATGCTTTATCTGACCAGCAGATGGAAGCGTTGACCAAAAACAGAGTTGAACATCTGTCTCAGTGCCCTGTGGCTTTTAAGAGGCGAATACCAGCATGATGCACTAAACACCCCAACACACACACACACACACACTCGAGCGTCGTGGTCCTGAACGCTTTTAAAGCACTTACCGTTTGTCAGTCTGTCGAAGAGGAAAATGTCAAAATTCCAGGTTCCAACCTTTTCCAACATGCACTGCAAAAAACAGATAAGCAGAAAGTTAAAACAGATAAAAATGTGTATATATGGTCCAACCGTACCTGATAAATACGTTATATTATTAAACACATCACAGTGACATTATTCAGATGATATGAGTAGACATTTTAAAGAAATCTAATGGCTTCATCATTTACACACATTTTGTATTCATTTACTATTTAACTCTGAAAAGGACATCCAAACATTAATGATTGATTCACAAGTTAAACAAACTTTTTTACCCCAGCATACAGTAAAGAACAGAAGCAGTCACGCATTACTGGCTCGTTATCTCTTAAAATGCAAAGCGTCACTTTGAATATAATCATTTGCATGACATTTACATTTACACATGCAAAACAAGGCTGTGAAATCCTGAACGCTAAACATCCCATGTCGAGAGCTGTTGGTTGTCGGATTGTGCCGCGTGTGAGGGAGGACTTAACACACACCCTGGCTTGTCCGCAGTAATCATCGTCCAGGATGTGCAGGGGGTTCAGGTGCGGAGCCCCCCGCAATAACCGGGACGACAAGAGGTGACGCTGGAAACTAAAAAGTCTGCGGATCCTCCGGGCCGGAATCGATCCCGCTGACTCGGCACGGGCTAAAAAAAATCAAATAAATAATGTATTAAAAACACAGACACACACACACACACACATCGCGGTGAAATAATTACAGCAGGATGTAATGCACCGTTATGTGAGTTAAAGGAATAGTCTGGAACTTTCTGGTGTGCGCACACATGTGCCTTTACCACAGACAAGCACTTAGGGCCTCATAAAAACAAATATTTGAATTCTTAAAAAAAATTTCTGCAGAATTCTGACACTTTTTGCCAATTCTGCTTGTAATTTAAGTCAAAATTCTGAAGAAAACTGTCAGGATTCTAAAGGAAAAAGATCAAGAATTCTGAGGGGAAAAAAAGAAAGGAAAAAAGACATCAGAATTCTGTGAGAGAAAAAAAATGTCGATTCTGAGGGGAAAAAAAAACATGAGATTTCTGATAAACGTCAAAATTCTGAGGACAAAAAAAATCAGAATTTCATGGAAAAAAAACATCAATAATTCTGAGGAAAAAATACGTCAAAATTTCATGGAAAAAATGTCAAAGAATTCGGAGGGGAAAATAAAGGTCAGAATTTTGTGATTTTTTTTTTTTTAAGAACTCTGAGGGGGGAGGGGGAACATCAAGAATTCTGGGGGAATAAAATGTCAGAATTCCAAGAGAAAAACAAAACATCAATTTTGAGAGAGAAAAAATGGTCGAATTATGAGGGGAAAAAAAACACCAGAATTCCGATTTAAACATTTGAATTCTAAGGAAAAAAAAACAAGAATTTTTCAAGAATCCTGGGGGGGTCAGGGGGGGGGGGCATCAAAAAAGGTCAGAATTCTGATGAAAATGTTAAAATTTAGAGTTCAAAGTCGGAAATCATAATTCTGAGGAAAAGAAGGCAGAGCTCATTTTTATAATGGCTCTAATTCGCTCCTCTATTTTTCCTTTAACTAAGGAGAACTGTTTGTTTTTTTTATTCCAAATATTCACTTCTAATACTCGTCTGATGCCAGGTGCAGGGCTGTTGGTTTTGTCAAACTTGTCTAGAGTTTGTTAATGCTCCAAATTTCTCTCATTCAGTCTCTGACCTGGAGGTAGTTTTTTTCAAGGGAAAATGTTACACATCAAGCTTAAGACTTGAAACTTCTTTTTACTCTAAAACTCTAGTGTTAGATAACTGGATAAAATTATGAACGCGTAGGTGTTGAAATCCTTTTTCTCACGTCATGCACGTCTCTTACTAAAATGTTTACACAGTGTTAAGTGTAAAGGTTTTTGTAGTTTTGCATTTGCATGGTCAAGTCACATATTGCCTGAATAAACGACTACCCTTTACAATGATTTCCATTACAAGTGAACCGCTTTTGGTATTATTATTATTTTTTCCCTCTAGGTTTCTTTTTTCAAAAACAGGAACTGGGTCAAGATTCCCGTCAATCGCTCCAGACGTGGCTGATAGAAACCAAAGTCAAGACAAAGCTCTGAAGTATTCCTTTAAATGCATAGAAACACACATTTGCCATCTGTCATGTACAGCTTCCTCTGATGGATCCGATGTCATTCAGAAGCCTGAGGCACAAAGTTTTTCATGAAGAAAGGCAGCAGGTCATAAACCAGCGTTACGGTTAATAACCTGAGGCGGCCCTGTGCACTCTGTGGATTAAAGTGAACGAGGGAGGTGATTGATTAACGCTGCATTGTTATGCAGAAAGAAATGTTTGTTGCTGCCAAAAGGCACGAAGGGGCACGGAGGGACACGAAGGGGCACGAAGGGGCACGAAGGGGCCCGAAGGGGCCGAGTGCTGACGCTGTGACTCACATGAAAACTCTGCTGCCAGGTACGAAAAAAGTTCAGCTCCTGCATGACGCGGGTATAACACGGCAACGGTCAGGAACAGCGCGGATATAAAATATTAATCAGTCAGCCACCCTGTCTCAGCACTGGTTTAGGACGTTCTACAGTATAACGTGTGACTCTTTGGTTTTAATAGTTTAGAGCGTACAACACTTTTCGACCAGGGTTACAGGGAACATTTTCTAGAGCTAATGAGTTGAACGAGAACTTCACAGCTCCTGGATGAAGTCCTGATTTGCATTTTCATAACATCATTATGCAAAATATCAAACAAGTAACCAGGAAATGTTTTGGGGCCAAAAACATTAAGATTTTATGATTTTATTACTTTTTTCTTCTTTGAACAGACAGTGTTTTCAACTCGCTGCTTATTCATAAATCTGGGCAAAGTGACACCAGGATACCAATTATATACTAATATTATATATATACACACACAAACAAATCTACAGACACTGAGCAGGAACTCAAACCAGTCCTAATTTCTCTACAGCTCAGGACTACTAAGTATCGTGATATCGTATCGGATGGTCCCTCTGTTGATTCCAATATCCAATATTTAGTATCCCGAACTAATTAACTAAACTCAAATGAAAGAATATCCTCCTGTAAGCTTTATCTACTTGAGTAATGTGTATAATGTACCCTATAAATGTTTAATGAGCATATTTGTATTTGACAAGATAAACCGATGTCAGGTTGGAATTTTTTCTTCTACAGTATTTTTGCTAGTGAATGGGAACTGATTTCAGGTAGGAACTAGTGTGAGGAACTGAAGAAACGCATGTGGTCACGGGATTGGTACGAGTGATCATCAGAGCCAAGCATGGGTTTAGCTGCTTTAATCTGACATTTGCATGGAATTACGAAACGCTCTCGCACCTTCACTTTCTGAAATCATGGATGTATGTTGAGTACATACACACAAAAAATAAATAAAATCTGTCGCTGGGATGTGCACCTAGTATGACTTAAAAGTGCTCTCAACTAAGTGTTTTCCAGTATACAGTGTAGAAAACAGCAGCTCATATTACAGCTTATGTGTAAAGAATTGCTCCACCGTCTGGTACTTACAGTGTAAGGTGCGGAAATCGACACCCAGGTACGGGTGCGAGCCTCTTCGTTCGGGTTCGAATCCTACCTGGCTCCTCACTCTCACATCTCCTAGAAAGCATCAACACAAAGTTCCTCAAGAGGTTGTTAGCGAAAAAAAAAAGCTTAGCCTAGTGCTGGACACACACACACGTATATACACAGAGCCAAAATGTGGGATAAAGGGCAAGGAGAGAGAGAGCGAGAGAGAGAATGCATGCAGCTCCATGCTGGGATGAGAAAGGCATTAGTATTCAGACTGGCACAAGCGAGGTAAACGCCAGGGAAGAAAGGCAAGCTTGTGCCTCAGCTCAAGTCAGAATGAAAAGGGGGGGGGGGGGGGGGGGAGTCAAAGGGATTCAATGAGGTTGGCCAAAGCTCTCGAGCCACATCTGTTAAGTTCTCATTCAATAGGGCTTTTCATGAGACTGTGTATCAGGGACAGCAGGGGAAAAACATAAAGGAAAAAATATAATAATAACAATAATAATAAAGCTTGCATAGAATTGTACTGAGTAATGGCAGCCTCCAACAGGTCAAGTCACTAGTGATTGGTGTACATGTGCATTAAATACGTGAATAAATATAAAATAAGTAAATAAAGGACAGCCTCCCACCAGTACATTTACTTACTTGAAAACAGCTGTTTGAATATAACACAAGCCCCTAGCAAAATACCAAAACTGTGAATTACAATTACATAAAGAAACACTATCGTTGTTTAGAAAATAATAAAGAAAAGTTAAGAAATCATTCAAACAAAGGCAGTAAAAATTTTAAAAAGCATTCAAAAGATCTGACAGAAAAATATACCAAAGTGTAGTAGCTCACATCACGCATGCAAACAGGAAGTAACCACACCAGACCACGCATGCAGGAGTAGGGGAAGCCACCAAGGATGGACAAGCGGAGGGCGGGAGGGGGTGGGGGTGGATGTGGGGTGAGGTGGAGGGGTTTTGTTACAGCAGCTTTTTTTCTCTGGCAAAAACTCCCCGGTTTAGTTAGCAACGTGACCTTTGACCTCAGCCCTGTAAACCTGTCCGAGCGCTACCGATTATCGACAGAGTTACGCGAGAATGCCACCGGGTGCTTTGTGGAGTGGCGACGCCTGCCTCGCGCTCCGGCTGTGTGGAGGAGTTCCTCGGGCGGGGTGGGGTTGGGGTGGAGGGGTGATAAGTGGACGCTCTTGTTTACTCTTACGACAAGACTGTTTGGACTGTTTGTCGGTCACGGCTCGAAATAAAAGTAGCAGGTCAGGGTGAGGTTGATGTTTTCTTTGGCTCGAGGTTTCGGAAAGTACCGTTTATCAAAGCTTTTAAAAATTTCACTGCGCGTTTACACGACCTTCAGAGGCGATGTTTGTGTAGCTGAGAATTATTGCTTGTAAATTTTAACAGGAGGCTTTAACAGGAAGTGAAAAAAAGAAAAGGGAAAAAAAAAGCATGGGATAAAATTTCTACATTAGCATTGATATTAAGATGTGCTGGAAATAACTAGAATTAAGGATGTTTGACTATTTTCGGGCTCCTTGAGGTGAGTCAGGACTAGGATGTTGTGGGAGACAACAACAAAAAAGTCGCACAAAGTGGCGTAAACAGTGTCGGATTTCTTCACATTACAGCTCTGTTGGGGGGGGGGGGGGGGGGGCGAATGCAGAAGCGTCTGTTTAATGTCACTGTAGCGTCGTGTAACAAGAAACATGAGCTGGTCTCACCATCGAGCAGGGGTCAAAAGGTCACCGGGAATCTGGGTAGTATCTCTGTTAATCAGATTTACTCTAATCAAATCACATCAGATTTCAAAGGGAAGATCCTGAAGCGCTTTAAACTCTTCTCCTGATGAGATTAACCGCGGCTGTGTGATTGACGGGTTCAGGTATCCACTACACACTGGATGGTGCGATCAGGGACAGAGATACGGTGTTGGCTGGTTTGTTTTAGAGCGTGTGTGTGTGTGTGTGTGTGTGTGTGTGTGTGTGTGTGTGTGAGTACAAACTTCGCTTACCTAGCATACGAATGTACAGAGCAGTTTGATCAGAACTGTCATAGGAGATTGCGCCACGTCTCTGAAGAGGAAAAAGGAAAGCGGTGTAAGTGGTGGCAAATCATATAGAAATTTTATGATAAAAAATTAAAAATTTGTCTTGCATTAAAAGGTAAAATCAGCAATCTTAGCACAAGCTGTGCTGAAATGCATCATGCACTAATTTTATTGTTTGTTTTGTTTTATTTCTCTGTAGCTTCATACACTACAGCAGAACCTCGGAATTAGTTTGAGACCAAATTCGTGGAAAATCTTTATTTCCTACAGAAACTTATCCAGTGTAAATAATCTATAACATCGTAAACATTCATGAAAAAAAATAATGTTACTTTACAAACTTTTAAATCTCCCAAGGGTTTGTTCAAAATCATACTGTACATTTTTATTGATTTAAAAAATAATAAATAATTAATAATAATAAATAAAAAACACGCACAACAGACGCAAATGTTAAAGTTGTATTCAGCGATTGACTGTTTAAACTTTCGAGCTGTAAAGCCCATGCTTCAACTAAACTAAGTTTAAATAAATAAGGTCTATGTTTTTTTTAAAGCACAACCTTTAATAAGCATACACACCTTCAAAACACATACACAGGATTATCTTTATTTACCTGTAGCATGAAGGCTCTAGCAAAGTGTTTTGATGGTACCTTTATCAGATTGTCTCATGATGCAAGGAGAGCAGCAAATAAGGTGTTTTTTCTTTGTTTTTTAAAGGTGCAATAAGTGTTCTTAAAAAAAAACATCGATAAATTAGAAAAACAACATAAGCTTAGCCTTTGACCTTTCAGCGACTTCAAACAGATTTAGCGCGTGACTGATGCTGACCTCCGATCAGACTTCAGGCATCATGTGACAGACGCAGCCAGACGCCAGAACGTAAACATACACACAATGTTTTCCTCAAGTTACTCCGAGGCGTCATTTTTAAGTGCGACAGCATGTGTGTTCTCCTCACGCTGCTGTACTTTTACAGAATTGTGGTTAACCGTCAGGAACTGGACCATCTCTCTCACACACACACACACACACACACACACACACACACACACACACACACACACACACACACAGTCAGTAACTTCAGCTCCACAGGAGGACACAAGGTTCTGAATTAAGCACGCCTCATCTCTCCTGTTTAGTCTTCTCGTCCATTTCCTGCCTTGCTACGCTAAGCCGCCAGGTGATTAACACAAAAACACCACTTCGCACCTCGTCTCATGAAGCGAGTGTGTTACAAAAGGGCAGGTTATCCAGCGCAAACGTAAGAAAAGAAAAGCAAACCTCACCGTCCAAATGCTTACGTGCGTCTATAAAACAAACACCACAGAGATTAGGAATAAAAGGGAGAAAAAAAATAAATAAATGTAAAAATATATCATAACCCCATCACAGAAAATGTTGTCTTGGGGGCGGGGGGGAGGGGATAGGGAAAGGACTACACTTAAAAAAAATCATCATCATGATGCATCCGGACGCCATCACAAATTAATTTAAAAGAAAAACCCAAATTACCACCATCATTCATACTTTTCTTTTTCAAACAATCCTGAGATAAGCATTGTATCTCCTAGAAAACACAAAATTTGTTCTGAAACTCTCTGAAAGTTTCCTGAATTAATTTTTTCTAAAGAAAGAGAAAGAAAGAAATATTAACATCACAATAATTCACATATGCATTATGACTCTTAAATACGTGCATAATTTTTATTACGGAGGTTCAAACTGGGACTTGAGAGAATTTCTAGTGAATGAAGGCATGAAAGCGGTTGATGTTTACAAAAGTGTGGTGATGAGACTCTTATTCGCAATAAAACATTTGAACGGTGGAAACATTTTAAAGAAGGCCATACATCCGTGAATGACGATCCTGGCCGAGGTGGCTCGGAGCCCAATATAGTTGAATGTTTATGGGAACGATAAGTGGAATGTCCGATTCTTGAATATCGACAACCTGTGTCCAAGTTGAGGAAGAGACACATCTGTCTGTGTGAACTGTACACACAATCATTCCCCAACAGCACTTGCACATTACAGTCCTGACCTCACTCCAAGCCATCTCCACATGTTTGCTCAATATAAGGAGTTCCTGGGAGGCCAGCGTTTCAGACGTTCAGCAGGCACCCTGCTCATTGCTCTGAGAAAACTTTCTACCCATGGGGGTATCCAAGCACTTGTGAAATGCTGGGGCAAGTGTATTAGTGTATCAGGGGATTATATAGAGGCATTTTACTCTCAGAACTCTGCATGTTCTGTTATTCTGCACAATCAAATGTCCTGCTTTGACTTGAACGACCCTACAGACTACACAGAAATTAAGAGAATAAAAAAATATTGTATAATTGCATATAATATTAAAATATAACATTTCAAAGCAAATGTCCAATGGACAAACTGCATACATATTACATTAATTTAAAAACTCTAACATCAACAACTACAAATTAATTGTAGTTTAATTAATTACAAAATTAAAAGTAAACCAAAAAAAAAAAGTATTGCACAAAAATAATGCCATTAGGTTGCTACTATCTCATGCAAGCCTTCATAAAATTGCACATCCTCTAGCGAATTAACATTTCGCCTTCTACCCTTTGCTACAATTTGTTGTTTGAAACCATCTGACAAATGATTAAGTGTGAATGTACAGTAGGTGGTCAACCAGAATGGCTATTACCGCCGTGCTTACCGCCGACAAGACGACAGATTTGAGCTCCCGGAAATCTCCCAGCGCTCTGCGCATAACACCGGCCCAACGCAGCCTCATCTCGTAAAGATTTTCTAAACGTGGGCTATTGTTGTTTACTTAGGATTGTGCTTTGGCATCGTGATCCTCCTCTTTAACTTCCAACGTAGTCTAATCAGCGTTCAACTGCACGCATAAAGTTAAAGAATGCGTCGGGAAAAACAGCAAGGAGGCCAACTCGGACAATTTTAATAATTAATTATTAAATTAGTGATTTCTTTGGTTTCGGCTGTAGTGATGAAAGTGATCATGTCATCTCGTCGTCTCCGCAGCAGAGGATGCGCATATACTTCACTTTTCATATGGACTACATCGTCTGAAAAAAATTTTTCCCATTAGTTTATATAAAAGCAGACATTTCGCAAAATTTCGAAATTCACAGAAACCGATACAAAATAGCGCCCCCTGTTTGCTTTCATTATTTTACAAAATCATTACATTTTCATCATCGTGAGTTCATTTAAACTTTAAAGTAGAGTCTTATAAAGGCTATGCAGCTTATATAGTTCTCATATCGTTTTTGCACATTAATCTGGCAAACTTTTTCTGATACACACCCAGAGTCTGTTTTCTGGCTATACGCAGTGTTACACATGATATAATCTAAAGGCTAGATATAAAGGTATACATTTACTTTGCTTAAATCTGATGCAAATAAACGCCTATACTTAATTTAAATTCTAAATTTGTACTATAATTTTAGTACTGTGATTGTAAATTCATTGAATGTTTCACTTGTATTTCATAAGACTTTGCCAGTGGTGGTACAGCGCAACGGGGGTCATTATTTATTAAAGAAAATTATGATCATAACAGCCTACTGCATTCCATTCTTACAATGCCAACGACATCTGCGGACGCAGTAGCATGTCCTGACAATGTTTTAATTTTATGGTCATTTAGTTTAATTTATTTCAGTTAATAAATCTACTACAAATTTAAAGAACACAAAATATAAGATGACACAAAACCCTCCACGCGTTGATGCAATCTAAAAGCTCACTGACTACCTACTGTAACAGTCAATTCAAAGAACTGTTAAAGAAAGAAAGAGAAAAAACCCTACGAACTATTCAGAAATCTTTCTGCATGATGGCGCAGGAGGGAAGGAGACGAGGCTGAAAAGCTAAAGACCTGGCTCGTCTTGTGCTGGCTTTTCTTCACACACATGCACACACACACACACACACTAGTACAGCTTTTAGATGGCTGGACGTAGTGTCCCCAGATGGCACACAATTCAGCATTTGACGTCAATGGACAACTAATTTGCATACTTTGCTTTCAGGCTCCGCAAATACAATTATGAAATCATTTAAAGTAAGGAAAGCATATTTTTTCCCTTCCAAGCAAAAAAAACGAAACAAATAAATAATTTTTGCACAAGATGCAAAAAATAAATCTTTAAAAAAAAAAAAAAAAAAAAAAAAACACACTTGATGCACCGTCTAGTGGAAACCAAAATGTTGGGTTTTTTTTTTTTTTTTAAACAAAGGCTTGTACTGTGATTCGAGTGTGGTTGTCTTTGTAATTGCCTCTATAAAAGAGAAACCCAGGGTTCGGGTTGTGTGTCCAGTGCAGGATTCAAACCCGGCTCCGTACAGTAACGGCATGTGACTTGCTAGGGGACATGACAACACTTCTGGTTGAACAGGCAGACTTCAAGCGACAAGCACGCTGCCTGTTGAGTCATTTCTCCGTCTACAAGCGGTGTGTTTGCACACAGAGCACGACGTTCGGCGTGTGAGTAATCACGAGCAGGGGGTGCTGAGAGGAGTGTGCCCATATGGCACGGGTGTTACCGAGGACTGGTATAACCCAGAGGAGAGCAGAATAACGTCACCTGCTTTAGCATGAAAACGCTCAGCGGGCCATCGCGAGGCCTCATGAGGACATCCTGTGACTTCAGAGGATTTTGGAGAACAAAAAACTTTGGCAAATACAAACCTGCTTTGTGTTGTTAGGGGGGGCGGGGGGGGGGGGGGGGGGGTACAAAACAAAAGCACGATCAGAAGCATTTATAATCTTGATGAGGAATTTCAGCCCCGCTTTGAGGACGCTATTTGAACAGGTTAGCTGGGCGCTGAATTGCAGAGCCGCATGCCAACTGCTACACAACAGCGAGGTGCGAACCAAGTTAAAGGCTCTTGTCAGTTTTCACGTACACGCTGGAGCCAAGGGACGACGCGCAGACGCACAGACTGCACATCTGCTGCATTACAGTCAACCGGTAAAGAAGAATATGCTTGTTTTTTTTTCTCTCTAAACAATTCCCTTCTTAATATATGAGAAATAACTTGTGTAACATGTTTCAAGGAAATGCAACACATGGGAGGGAAAAATCAATTTTGGATGGAGCGACCATATGTTCTGTAAAAATGCTGGAAATGAGGAACCTCACAAGAAAATGATAGTCAAACCTGATGAGCTGATTTGCTTCGTATACACAAAACAGCAATCTGATTGGTCTAAATCTAGTTACAAGACTAGAGCAGTGAATCATGACCAATTCGATTCTATAGCACTAATATCTATTCCCTGAGCCGTGTCAAGCAACACAATTTACAGGTTTTGATTATAAACTATTAAAAACTACCAATAAAAGTTCCTAATAAACATGAAATGCTGCAAAACTTTTGTTGGTTGATTAAATTGTCATACACAGGAAAGCGATAATACTTTCACCATTTTCTTTTCCACACTCCAGTCCAGCAGATGGCGGTAACGCACCAATTTACCATAATTTCAAAAGAACAAGAAACCTCTCACAAAATCATGGGTATTTACGGGAAAATAAGTGGTTTGTATTTTCTACAAAAGCTGTGGGGTTATTTTAAGGAATTTGCCAATTCACCCTGTGAGGGGCACAACGTTTTACTGAGCATCCTGCAAAACTACCCACAGTTCTTCTAAGGACTCTGACTGTGCATAAAATATGGTTGCATGAATCAAGTGCTGCTTTTTTACTGGCATGCAATTATTTACTGTAACTTTGAATTTTGTGTTGGAATAATAATCTTTATTTCTTTTTTTTTTTTTTTTAATTCATGGGAAAGTCTGTACTAAAAACACAGGGTTCCTAAGACTTTTGTGCAGTGCCTAGAAGTAGTACTTTACTGAACCATAAAGGAAAATTTGCATGGTCCGGCATTATTGGGAAAAACAATCACATAAGAAAAGCAAACACTTCAGGTCTTCCTTGACAAGAAAATAATCAGTGTAATGAAGTGGACTCACTGTTCATATAATTAGAGCAAATCTGGAATCGTAAGAGGAGCAAATCTCCTTATACACTTACGGTATAAGTGCTATAAGAAGGCGAAGTCCCTGTGAAGGAGCTGTTATTATAGAACCCATAACATTAATCTAAACCTGATTCACAGCTCTAATAAGGTCAGTAATTCCATTTCATTTGTTCGGTACCTACAGTAGGTAGCCAGCTACCCGTTATACTGTTTTAATCTATTTCATAAAACTTAATATACCCATACGAGTCCGATATTGTTCTTAATCCATCCCGTCTACTCGTGTTGTTTTCTTTAGCCTCATAGATAATTGAGAGAGAGATTTATGCCGAGGCGTAATTAAAGAATCGTTTAACGATGGGCCGAACCGTACACCGCTTGCAGGCACGAATTTTAGACTGAATTTGGATAGACAGTGATCAGTGCTGATTTCCAACATGAAGGCGACGGCATTCTCTCGTCCAAGGTGACTGTTATGGCTGTAACCGGGACGAGTCCAGCACACACTCGCTCAATGATCAGCTGTGACACGCAGCGGGTACAAAAACTTCCAAAAGAGGGCAGAGTCATGTACATAGAGGTTAAGCACACTAGAAGAATTTGTTAGATGTTTCATTAGTGACACAACAAAAAAATAAACATCTGCAAAAGGCTACAGTTCACTCCAAAACTTACCTTGCAGAAAATCCATCTGATTAGAAAGACAATTACAGACCAGATTAGAGCTATTCCCATTGGACCTCGAGGACACTGATGAGCATAGTCTCGGACTCCAAGTGTGGGAGTGTGTGTAACTGTGCGTGTCAGAGAGTGGGCGTATGTGTGTGTATATGTGTGTGTGTGTGTGTGTATCAGAGTCTCCAGCTTAAGGCCCAGACAGCGTGCTGAGTGCTGAGCTTAGTGCAGCTGTCTTAGCCGTGCTGCCGTCACCTGACCGCACAATCATGGGACAGGCGCCATGGAGAGACACAGACATACACAAACCAGCTGTCCATGATGACCATGAACGCCTCGCATAAACTCAACCCCCCCCCACAAAAACCCCCTGCAGCTTCCAAGCGACAGCGAATCAGAGCCGCGGCTCCATTGACGCATACAGGAGGAGGGACACAGATGTACCGAGCACGCTCCCGTCTCCACATCAGCGCAGCTCACATGCACACTGTACACTCGGTTTACTACTTCCAGCACCACGAAGAACGATTAGGACACAATGTTTTTGTTACGTTTGCATTTTCCTACACATTCCTTTATTTATTAACTTTAAAGGCGTCACATTATTTATATACATAGGCGTTATATTTTGAGTAACGCAGCACCTCTTCCACATGCCCCTAACCATCATTCATTAATATTCATAAAGCAGACCCCACCTTGCTTATTATTAAATAGTGAGCAAATAGTCTTCTTAACATTTGCATGTCTAAAATCTTATAAATTGTTATTTAAATAAATAAATAAAATATTTATATAAAGTTGCTTTTACTGAGAAACATTATATCGGTCTGGCTGCGTGCTGATTGGCCGCTCTGAACCAATCACGTGGAAATATTTAAATTACCAATAAAAAAAAAAAAAAGTGATGTCCTCACATTTGAAAATATATACACATCACCTTTTCCTCAACACAGCAACTTGCTTTATATATACAGTAAAAACCTCAAACATGACACTTCTTTAAAGCAAAAAGTCTTTTTCCCTCCTCAAAAGCAGTGTGCTAAGCTAGTTAGCTAGCAAAATTAGCAACAAACAATTGTTGTTCTAGAAATCCTTGAGAACATGGCTACAGAAACTGAGACTTTGTTCTGTTTGTCTATTCAGAACTTCTGGCTTTTTCCTGTAAGAGTTGAAGCGTAACAGACGTTCCTTCACTGTTTTATAAAGCAAACAAAACATCGTATCACAGAAAGCAATCAACAACAGGGTGATGCCCGAAATGTTTGACAAGTAATGTATTCTTGAGACAGCGACAGCCCTTATTTCTTCATAATTTGCTTCAAAAGAGATGTTATTGTATTTTTTCTTTTAAAATGTAGTTTTGAGGAACAGTTCTCCAGCCTTCCTTAAGGACCTTGTTTTGTCTCTCATGGTCAGTCCAGTGCCCGTACCTGAGCAGTTTCGGCAGAATATTTTCCGTTTGTTAAGCCACACAGCGACCTATGAAATCGTTCAAACGTAAAAAACATCTAACTTAAGTCCTGACCCAGTGAGAAACATATGCAGAGGATGACAGACGATCAGGTGATTCGTATACAGGTGATGCTGAATGCTGAGTGGCTGGAACAGACGAGAGGGGAAATGAGGTCGCTGCTGAGTAGTACATTTTTAACCTGTATCTTTAGGCACTCTGCAGCCAGTCGCATTTCTTTCATTTAATCTACATCACTTAATATGAAGAAATTGGGAACTCAAGACTTTCCCCCCACAGTGCTACAGGTTACTGTTTTTATTTACTAAAGATGGAACTCTTATACATTTTTACTTGCATTTAACGTTGTATAATTAACTTAATATTCATTATACAACAGTTAATTCCGGCAGTGCAATCTGATTGGGCGAGAGCAATTCCAGGGGTGATGGACTTTACCGGCACTGGGACATTTAATTATGTGTTCTACAGTCGTTAATTATACTAACTGTCGGTCGCAGCAAGGACACCCGAAGTTAATGCAGGTGATATTCTAAAGCGGAATAAGTGGAAATATAAAGAGATTTACAGTACTGTCCACCACCTCCATGGTTTATTCTGGCTACATTAGTACTGATAAGAATTTTAAACGATTTCCACCGCTGTTAATTACACTTGCTGTCGGTCACCAGCTTCGGCAGTCGAGTTAGTTAGTTCCGCTACTCACAGAAGGATATATGTGTTGGCGAAGCACAAGAACTGGTTAAATGAACAAAGCATAATCTGTTGATAATAACGGCATTTGTGGAACTGTTGTATAAAAGCAACATCTCACACGAGGTCATGTTATACCAAAAATCATCATTGCTGTGATACCAACATCTCCATCACATGAGTGTGATTTTTTTTTTATGTCCATGTTTTACAAAAACACATTTTAAATCCATTTTTAAGAAGGGCATTATAAAAAAAAGCATCTTGGTTACAATTGTAAAACAAACATTTTCATGTCTTGACATACCATTTATTACAAAGAAAACATATATATACCATCTACATTAATTATTTTTTATACAGGTCAATATGGATCGATTTAAAATATTTCCCTATAATTTAAACCGTAGTCTATATGGCCAAACATACAGTATGTGAACACCTAATGAGTCATTCTTTCTTAAACTGTTGCTACCAAGTCAGAAATACACAGCTATCCAGAATGGCTTTGGATGCTGCAGCATTACAAATTCCCTTTAGTGAACCCAACAGGTCTGACCCCTTGTTCATCATCATGACGCCTCCCATGAGCTCTTGTAGTTAAATGAAGACGAACCTCCACAGCCATGCTCCAAAATCTAGTGGAAAGCCTTCCCAGAACGGAAAAATTATAACGACAAATTAAACAATTCATTATTAAGGACCATGGTTTTGGAACATGATGTTTTTACTTTTGGCTGTATAGTGCATATTTTAAGATATATTGCTTTTTCATGCGAGTGTAACCAAATATGAAGATGTTGGGGGCTTTTTTTGGCGACGATGTCATTTCCGATGTAGTTTTGAAGCAAAACTAGGGCATCGTGACTACACCTGAATTTAAATGAAATATCCATTGTTAAAGTATGCGTCATGTTCAAATCCATTTCTCAGCCACAGCCTTGGCCTTGCAAACACCTCGTTTTGAGAACAGGTGTGCAATCAAACGCTCTCCCGCAGCCCAAATTAGGCCTGTCGAAGCATTGACATCACCACATATGTCTGTGGAGGAGAGTTTCCACAAATAGACTCGCAGCACGTTAGGCGAACCGAACACCGCACCACGGGCGCTACGGCACACACAAGACTTCTCGCTGTTTCTCACATGACTTTCCACACGACGCGGACTTATTTAAAGGGTGCGATTTTAACTGCGACGACTTCTGTCTGGAAATAATCTTCTACACACGAGCCCTGAGCTTGAACACACACCCACACGAGAGAGCTCCTACTCTGACTCTATCTTGGTTGAATATGCAAACTCATCTCTGTATGTTCACAGGGTCATATATTGAACCACACACACACACACACAACGAGGGAGCTGCCGGAGACGTGGGTGGGCGAGAGTCCTGCGGTTCGAGGGATGAAGCACGCAACTGCTGATTCCCAAACCAAACACAGGAAATGTTAAAGATGTTTGCGTGTGACCACATGTCCCCGGGAGAGAGGGAGGAAACGAAGACGACGACATCAGAAGAGTCACACTTCCGTTATGATATAAACTATCGGTCACATGTTATCTGCGAGCTGCTTGATAAGTCAAGCATGAATGTTATCTCGGGGACAGACTGCAACTGGGTCATTGGCCACACCCACTGGTCATAAGCTTAGTGTTGTGCTGTTACAGGAAAATAATCAACGACACAGTGGTGTAAAAGTGGAGGGGTTCCTCCCACCCTGCCCAATCAGCAACACTTTCCACAGGGTTTTATTCCTCTTGCATTCCTTTGGAATTTTCCAACTCAGGCATTTTTATTTATTTAACAGTGTCACGTCATGCTTTATTAATTTTTAGATGCATTTAGCTTCGTGCAACAATATTAGTTCCTGTTACCACTTACAGTGTAGCAGCAGTTATCGCTGCACTTTCTACTGAAGTTACTAAGACTCAAGAAAGAGGAAAATCACAAAAATATAATATACATCCATGAATGATCCGGCCGAGGTGGCTCAGTCTGACTGCAGACATTCCCATGAATACACCACTTGCACATGCAGGAATTCACCTGGGAGTTATTGCAACATCCCCCGTACAGTCCTGACCCCGCCCCAAGCCAAAAAAAGCCATTAAAAGGAGTTCCTGGGAGGCCAGTGTTTCAGACATGAATCAGATCGGCAGTCCGATCATCCGGTATACTGAGAAAACCTTCTTTCTACCTTGATGGTATCCAAGGCCTAGTGAAACACTGGGGTAAGTGCATTAGTCTAGCAGGGGACTATATAGAGAAACAACAAATCAAATCATAAAGTCCTGCTTTAACTTGAACAACCCTTAAGATCTGTATTTCACTAGTCTTGGCTATCTGGAAAACCTGCTAGAATAGAAATCCTTGTGAATTCTCTGTTGCTGAAGATGAGAACAATATCATCTTGTTTCTGGAATAGGAACTTAACCAAACCCTCTGACCAATCAGAATAAAGAATTCATCAGTGATGTGGTGTTTCATAATTTATTTAAAATATAATTGAATTTAATTGAATTAAATAATCATTATATTAATCACAAAAAAGTGAAGTAAAATAATGAAACAGCTGCACAGACGTGGAGCGTCCGATGTAAAAACACAGTGCAGGTGCTCACGTCTGGTACAAAATGAGCTTCCTTGACTTTACGAGCTTCTAGGAACATTTACTGACGCTAATTCACATTCAAATTGCTGAGAAACAATCATTTCTAAAAATCTGTTGTGCATACTGACAACCTCATCATTCTCAACAAAAAATATCTGCTGGTGAAATTCTGCTGCCGGGAAACCAAAGCAACTTTCTTTCTACCAAATACGTCACACATGTCTATTTATGCATGCATGTATGTATGTATTTATATAATGTTTGACTATTTAAGTCCACGAAGGTCTCCAGGACGTGACATTCACTTCTTCATGAAGTATCCACGCAGAGGTCGCCTCATCCGGCGTCACAGGGTCGCGTCCCTTCCTTCAAACACCTTCAGACGGTTTCTGTTTCCTTTCCCCTTTAGCGCAATAACGGTCAGTTTATCAGCACTTCATTCTTCCTCATGCTATCAGCTGCAGGCACACGCTAAAAAAAAAGAGCAAGCGAAAGAGGAAGCCGCGTCGACTCCTGTTCACTCTCAGCCGGACTCTGATTAAAGGAACAGTGCTCGGCTTCATAAATTCAGAGCTCCTTTATGAGTTATAGCAGGCCGCTGTGAGACGCTGCATGACTGCACAGTACATTCCTGTAGGAGCCGGGCCATAAACCAGACGAGACTTTTATAGCACTGCTAATGGTGCTGAGCGGCCCCTCGCACAAACCTACTGCCTGCACAGGAGAGGAAAAACAAAACAAAAAAAAAACTTTTCCTAAATAGTTTAGCACCATAGAGACAAAGGAGATGCACAGAACAGGAGACAAATATGACTCTCTGACCTTTTGCGGTAAATGTTGTGGAAGCTTCAGATATCCTGAAATTTTACTACAAGGGAATAACATTATAGCCATTATCGTATATCCTTACTTCGAAATATTCAATATGAAAAAAGCTGCATTTAATCGGAGCATTAGTTAAAAAATAATAATAAAAAGTGATTAATAAATATACAACCCAATTTGAAATGTAATTTTATTTATAAAATTTTATAATAATAATTCTACACATATACACATATATACACACACACACACACACCTATTAGGTATAGATATGATTTTTTATATTTAAGGACTCTCTTAACAAGATTTAAACAAAATCTTAATTTATTTCAGTTCTTTAAGCTCAAAATATGGCAGCCAATGAAAACAGAAGATGCGTTGCCTACTTCGTCAGTTCAATAAATAATCAGACTGAATAATTATAAATTATATTAATAAGTACGCATTGTTTTTAACAAATATGATCCAAACACTCTTTAAAAAAAAAAAAAAAAAAAAAAAAAGATGCATCAATGTGTTTTCAAGCATTTTATTGTTCCAGACAGCAAAGCGATCCCTTTTTTCCCCCTTTTTTCTGCTTTTGAATCGACAAAGCAAATCATACAGGGCGTTTATCCACAGTGAGCAATTATGTAATTATATGAAGAACAAGCACAATGACAAGCAATAAACACACGTACACACCGTCCACACCAAATCACACAGAAGCATCATGAATCAACAAATTACATCATCTCCATCCGGTGCCAATTTGACGGTTATTTTTTTTTCCTCCCTCTCCAAAAAAGGTCAGGGAAACCTGCGATCATGGGTCGGCGCGTGTTCCCTGACCCTGAGCGAACTGCTTTTTATAGACCGTTTCATATGGGGAGTGAGTCATGTGACTTTACTTCACTCAAAGCTTAAATTCATATTGGACTCGTTGAAACATTTTATACAAAAATAGCTTGTTTTTAAATTCAAATGCATTTCATAACATCCTGGGAGGAAAAGCAATGCTGGAGAGATTCAGGAAATCACAATGTAACGATGACGTACGAATAATCCAAAAGAAAACAAATCTGAGAAACTGAAACTGTGAAATTCCTGAGACTTTGTGTACGATAAACTGCATGTGAACAGTCTGGACGATCATGAACAGGGCTTTAAGGTCAGGTATACAGTATTTATAGTAAATAAATAAATATTTTGCAGGTTTTCTATAATTCAAGATACACAGCTAGGTAGTGCATATTTTTTAAAACTCAAACAGTAACGTGTAAAACTGTAAAACTTTATGTAATTTAATAGATTTTTTTGGTCAATTCATCCAGATAAAATCATCAGGCCATTTTTTGGATCGGGACAGAGTTTTAAAATTAATTAGATAACCTTACAAATGGTTTGTTTAAAATTCTAAAAACGTATGAATTTTAAAAATTAATGAATAAATAAAAAATAAATAAATTAAAAAAAAAACCACACACCACACAGCTTTTGCCAGAAAATATGAACATTCGCTTAGTTTGAACTAGGGCTGCAACTAACGATTATTTTGATAATCGATAAGTTGGTCGATTATTTTTTTCGATTAATCGGATAAAACTAAACGCTTTGATTTGATGTTTTGCTTAACTATATAAAACCATAAATCAGGCTATTATTTATGTATAAAGGTAAACTTTAAAAAATGCAATAGCCACAGAGTTTAATGATCTTTAATTTTGACATTTAAACCATACTTTATGTAAATCAACATTTTTGTTTTTAACAATAATTGCAGATGGCAAGATGACAGTGTGTGTGTGTTTAAAAAAATACACTGACATATTCAGTTGTTAAGAATCACCTCACGTTTAAATTCTCTTAAATTAATTCAACTTAAGAAGAATAATAGACTTCCAGATTATTATGATATTATTTTTAATTGAAGTGTCTCTTGCTACATCCTTTTCACGGTTTATACATTATTCCTCTCGTGTATTTTATCCTTTTTTTGTTGCCTCAAAAAAAATTTATTTTTTTTTATTATGAGAGAGAGAGAGAGAGAGAGAGAGAGAGAGCGCATTTTGCTATACTAGACATTCTCGTAATACGGCGACGTAGGGAGGGGAAAAAAATTTAATAATTTTTTTTATTTATTTATTTATTTTTTTTAAATCGCCGCTACTGGGTTCACTCTGTTTATTTTGCCCTTTTCCCGCATTTCCCTCTGTATAGCCTGTAGGATCATGGGATATATCCGGTCCTCCGAAGTGTAAAATGAATGTGAAGAAAACGCACTAGAAGTGTTTTCCGAGTGTTCGTTGGGATTTGAGCGCCAAGAAAAAGCTGCATGCAACGTTTTTTTTTTCTTCTTTCTGACACCGTATAACCGCACAGCCGGACAAACGCACGTCACCAAAGCCCGTGTGAACACTCTCACTGACTCCTATGTGTAGAAAACCCTCGGCGCTTCATCCGCGCTCACCGGACACTACGAACACCCGATTAAAAAACGCTCGATTTTAACGCCTGATTAGAGGCCTGTACCTGGGAGGACTTGGGGCGCGCACGCTTTTTCCTGCAAACACTTCTCTAACCTCCACTGCGCGACCAACTGTGTATCTGTGTGCGTCTTTGTGTATTTGTGCATCTTGTGGTCGCGCTTCTCAATAACGTGAGCAGCCCAACTAATCGATAACGGCATTCGTTGACAACGAATTCCATTATCGATAATTATCGATTAGTTGTTGCAGCCCTAGTTTGGATGTTCAGCAAATACTAGCGGTTTGCAAGGGGATCGCTGCTGCTTCTTCTTTTGAGTTTATGTGCAGTTGGTGTATTAACACCACCTACTGGACTGGAGTGTGGAGCAGAAAAACGGCAAGAAGACGGGATTACTGCTTCGTATAAAACTTGTCAATTAAACAACCAACAACATGAGCTGCACAGCATTTCAGTGTTTATTAAATAGTTATTAGTATCTTTCAAAACCCAAAACCTGAATCGACAACCTACCTATGATTCAGACCTAGTGCAGATCCAAACACTAAACAGCATCAGGTCATGCTGCTTAAAGGGAAAACATTTTAATAAAATAATGTGTGTGTGTATGCATGCCTGTGTGTGTATAAATAAGCACTGGGGTTGTGCAAAGTTCCCGTACACTGAAGTATAGTATATATGTAAATTTTTTTAAAGTGCTTGTGTTTTCTTCCTCTTATACCACAGTTTAATGTTTTTGTAATTAAAGTGCGACATCACTTTTTTTTCCATTTACAGAGCTGGTTAATGTTGGGAAATGCCAACAGAACAAGTCAGTTCAGCTACAAACTGACAAACTGCTTCCTTGTGTGAAGTTAATAACAAAGACGTTGCCTTTCTTTTTTATTTGGAACTGCACTATTGTACAACTGACCAATCAGGAAGATGAATTAAAGACACTAAAGCATGCTGTTACAGGCAAATCATCAACGACATACAGATGTGATCTGGTCTGACAGTGTGGAAAGTGGAAGTTTAATTGTGAAACGTGATGGAGAGGGCCAGTTGTAGCAAGTTTAAAACTGTCACACAGTGTTCTCTCTCACACACACACACATATATATATATATATATATATATACGAACGTGCACGCGGATAAGAGCATAATGCTGTGTGTCATGCACCATTTTGCGTGCATGTGTGGGTGAAAGATAATATTCAAATAACATTCAAATAATGCTTTGAGAAAAGTTGAATAATAATGTTATTATCTGAGATGCCGATGCTTATACGCAACCGTCTCAAGTCATAAACTGTGTGGCTACATGTGATCATTTGTAAATATTATTTACAGGCTGTGCATGATGATGGTGACGTGTATGGAGTCACGTGTGATGCACAACACTTTTTTTTTTGTTTGTTTTTTTGTTTTTTACATTCGTCTTTGCTTCAGACAAATTTTCTTAGATCATTTGTGGTAAGAATTTTGCATGCAAGTCTAACAAATGCAAAAATTCACAGCCGGTATTAAAATATATATACAAGTTATAAAGGAACCTGATGCTACGTTACAAAACAACATGAATATCAGAACGAGTATGAGACTTGAGGTTTCACATGCACACACACTCACATGCAAAACAACAACTTGTGAAACACTGAACAGCTCATTCAGCATTCTTACCACATCCTGAAACTACGTCAATCCAACGGCTCTGCATGAAACCCTTATCGCCTCGCTGAAGATAAACAAATTCGAGAAAAAAAAAAAAAACACGAACGTCTGAACACGAGAGAGGAGGCCTTCAACGAATACAGCAAACAGCTAATCTCTCACATTTCAGACTTCCTACCAGTACCATGATACAGGCTGGTTTTGGATCGCAGTTTACACATATGATAACGCTAATGATAGAAACAGGAAGAAAGGAATACAGCGCAGTGCTGCACGTGTACCACAAGCACAGCGAGAAATTCAGAAGACTGACGTTATGCAGCACCAAAGTGCAGATTTCGATTTATTTATTTGTAGGTTTAGCAAAATTGTCCACAAGGTCAAAGTCAACACTCAAGACTTCACATAGGGTTCACTGCAAGATATAAACAAATGAGCCTCGAGAACAGGATCAGATAAGAGTTAAGGCAAAAACAACGGGGGGGGGGGGGGGAGCCTAAACGTGCTGCATCCTACAGACATCAGAGAAATGTCGACTTGTTGCGGAACGATGGAAAGAATGCGGAGAGGGAAGGAACTGAAGCGTAACAACTTATCGTACGCCGTGGGTGTGTACAACCGCCGATGGAACTCGTTTCCTTGTACTTGTATTAATGATGTGACGGCTAACAAAAGAAGCGTGATGCATTCTGAAGTGTGTACAGCTGATAAGACAAATGGTTAAAAAAAAAAAAACTATGAACACACTTTGAAAACCAGTTGTTCTGCCACAATCTGGTCAAACTGACCCAAATCGAGCAATAAGTTGAGCGTGAATTGCACTTGAAGGCAAATCACCCCAAGAACAACCCGGAGACCCAGATTTGCATCAAATACAAATAATTCGATTTAAGGTAATGTTAGCTGATTTTAAACCTCCTTAAATAGAGAGAACCATTTGTACAAAGAGTGTGGTAACTTCAACACCCGTTCTTCAGCTTTAATTTACATTAAAACAACCATTACTGTAAGTGTCCATATATTTATGATCTGTGTGCTTGTAAGTATATTGCGATAAGATTTAATTAGGCATGTACCTTACAGCACAGTGAAATTATCTCACTGAAGCTGGGGTCAGAGCGCAGGGTCGGCCAGGAGTTAAGGGACTTGTTCAAAGCCTCAACAGCGGCAACCCGAACCTCCGACCTTTCGACGGTAGCCCAGTAATGTATAGCCCGAACCGTTTGAGGCAACACTGCCTCAGTACAGTAAGTATCAGTCCATCTGTGTGGCTTATGTTTGTTTTTTTTTCCCCGAACACATCTAATTGACATTACAACTAACCGATCACCGCTCGTTCAATGAAGGTGTAAAAGCCATCGACATTTATAGGAGACTTCGAGCACAGTATGGTGATGAGACACTTAGCTGCAGTAAAACATCTGAACGGTGCAAGTGTTTTACAGAAGACTGTACATCCGTGAATCACGATCCGCTGAGGCGGCTTAGAGCCCGCTGCAGGCGTTACCATGAACACCCTCGAATGGAACACCTGATCCTTGAAATTCGACGTTTACAACTTGTGACAAAAAGATAGACGCATCTGTCTTTGGGAACTGTACACACAATCCTTTACCAACACCACTTGCACATTACAGGAACTCGGCTGGACGTTATCCTCACGTCCCCCATATAGTCCTGGCCTCACTCCAAGCCATTTCCACATGTTTGGGTCATTAAGAGAGTTCCTGGGAGGCCAGTGTTTCAGACGTGAATCAGACAGGCAGTCCGATCATGGCTCCGGCGCACGGAGAAAACTTTCTACCTTGATGAGGTCCGAGCGCTAGTGAAACACTGGGATAAGTGCATTAGTGTAGCAGGGCATTATATAAAGAAACAAAGATAGTTTTTACTCTTAGAAGGCTGTTCTGTTATTCTGCACAATCAAAAGTCCTTTAACTTGGATTTAAACGCCTTGTAGAATAAGAAAAATAATAGAAAAAAACGTTTTAATTCAACCTCCTCAGACATCAAATTGCAAACATTAACCAAAAACTGTGAGCTCAACGTTAACGATTCTCGTAACTATTTAAAATTGAACCGATTTCTTTCCGAGCAGTCTCACTAGCCAGGCTTCTGGTACGTTGGTGCTAAACATGGCCAAGCAGCATCGACACTGACAGGAAGAGGCAATTTTACTGACATGGCAGACAACCAACCGCAGACTTTTCCTGTAGTGCGTCAGCCTGTTTGTTATTTATATTCCAGTTACTTTACTCTCAATGGCCCTCGTTTATTCGACTGAATGCATGGAAATTGTGTCATAATTCCTTCGCAGGAATATTTCTGCAAGAAACAGGGTTTGAAAATCCAATTCACTAGAGGAAAAACATTTTCCAACTAACCAGAGCTCCTGAGTTTAATGGTTTATTTTTGGTTGTTCACTAAATGCATCAAATGCTAGAACTGGTGATACTGTGATTTTAAAGAACATAAACACATATATAACTTTATATATTTCATTTGCGCACACCAACTGAACATTTTGTGACACTCAGTCGTTAATATTAATGATTTCGGGGCTGGTTAACCAATCAGATCGCAAGCCTTCAGAATTCTGCAGCTTCTGGCAGGAAAAGCGTACAAGCGATAGATGCTCTGTGGCCGAAATGGTCACGTCAAACTGTGTGATCTAATCTCCTGAGCATGTTTGTGGTCTTGGCACCATCCATGTTCGACAACGGCTTCAAAGAACGGAAAAATCCTGGATCGTATTAAATCAAGCCTAATCAAATCCAGTTAACTCGGCAATCCCTGTATGATGAAGGGCCTCTTGTATACAGTATTTCTCACACACACACACAGGGGTCGTTTTTGGTACGCTGTAAGGGAGGGTGCGGAAAGGATGGTCTCGCTTAAAACAAGAAACAGTTACCGACTCTAATGAGACACAGCAGGATGTTTTCAGGGAGCGTGACGACACGAACCAGCTCCACCGGAGAACCAGAAACAACAGCGTAAACCCACCACGCGAGCTGACATCACGCCGATCGACCGGCGTATCCGTGTGACTGAAAACCCGAAATCTATCACGAGTCCAGCCGAGAGCCCGCTCCAAATACAGCAACATCTCCAAATAGCACATCATCTTTCTTTTTTTTATACTCAGTTAGTGTTTACGGTACTACAGGAAATCAGAACAACAAAAACAACATTGAGGAAGAACCATTGCCAGTATTTGTTGCCACACCCCTTTCTCGGAATGGTGATATATATATTTGTGTAATCTCGGGCGGGTCAAACAGGGCGGGCCAAAATAATGATAAATAATCACCATGAAATTTTTGAAGTTATATATACACACACACACACACACACACATACATACCTCACATAACATCAATGTTGAATAGCAGATAACTAAATTTCCCAACCTAGGTTTAGCTAGCTAGCTAAAACGATTAATGATCGATAATCAGTCCTGTGATCGTTAGAAAATATCATGCTAACTTGTAAAACCATGGCCTCCGTGTGGCGCAGGCCAATAATCCGGAGATCGCTGGTTCGGTCCCCGGGTGATGCTGTAACCTCTCTCAGCTGGAGGTCTAGAGAGAGCTGATTGGCCAAGCTCTCTGAGAGCAGAGGGATGAGAAGTACTTAGTGCTCCCACATTAATCACGGCTCTACAGCCAATCAGGGGCGTCTGAGAGTTCACGCAAGCGGAGGGAGCGGATAGCGCTGTGTTACTCCGCCCCTAACGCGCGTGAGCGAGCAGTTCGAAAAGATGTGGTCGGCTGGCGTTCGGAGGAAACACGTGATCGTCTTCGGTCCTCCCGGCTGAGTGGTTGTAGTAGCCATACTGTTTTTTAATGTATGTTAAGTGCAACGAAGTTGATTATTATGATTGTTTTCGTTTTGAATAGTTTATGCTAATGTTTTTTTATTTTGAGGTTGATATTATTGATGATTTCTGGTATTTTAGTATTATTTTTTAGTTTAAGCTTATATTGTAATTTGTTGTAATTGTATTAAAGGGAGGACTTATAACAACTGGCCTCTTTGGTCTCTTAAATCAAAGAATAAGAAAAAATAAAAAATTGTACAGATTAATAGTACTGTCCAAAAATAAATAAGGTTTAGAAATTCTTTCATTTGTAGAAAAAAAATAAAGATTTATAATAAATAAATAAATTTTATATACACATACACACACACACACCTGCTAGATTACTAGCTACTCAATAGTTAATGATAAAATTACTCATTTATCATTTGAAATTCCCCACGAATTCTTTGCGTCGTCATAAACACTCCCAAGTTCCCTGGAGAACTCCTGATCTAAATTTTACCCGACAAAAACTAATAACCTATCAAGTGAAAATATCTTAAATGTAGTCAAATTTATCTAGAGTTTCTTAATTTAAAATGACAACAATCCAAATGCAGTGGAACCTCAACATACAAATTTGATCTGGGGCGATACTGCAATACGAATTTTACCCAAAGAAATAACATAAATGCAGATAATCCGTTCCAGCCAACCAACAATATCAATATTTTTTAAATACTATTTACCAGCAACACTGGTATCGTGGGTTGACGCTTTCAAAACTGACTGGAAAAATTAATTTAAAAAAAAAAATGTGTAAACTGCTTGCCTTTCCGCTGACGCAATCATGTTTTAAACGGCTGCGTTCGGTTCATCCGTTCTTCATATGCTTATATACGAAGAAAAATTCATAACGGAGGGCATTCGTACAGTATGTCGAGGTTCCACTATATACAGTTAAGCCTATTTAAGTAATATTAAAATATTAAGTAATATTTCTAGGCAAATGCTACTTATTTTGAGCATACATTTCTTGTTCTATTGGCAGATACTTTTGCAAGTTTTAAGCTTTTATTTTTAGAAAGAAGCTAAAAATAACCTTCGATTTTGGTTCATTTAAACTTATATTATACTTAGTAATATATATTAGATTTAGTCTTTTATAAAATCTTACCTAATATTCAAGATATTTTCACTTACTAGTGAATTTCACTTTTCAGTTTTTGCAGTGTATGTTTTTTGTATAATATCAGTGTTAGTACTTTATATTTTGTTAGTGAACTGTTTCTGGTAGCAACGTTAAGTATCTACTTTGATTAATTCTGCTGTATGCTGCTTCAACGCTTCATAATCCAGGTTTAAAATTTGTATGACAAATGACCTTATTTCCTTAATAACTAAATGCGATGCTAAATAGCTCACCTCCGTTTCACTCTCAGTTGCCGTCACTTCCTAAGGAACTTATTTCAGCCACCTGCTGTCATCATTAATTCTATTGTAGCCTCCATTAATTCACTAGATGTGATTCATCACTGATCGTACATCACGCAGCTGTAACAGAAATTCTAAACTACCATCACAAAAGCCCTGAAATGCACAAGAATTACTGATATGAAAACACAATTATTACATCTATATTATGTAATTTTTCTTCAACGTCCTATCGATAAATATTCTTTGCCACTACAGAAGGATTTTGAGATCATGAGATATAAAACTTTTGTTCTAGAAGCACAACATTTCTCCCGTTTTTTGTTTTTTTTGGTGAGTAAATTGCGTCATTTTGTTAAGGCTTTAACATCTTTATGTTCTGCATTGCTCAGCGTTCCTCAAAACAGTAACATCAGTTCCATCCTGCTGTACATGTCCGAGCGAACCGTGTGCATGATGACACAGAGCGCTTCGATTGACTAAACCCTCTCTTTGTGGAAATCTGAATAATGTGAAACGTCCCCCACATGTGAGAAGACGCCTTGTTTCACAAAAACACGCCTGTTTGAGAAGAACAAGAGTGGGAGAGTGGGACTGACGGGTGACGGAGTGATAGTAGTGAAACGGTGCAAAGAATGCTGAGAGAAAGTGTGAAAAGATAAAGAGGATAAAAGAGAAAGAAAAAGAGCGAGCGTCCTGGCCATCTGTGAAGCTGGAAAGCAGCCAAACCCCTGCGTCTAATGCCCGAGCACATGTTTCACCGCCTCACTCTGTACCAGAGCCCACCTCAGTCCTGACAAACACGGCAGCATGGAATAACCTCACACACACACACACACACACCACTGCAAGAGTCACTCACGTTTTATGACTGCACAGAAACAATATTTGCGAAAAAGCTAACTGCTCTCCGCAGTTGTGAAATATCTAGTGCTGACTTCATTTAGACAGAAACAATCACATAAAATCCTCCATCATTTAACGGCTGAGGATTTACACACGTTGTTTGCGCCCGTGTATGTACGCGAAAGCGTTTCGGATCAGGTTTTGGTTTCATGCAGTAAAAACCTCTTCGACTCGCCACAGGACAGAGAGAATTCCTCCTCGCTAAACTACATAACATATGACATTAAAAAATTTAAATTATACAAGGTAGTTCATCAAAAAAATGGACATGTGTCACTTTATGTCACGTGATTGCCCAGATTTATGTCAGTTTTATTGGCTGTGAGACTTTCAGACCCGTTTTATTCGTCCGTTTCATATTACTGTGATGTTTCTGTTTCAGGGATAAACCGCGAGGCTAGCCAACGCTCTGACGTAAAACACACAAATGCGAGTCTCTTGGTCACAACAGTTCCCTCCCATGCACGTGTTTACATTTGACAAGAGCACAAAGGCTTGGGCAAGTCTACGCTTGGACTCAGGGCTCCATCCCACATTCCACACACACATGAAATTCCAGCCAAACGCCCTGGAGGCATTCTGGTTTAAAGGCCAGAAAGTCCCACGTCACACACATTCAACTGATATTTCAATCAATTCTCAAACAATAAGAAAGCTGACGGTTGAACCATTTTTTTTTTCCCCTTCAGAGATGATAAACAGGCTGTTTGGTTACTCACTACTAGGGTTGGGTATCGTTTGGGTTTTTTTCGATACCGGTGCCAAATCGATACTTTGAAAACGGTACCGGTGCCAAAACGGTGCCTGAACCGATACTTTTAAGCCAAAAAATTATAGTGGATGACTCAAGAATGAATTTTTATTGAACAAAAAATTATGCTTAAAATTTAACAATATATTAAAAGTTTAAAGTATATATGAATATGTAAGCTTCAAATTTTAGCAATTCTTTTGCAGAAATTTCACCATATTTGCCTTTTCTGTCAAAATACGACTCCTTTCCTGACTTATTGCCCTGCACAGGACATACATAGCCTTCTTTACAATGGTAAATGTGGTCACTGTTGTAGTGCTACTAGTACTAGCTGGAAAGCCATAAACAGAATCCATGTTACATTAGTTTTTTTACAAATCGTTTGACTATTTGTTAGCATGAATGCAAGATTTGCATTTTGCTATTAACATTACATTATCCTACTACTAACCTGCGGACAGGCTGCTGACGTCATCATAATCAGTGACTCCTTTTTGCTACAGTTGGTGTGACTGGGGCTGAGGGTCGTCCACACTGATAGCGCCAGCTGTTGTCCACAAGAAAACACGGTGCCTCCGTATGCTTTAAACTTTATTCCGTCTGCCCTCGAATGTTTCAGTAGATTTGACGTGTTTCCTCCTTTACACGCAACAGCTGTAAAACATTTGCTGCACGTCGTGGTCTCGGAATCCTTTATTGTGAAATACAGCCACACTTTCGACCGTTTAGTTTTGGGCATTCTAACGAGAGTTGTTTACTTTAGCATGCTAAGCTATCAGTAGACCGCCTGCTGCCGTCAGAGCGAGTGTAACGTTAGTTACTGCATTCACGCGCATGTCGGATGGTCTCTCATTTCCGGATGATTTGTGCTTTTAATTTTTTTTATTTAATCTAATAAACTATTAATCTACAAAAATATATGAATCTAGAGAACAAATATTTCAATCGACAGTTCAAGCATTTAAGTGGCACCGAAATGAGGCACCGAAATTCGCGTTCTGTTTCGGTCCGGTACATACCGGTTCTATAGGTTTCGGTACACAACCCTACTCACTACACAACTCCAGTTCGATACAGAACTGCATAGTATGGATTTAATCAAAGGAATTGAACACTAGAAGCATGCATGAGTATAAATAAAGATATTTAGACAGCAAATTTTATATTGTTTGCAACAGAGCTAATTTTGCACACACCCTATATGGCCACAATTTTAAAATGCACCGACGTAATTTTTTACATGATTCAAGATCATCTGCAAATCTGCTCAATCGATGCGAAGTAAGGAGCGAAAGTCAGAAACAGCTCTTACATGCCGTATTACTTCGGCTACCTTTACAAGCTTAAAGGGTACTACATTTGTTTTTCCAGCTCCAATAGAAACAGACTGAGAAGTAAACACATCTGCGACGCCGCTCAATTTATATTATTTACAAACTTGCAGCTGAAGATAAGAGACCAGCCAGACTGTAAAGATTACGGCCCAAGAGCACACAGAGCCGAAAGATAGAAGACAACCTGCACTGCAGACCGGGGAGGATAAACACAGAGCGTAGCGGAGTATAAACCTTACATTACAAAAGGTCAAAAGGTAAACCCCGAAACATAAACACTGTCAGAGTATACATACGGAGAATAAAAGTCATGGGTGTTAAACCTTGCTAGGAGTCGGATCCCCCAGTAATCCCAACTGCATAAGGATTAAACTTTCTGTAGTTTATAGTGCAGAGTATGGCCAGTACTCCACGAGCATTAAAATATGCGCTATATAGGAGCATCAAAGTTTAAAATGTAAAGTTTAAACCCAGAGTTCGAACCCAATTTGCATAAGAGACTTAATACTTAAAACTTTCTAACTTATCCTCATAATATAGGAGTCTTTAAAACTCCAGAATGGTTCAAACCCCAAAAGTATGCAATGTAATTATATTAAATTCCTGTAGAACACACAGCTGTACTATAAACCCCAAAAGTATAAAAAGTCACTTTGGTATGTGCTCATAGATCAGATACATATCCAATGACTTGAACAGTCATGGGACGCTTTTCCTCTGTGAATGTGCAAGACGCTTGCTGACGTCATGAGTCAGCACCGTGTACGTGAGGATTTCATAGCAATGCTAGCAACAGGCATCTGGCTTTCTTCCTTCTTCTGGACCTCAACAAATATGTAATATACAACCTGTACTCTGTAAAGTTAAAAATCAAGGTAGTATAAACCCCTAAAATATGAATGACGCACAAACCCCAAAGTATGAACTCCAAAATAGAATCTAGTATATAGATTTTATATACTCAATAATACCCGAATATAAATCTCAAAATGTAGATGATAGAAGTAGAAATCTTGTTCAAAATATCATTTTAGTATGGGAGTATACCAAGTTCATATCTAGTATACTAGATCATAAAATGTACATAAAAGTATATAAAAATATTAAGAATTTCTGAATACATGCCTAATTTTATCCTAAGGTTAAAAAAATAAAAATAATAAATACATTAATGAAAATCTCCAGGAAAAACCCTGGAGTAGCTAGAACATTGCTATGCATGAAAACAAAGTAACCCTGTAAATTAGAAATTCAGTGTAGAACCAACTCTGAACATGACGCGCAGCTAACCACTGCATACACAGTAACTGCATTTAAGGTGGTAAAATGCTGCCATTCCTCTATACTCCTGCAGGTGGTGTGCTCTAAAGTATTCAAACATTGGCAAGCAGCACAACACCCTGTGCGGTAGAGGCAACTTTTTTTGCCGTTTGTTCAAAATTGCAACAAATTCTTATTATTATTATTATTATTATATAGGCCCAAAAGATAATGATACTAACAATCACAATACAAAATCGAATTGGTATCATGATATCGTGTCGGCTTGTCCCTGGTGATTCCCAACCCTACTATTTACTGTATAAACTGTACTTTGTACAATACTGTAGTAGAAACACCCAAGCGTGAACCTTAAAAATTCCATTGAGTACAAAACATCATTACAGTACTAAGCTCATGTGTTGTATAGTAAGCGTACAATTGACTGAACATTAGTATAACTTTCATGGTGTAAACCCAAAAGAAAATTCCACAACACAAACAAGGGACAAAACCTACCTATATGAACATGAAATGAAATGAGAAATGATCTAATAGTGAAAGTCTCAAGTATAAATCCTGTCGTAGGTATGCACACAAATGAACCTAAAACATGACCATAACAATCATCATGTAACCTACAAACCCAATATAAACAAACCCTGACATGAACGCTAAGAGTAAGAACTAAAGGATCGAATCATTCCAGTATTTCTCTTCTAAAGTTTATTGTAGGTATAAGAATAGCAAATACTGAATATGTAGATATAAAAAGATAAAGGATATAATAAAAATTAACTATCACACCATTCTACATGTTAAAACATTTAGCTACATAAACCCCAAAGCATACAAAGCTGTAGTCATAATTTCAGAATACACAAATAGGACAAACCCTAGGTGTATATACCCAGAAAAAAAAAATCCTCTTTATTTAAGTGCAATTCCTGCACTATCTATAATCTCAACAGTGTATAAAACAAGAGTACAACCTACAAACCCAATAAGCTATAAGTTCAGTCTATAAACCGAAACATAAAACACTAGAACTATAAATAGAATTATTTAAAAAAATTCTCAGGTATAAACCCTGTAGTAGCTCAAGTGTATAATCATAAAGAATTTAAAGCCAACATAAACAAAGTAAAAACCCACTGTGAATGCTAGAAATATTAAATAAAAATATACAGTAAGTATTACACTATTCTAGAATTTTTAATTGTATGAACCCCAAAGTAACAAACACAAAACTTGTAGCTGGGCTCATCTGAGTAACTACATCATATAACCTACAAATGCAATTTGAAGTATTTGTATAAACCCTGTGTGAACCCTAGAAGTATAGAGGTATTAAACATTTCTAGTATTAAATTTCTGTATAATATATAGAGTCCACCCATCCATCCATCCAACAACCTCTGCATCCAATTGTGGCACACTACGGGCAATTCAGAAATACCAATTAACCTAATCTGTGGGAGGAAACCAGAGTACCCTGTGGAAAACAACCAAGCAGGTAGAGAACATGCATACTCCATGCACACAGAACCCGAGGGGAGGAATCAAACCCGGACCCTGGAAGTGCAAGGTGACGAGGCTAACCACTAAGTTACTGTGCCGCCAAGATGTAGAGTACAAATATAAAATCAGAACGTAAAAAAGTGACAACTCACTCACTCATCATTTGTACCACTTTATCCTGTACACAGAGTCGCAGGGGGCATGGAGTCAATTCCAGAAGACGTAGGGGACAAGGCAGGGTACACCCTGGACAGGGTCCCAATCCATTGCAGGGCACACATACAGTATACAGTACACACACACACACACACACACACACACACTCACATGCTCATTCAACCACTATGGGCAATTTGGGAACACCAATTAGCCTAATCTGTAGGGAGTAAACCAGAGTACCCATGGGGAAACTCACCAAACACAGAGAGAACATGCAAACTCCGTGCACACAGACCCTAAGGGGGGAATCGAACCCGGACCCTGGAAGTGCAAGGTGACGAGGCTAACCATTAAATTACTGTGCTGCCAATTTGTAGAGTATGTTATAAAGTTAAAAATTCATAAAATAAAATAAAAACAGTAGGGAAATTATCCAGTATACACCCAGCAGTAGCGATAACATCATTAAACAGTGTATGAAATAAGAGTATATTAGAAATTCGGTGCAGAACCATCTCCTAGTGTGAACATGACATGTAACTAACCATTCCAGTATTATGGAAATAAACAGAATAAAAGAATAATTATATCACTGTAGATGTATGTATAACCTAACTTAAGTGTAAAACGCATTAGTAACAATCCTGAAACAAACACGGTTTGAACCGGAACGTTAGTGTGAACACACAAGTGAAGTGGGATTGTTACCTGCGCCAGCTGCCGCGGATCCGGAGCACCGAACAGAGAGGAGCTGGAGCTGAAGCTGATCGCTCCTCTCCGGCTCAACACGTGCTTGGGAACCGGCCTGTCCAGAGGCAACACCGGTAACTGATAACATACTTCCATTGAACAATATGAACGCTGGATCCGGATTTTAAAAAATTACATTAAAAATAATAATAAACAGATAAAAAGAAAAATTCAAAAGGATTGTTGGCGTGGAAAGAGGAACAAAGCGGATATATTGTTGTTGTTTGTTTTTCTTTCTTGAAACGCAATTATCCGACGCTCATGAGTCAAAGCGTTTCGTTTTTTTTGTTCGGCTCGAGGAGAAACTCGCTCGCGCGCGCGCGCACACACACCGCCGTCGTCGTTGGTGCTGTCCGTGTTCGCTCGTGCGCCTGGTCCATTTTTTTCCCCCTCTTTCTTTATTCGCTTTTTTTCCCTTTTCTCCGTTTGTCAAGCGCACCGGGCCGTGTCGAGGACGAGGCCTGGATCCTTTCAGTATCTTTTAAAAAATGCTTCCTCATTTTTAAACTCCAGTGTGTATGTGTGTATGCATGTATGTATGCATGTGCATGCGTGTGTTAGTCGAGCTTCGTCGTGAAATGGCTCCGCGCGACGTTTCCGAATAAAAAGACAAAAGGCATGACCACTTCCAAAAAAAAAAAAAAAAGGCACACGAGATCAAAAACAAAAAAAGCGAAGGAAGAAAGGAATCCGCCAAGATGAGCAGAGGCTCGATTTCGTGAAGGGGTTCCGAGCGTTTGCATTCAAGATCAGCGCCGAATTTTATTCCAGCCTTTTTTTTTTTTTTTTTGCTTATTCCGTCCCTTTTCCTTCCCCTCAATGCAGATAGAGAGAGACCTCACTGCTCTCACAGCTCACTCAATGCACCAGTGTGTCTGCTTGACCAAAAAAATGAAATAAAATCTAAATATATATTTCCAGCCTCTGCTTTCATCTGGTCCTCTTTAAATTAATTAAAACAATAACTTAATAAAATAAAATAAAAATAAAAAAACACGCACAGCCAGCTAACTCCACAGGCTTGCCTTTTTTTCTCTCTCTCTCTTTTTTTTTTCTTTCCCCCCAAAACACTGCAAGCTGCTTCCGAGCATGCAGACAGGAGGCTGTCGGAAAGATCCCCTTAGAGAAAAAAAGGAGAAACAATCCACCCAATCCGTGCTCGGCTGCTCGTCTAAGCCCGGATCTGATTGGACGACATAGAAACGCGATTCCAATACGAGCGATCTGATTGGCTGGACGTCCTGGGCAACTCCACGGCTTGATTGATATGCAGTCGTGTGTGCCGACTGTATGGACCTCAGCGAGGGTATTCCACACGCCGGGGTTTGCCCTACATCACCGCCTGACTGTGATTACCAAATCCGCCTGACATTTTACCATTAAAAAAATCTCGTTGCAAAGTTTTGACTTTTAAACATGCAAATATTTGAACATATCTAAATATTTGCCATGCAACATTGTAACATTCACATGATAGTAACAGTTGTGCTATGGTAGCAATATTTGATGAGGCAGGACAACTCATCAGAACATCAGAAGCAAAAAATTTTGTGTGTGTGTGGGGGGGGTGCTATAGCCAGGAAGTTTTTCTTCTCTGGAATGTACTGTATATGCTAAGCATGGGGCATGTCTTGCTTAAAGGGGATTTTTACAATTTGGCACTTACAGTATATGACCATATGGGAGAGTGTTTTACCAACACCAACCGGTGTTAAGTGATTCTGACTTTATACACATTTATAATGTCATTTTATCTACTAGTCAAGTTTATCTGGTGACAGCACCTCTGACAATTTACCTCATGTTAAACGTGTACAGCATAAAATGCAGCATGTCCTCGTCAAGGTGGACAGGCAGTGGTGAGGAATACTTGAAGACACTCTTATCACAGACCATATTTAGCTACTTTGTAAAGGTCCTGGAAAGTTTGTCTTAGTGCTACGTAGTTCGAATGCTGCTGTTGTGTAAATCAGTCAAGCATTTCAACACACTGTCACTGACCTCCTGTTTCGAAAAGAAGTATGTCAACATACGGAATATATCTGGGGTTTTAACTATCTACAGGATACACGATACATCATTCTACACCATATTGTTTTCATTTTAACCTTTTAAAAATAATAATGTACTAATGCCTCGGTAAGTATACTTAGCATGCTTAGCATCCTTGACGGAAAATGAGTCATGGGCAAATGTTGACCCACACTTACCACTTCATATGGCTCATATACCAGCGTGGAATGACAGCCATGAACTCATCCAAATCCGCCTGCCAGACCACGGCCACAACTCAACCTTGATGACAGGAATGCTGTACAGCAGGGGGGAAGCTGGGAATGACTTCAAGGGCCCCCAGAAGGCAAGGAGCTCCCCAAAGGTCCACAGGGAATGGGCTGAGACGGCCTTGTTTATTAACCTGTCAAGATTCAGATTGTTAGACAGCATTACAGTTATTCTTTTATTTCCTTAGAGGAATGGGGTGAAGCATTTTTCACCAGAATCTCTTTGTGTTTTTATTTTGTCCATGCCCAATATGTAATAGTGTGTAATAGTAAGGAATTAATCACTAAGGGGTGTGGTGCGATAGAAAAAGAATCATCGACTACATGGTTTGATGAAGCCTGACTCAAAATGGATTACTTTCCAATAACGGCATGTCCAGGAGACGCTCTAACACCACAGTAGTTTTTTTCGACTTTTAATTTATTAAAAAGGGACACATCATTCACTAATAAATGTTGTGGGTCATCTGTGAAACTAATTAGAATTATTACTTATATTTATAAAATCTCTAGACAGTTAATTCCTCACCTGTTTCTCTGTTTTATCTTAAAAAGAAAGCAATGTTTCTGAGAAACCAGAAAGCATCCATCCTGAATGCTCTGACACTGGAGACTCCCTTCAGTAATAATAAATAAATAAAAATAATCTCCTTACTGAAAAGGGTTTTAGGTGATATTCACTTCAGTGCATAGTGTTTATGCATTGGCTTTTTTCCTCCTCCTCATTTTTTATTAAATGAAATTACATCAAATCAGACCACACCCAGTTATTTGATTGGATTTGTGCTTATTTCTAATGAGACTAAACCACTTTCTTTAATCTTTCTAAACTGACTCATATGTTACCTCATACACTTTTTTATTTGATTATAACCAGAAACATCAATAGAAACAATCCGACCAGCCGGTTTAGCTACTATACAGACAAAACACATGACCCCTGAAGGGTGTTGCAAAGTCATGGAGTTTGTAGATTATCTTTACTCTTTCATACATTAATTAGCAGATCTTAACACAGCTATTGTTCGGATTTATACACCTCTACTTGTTTTTGGGGTTTTTTCATACTTGGCTTCTTGTCTCAGTGTAAACTGAGTATCCTATTCAACCCTCTAATCCCCTCAAATTCCAGGAATGCAGGTGACTAGCCAATAGCACTACACACTGAACAATGCATCATATCCAGGATTAAACTTACACGTCCAACGCTGTAAGAACACTTTTTACTTTTAGACCTGAGCTTGATTTGTTGGAATGAATTAGATGTTTTGGCTTTAGAGTGTTTGAATGTTTTAACTTGAATTGCAGGAGGCCGAGGGGACAATAGCACATCGTGCCATGGCAACAATCAGGCCGTATGCCAATAGTGGGTACAATGACTGGCTCCCACCTCCTCCCTAGGAGCTTAGAATACAATTCAGCACATCCCAACCCCCTGCCACGCGGTCCTGAGCCTCTTCCGGGTAGATCAATTGCACCCTCCTGAAGCCCAAACCTGCACCAGACTGTACAATAATATATATATATATATATATATATATATATATGCATACTGGATATGTAATAAAACTGTGCTTGTGTACAGTAAACATTTTTATAAACATTTTCCTTGTTTATACCTGCATGCACAATTAAAGATGATTATTTTTTATTATTAATACATTTATATCTTTTTTCTAGTCATATTTCCATTTTAAGAAAAAAAACATAATAAATATGAGAACACAAGTATGTAAAATCCTAACATAAATTATAAGCAATGTATTGTACGCACATTTGATTGTTACATTCAGGCCTTGAATAGAAAACATGAAAATGTTTGCATCCCCCATGTTTTGCATCCCGTATGTTGTCCTATGATGACATAGTGGCTTAGAGGTTAGCGCCTGGTTTGGATCTGCTCAACACTGTAGCCTTGAACCTCCAGTTTTTGCCATTTAAGTGCTTTTCGGGTTTCCTCTGGGTACCCTGGTCTCCAACCTTATCCAAACAGTTCCCTGATTGGTGCTTCTGTAGCATATGACTGATTGTGTGTGGTCCTGTAAGTTGCAAGAGGGTTAGGATTCTCAGCCCCAAAGAATGGTAACTTCCCTCCTGCAACAGGAACTGATGGTGTGAACTCATAGGTCATTGCAACCATTGTTCATAATGACAGTAAGCATAGATGAATGGATGCATTACTTTGTTTACTGGTCACGCCTTAGTTTTAGTTCCTTTACTCCAACCTTCTGGTCATGTTAGATGTTAGTCATTTGTGTATACAGTATGTGCTATGCATTGAGTTTTTAACCAAAGCAATGATGGACAGCATGCAATGTGCTACAGTCTCCATGTACAGCTCATCGGGGACGCTCCTCATTCCCTAACTAAGAGGAAACCATTTAGCAATGATTTGTTTCTAAAGCACTGTTTGCAGTACACAGTGTTCATGCTCCTGCATCAGCTTCACCGAGGGCCCCAGGGGAAGTGTGCTGTGATGAGAGGAGGGAAGCAGAGCACCTGTTAATTCCCCCTGAGACACACACACACACACACACACACTGCATAATTGACAGTGCTTGTTTATGTCAGGCATGGTGCAGGGCCCAGTCCCGATCCTGATCCTGCTTCTATTCACATCCCTTCACCACATGCACTTGGGAACGTCAGTGACGCATTTGGGAGTGAGGGAGGTAAGGTGTCACAGAAGTGTCTTCCTACCAAAATCTATTTAATTAGACATCTTCATTGTGCTTAGCTTTCTTATCATATTCTCAGACCACCTCAACATCTGAAATAACATTGATGTTTTTCAAAGGACACCCCTCTGTGAACCGACTAGCGATTCAATGAAAGGAGCTAGTTATGTTTAACATAAGCTTTTAAAATGTACTTTAAACAGAAACTATTGCTACCATAAAAAACGATGCCATTTTGGAAGCAGGATTCTTTCTATTCAAATAAGTGTCGCTGACTGAGTTTCTGGTGTTGCTTTGATATCTGTTACTTTACTAACTTGAAATTTAAAACATTAGCCTATTGCCTTCATTAGTGTACAAGAAGCTAAATGTTCTCACTAAACAGTTTTTTTTTTTTAATGTGTAAAGCATTAAAAGCATGAACCATTTATGTTTTGGGGCTTTTGAGAGTAATCAGTGTCATCTTGCGCCATCTTGTGGTTGTATCAATGAAACACATGCATTGAATATGTATGAACAGCAAAACACACTATACTGTACAGTATAACATATATAACACACACAACTGGACAGTCTATATATAGAAGACATTGTAAAGTAACCTCCATGCATTTGGGATTTGAAAAAAATGCTGCGTCTCATGTAAGTTAAAATGTAGAAGCTAGTCAGTAAGTGTATAAGTTTCTGATTATTGATCCTCAAAAGGTATTTTCTTTTACACCGCATGCTTGTGTTGCATCAGTCTTTTCAGCAAAAAAATAGCACTATTAAAAAAAGACAAACAAATAAATAAATAAGTAAATATACTATCATAAAAACACAAATTTTCCATTTTCTAATTTGAAATCAATTTACTTAGACAATTTTGACAAATACTAAAGAAGAATAAAAGAAATGTATCTAAACAAATAGCTGTGCAATATAAAAAAGACAAGAAGGAGAACAAAAGAGAGGAAACTAAAATATTTGCAAATAGAATATCTGTCCGTCCATCCATCCATCTATCCATCCATCTATCTATCCATCTATCTATGCCCTAAAGTTTGGGCACCCCTGGACTGGTCAAAATTTCTGTTACAGCAAATAGTTATAGTAAGCCAGAAGAAGATGATCTGATCAATGATCTGATTATACATTCTTTCCAAAAATATAAAAGATTCTTTTCATAAATTAAATGACAGATAACATTTAGGAATATAGTTTGTCCACTATCGCTATTAGTGAAGGCCACCTGATGCAAATGTCAATGCTTTTTAAATTCTCTGACTCCTCGAAGTTTGTCCCAGCAGCCATGCATGAGCTGTCACAAAGAAAGAGAACGCTATAAGAAGATATGAGAGATCTGCTCATAGGATTAGTGTAAAGGCAAATCAAAACCAATGTTTGACCTCAAAAAAGACCTAAAAGATTCATCAGATGCTGGAGTGTTAGCGCTCTGTTCTACTGTGCAGGGGATCTGCACAAATATGACCTTCTTGAAGATTCATCAGAACAAAAGCTTTCCTGTTTCCTTACTACAAAATCCAGCATTAGCAAATAAACCATTAAACAATTCCTTTGTTTTGATGAAGTTAAAATAGCCACTTTCAGCCACAAGAAGAAAAGGTATGTGTGTCCCTAGTGCTTTGGGCTTGTGTTGCAGCCAGTGGTATGAGCCCATTTCTTCCTTTGTTGATTAAAATCTAGAAAATCAAGAGAATAAAAAAATGCAAAGAAATGTTTCATGTTTTACCATATTCATTTTATAGATAATTAAATTTTCCACTCACATTATTATTTACAGTAAAAGAGGTTTTGAACCAGGGGTGCCCAAACTTTTGCATATCACATTCACAGTTTGTGAATAAGAGTGCAAAACGTAGTAAAATACATACTAGCTGTGTGCACATGTACTGTCTGAGCAGTACATGAGAGAGTATAATAAACAGATAACTTATCAGAAGAAAGTAGCATTTAAAGAAATGACAATAAATTCACTGTTGTAGTATACAGTGTGTAGTCGGTCAGAAAATGGTCTATATCATACAGAGACTGGACTCAGTCTTTAGTGACCATAAAATAGTAAAACCGCCCTTCAAAATATTGTAATGTAATCAGCGGACACAAGTAATAAATAATACATAATGCTGTATATTCTTGCTCCTTAATATAAAGTCACTTTATTGTGTCCTTAATATATAAGTTAATATATTTGGGGGAAAAGTGCTAGGATATTGTGATCATATTTTAAAGCTGTCTTGTATACTAAAATATTTAACTTAACAAAATAAAACAGTCTAACTGGACAGTTTATGAAAAAATAAAGAAATAACTTAATTTCACACAAAAAAAACAGTTATGCAATTATGGCTATAGTGGTATGGAATAAAGGATTATGGAATCAAGCATCTATGTGATGTGATCTCTCTCTCTCTCTCTCTCTCTCTCTTTAAAGTAAAAAAGAGGACGTTTCTTTTTTTGCTGAGTATATATATATACTCAGCAAAAAAAGAAACGTCCTCTTTTTAACTTTCAGTAAACTTTATGTGTAAATATTTGTATGAACACTAAAAGAGTCAACACCATAAGACATAAACTAAAAATGCTTCACAATGTGTCCCTGAATGAAGGGAGGCTCAAAATCAAAAGTACCAGTCAGTATCTGGTGTGGCCACCAGCTGCTTGAAGTACTGCAGGGCATCTCCTCCTCATGGACTGGACCAGATTTGTCAGTTCTTGCTGTGAGATGGAGGGATTGTGTGTTCCTGGTGTGACTCGGGCAGTTGTTGTGGCCATCCTGTACTTGTCACGCAGGTGACATATATATATATATACTGTATGGAGGTGTTGTGTCTGTGGTTACCCGTGGTGTCTCTGTGGTGTCTGGCACTGGGAACGTTATCAGCAGATCCTTTCAAGTCAAGTTTCTATGGATCATACTTGTTTGTCCAGAATATTCCATGGATGCTCAATCAGATTAAGAATTTGGAGGCTGGATCAACCACTTTGTACTCTTTGCCTACTCAACCCCATGCACAACAAGTTGTTATGTACTGAATGTTCCGGTGCATTTCTATCATAACCACCATTACCATTTTTCAGCATTTTGTGCTACATTGTCTTTTCTGTCGGATTGGAAAGACTTTGGACAGCCCATGATCCTGTCACCAGTTTCTGTTATATAATGAATAATCAATGTTATTCAGCTCACCCGGTGGTGGTGGTGTTAATGTTATGTCTGATTAGGGTAAATGGTTGTCAACTTTTTCTCCCATAGTATGAATTAATTGGATAAAGATTTATTACTTTTTTGATGTTATGCACCACAAATGTAATAATAATTTAATCCAATTATTTAAGTAATGACTGCTTAAAAAGGCCACTGTGAAATTCGCCACATTGTAAAGAGTGACACAAATACACCACAAGATGGCAGTCTGACATGCTTCCACTAAATTACAAAGACTAAAATATTCGGGCATACCTGTAGGACTTTAGATATAATCAGTGCATAAAAGAACCTGGATGTATATCATTCTATAAACTCTCTCATTTCATCATCAGTAGCATCCGTGCATCCCTGCATACCTGCAATCATCCATCTGTCCCTCTAGCCATCCCAGTGTCCTCCAAACCACACACCTTCTTGTCCACCAAACACATGTACCCACTGAAACCCAATCAAGCTTAGGGCCGTTACCTGAACTCATGACTCAGTCCATGTATAATTCATTTGCTCAGTGATACACTCAGTTATAGAGAAGCAACCTGACTCCAGTGACCCGTCTGCAAAACACTCGCAAAGGATCGGCACTTGCACAGTTGGGTTTTACAGGTAGGTAAGCTAATGCCATTCTTTCTCTATCATTTCTGGTGTTATATATTAGGTTTCGGTCATGTTTTTGGTTTTCTAGTATTCGAAATGTCTCGAGAAACATCATGGTTGTGTCATTTTGTAAACTATTAAATATTCAGTACAGACTCTGTATCAGCGATGGAATGTTTCAGGTAGACCGTACGTAAAAATATATAGGTGTGTGTGTGTGTGTGTACATATGAAGTCTTGTTGTTTGTAGATATAACAACTTTAAAAGCCTGCTTTTAAAATACATAGTCGACCTTTGGCGCTCTGATGAAAACCTGTCGATCTGCAGACTTTTAATTTATAGTGAATATGATGTGAAGGTAATGCTCAGGGAACATGAGTGAACAAAGACAGCGAGCCCTGTCCACATCAGGAGAGGCTCTGTACCAGGTGCTTGGCCTTGACAAGAACTGCACCCATGATGACATCAAGAAATCCTACAGGTAAGTTCGAAGGTCTTTCGCTGTTTACGAGCTTTCCGAATGACTACACAACTTCTGAAAATGAGATCTTGTAATAATGTCTCTCTGGTGGCAAACATCTAGCAAATTGATTGGCTGTTTGTTCCTGGATGTGGATGTGTAAACAGGGTTTAATCCGATGGAACGGACAAGCAGGCAAACAGAAAGGAGAAACTGGTCATTTTTTTAAATCTATTTTAAGCTGCGGTTTCTGATTTGCTGTGTCTTTTTCTTTTAAATAAAATTGTAAACAGCCTAGCGGGATCTGATTCAGATTTCAGGATTAAATTTGCGAGCAAATGTCAGGCTGATGCTCTACTTGCAGTGTGGAAACACTATCTGTCAGTGGTTAAGAACGTCATAATGACTATAATGACTCCAGAGCTACTTTTTTTTATTGCATTCACAAGCGAAGCAGATGGAGAAATATTACAATAGACACAAAAGGAAGAAATTCTGAAAAACATACTAGTCACCAGGTATTGTATTATATTATACTATATTATCCTCTCATTTTTATCATCTATCAAGTCACACTCCGCTACCCTGCACTCACTTTGTCTAAAAATATCGTCAGCACTAAAACCACTTGCAACAGACTGATGAGACAACTCCATAACATTAGTTTGTGTCGAAGCCGGAGTGGTGCTCCAACAATTACAGAGACTTAAGTGCACTAATTCGTGCTGCCTCTGAGAGCCATTTAGATGTTAAAGCATTTTAACAGCACATGCTTGTGCTTAATGAATATGTCATCATCGTAACTCTTTCTGAGGCTGCAAGCTTAATCAAAAATTAATGAGCATGCGTGTTTGGTGCATTATAAAATGTTGATGAGAAATGACAGATTTTAGTGAAGCGGTAAGAAAGTCAATGATATAAACAGAGCTTAAAGCTTTTATAGTGCTTAATGTATGGAAAGCAGATGAACTTTAAAAGTGTATGTTTTTACAGTATACTCTCCGGATGATATGGAAGAACATATTTGACGAGGGCTCTGTAGATTTCATTTCCCAACAGCGAAACTCTAAAATAGTTTGAGGAGAATTCAAAAGAAAGGTACTAAACTTGCACACTTTTTTTTTCGAGGGTGTGCAAACTTAATAAGAATGGCACCCACAGTATGATTCTAATAAAGGAAAGTTTGGTGACGCAGTGCTAACACAGTCTGAGTCTCAGTTTACACACACTAAACTGGCATGTGTAAAAGTCAGGTGTAAAAATAAATAAATAAATAAATAAAAAGAAGGCATTTATTCCTGAGCAAACATCTGCCTAATACTGAGCTCCAGCACTGACATCACATGATTAAACAAAAATCCTTTTATTTCAGTGGAACCCTTTTTTATTTTCAGCTCATCATTTAACAATCTAAAGCAAACCGAGCCTGTCGATTGCAAAAGTTTGTACTCCCTTAAAACGGTGACGAAGGCAAAGACAAATCATTCACACCAGGAGTGTTAGGCTTCTCAGATTATCAGCACTAATAAAAAGGTGGGGGAAAAAAACACCCATCTAAATACAGTTCAAACATATCATTCTTCCTTAATAAATGTGATATGAATATTAATTAACATCTTGCACATCCATAAAAATACTTCTGTACCCTATGACCCCCTTTTTGGATCCTCAAAAGCTACAATATTCACCTTGTATTATTCCAGACATATATCTTGCAGATTGAACACATTCCTTTCTTCTGGTCCTAATATCTTTCCATTTATTTATTTTTTTTCAGATACATTTTGGATGCTAGATTTACTCAAGAGCCTCAATTATTATTATTTTTCTTTTTAACAGAAAGCTCGCTTTGAAACATCACCCAGACAAGAACCCGGAGAACCCTGATGCTGCTGAGAAGTTCAAGGAGCTGAACAATGCTCACTCCGTGCTCTCGGATGTCACAAAACGAAACATTTATGACAAATATGGCTCGCTGGGGCTCTACGTGGCCCAGCAGTTTGGAGAGGAGAACGTGAACACTTATTTCATGCTCTCCAGTTGGTGGGCCAAGGTGACATTTCCAGACCAGCACACAGCCCTGTATTTCATACCGTTCTTTTTGATCGTCATGCACGTCGTGCACATTGGACTTGATTCTACTTTTTCCTAGGTTCAAGTAAATTATTTGTTTGTTTGTGTGTCATGTGTGTATTCACTCATCTACAGGGTCTGTTTGCCATCTGCGGCTTGCTGACAGGCTGCTATTTTTGCTGCTGTCTGTGTTGCTGCTTCAACTGCTGCTGTGGGAAGTGTAAGCCTCGCACTCCGGGAGAGGAAGACCCCGAGAGCTACGTGTCTCCTGAAGACCTGGAAGAGCAGATCCGCACTGACTCAGAGAGGGGTGAGTGTATACACACACACCCACACACACACACACTGATCAAGACATCCCAATATCAGCTCATCTGCTACAATTTTTTAAAATTTCAATATAGATTATTATACTCTTCATGCTACTTGGAATCACTTTGTATAGCAGTGCTTTAAAAAGTGTTTTATTCCTTTTGTACTCCAGTAATATCAATATATCATAGTTTTATAGTTACATTTATTGCCATGCATCTTCTAAACAAGCTAGTTAAAGATGTTCAAGGCCCTCAACATCTCTCTTTATTACTGTCATAAGCTTAAGATAAGATAAGATAAGATAAGATAAGATAAGATAAGTCTTTATTAATCCTGAAGGAAATTGTTTCTCCAGTGCTGCATATTTGAAAGGATAAAAATAGGATAAGAAGAAGATAAAAAAAAAAGAAATACAATACAATATAAACAGATATAAATAGAATAAATATATAGAGAAAAAATATATACAGTAAAACTATATACCCTCTGTTCTGAAGTTATTGCTTTACCTCAAAGCAATGAAATTGGAGAGTCTTTCATCAAATGCTAAATAAATAGAAACCTTAGTAAGGTATGATTACAGTAAGGCATCATAAGAGCTGCTGTCATAGACAATCAACTACCTTCTAACCAATCAGAAAGAAGGATAGAATACTGTATATAGAGGTTAACATGTTCAAATACATTATGGTGAATTTATTTTTTTAAATATTATTATTATTTCTTGGTATGAAAATAGAGGTGCGTAAAACAAATATATATCGCAAACAAATAATGCCATCCCTAAAAAAAAATTGGAATAGGATTAAACATAATATAAATCCACTGCATTTTTAAATAGATATTAGGGTTGTTCCGATTCCGATACTGGTATCGGAAATGCTGCCGATACCACAAAAAAATCTGGCATCGGAATCGGCGAGTATTTGAGTCCACGTACCGATCCGATACCATTTTCCTAAACATAACCTATTTATGCCCGCTAGCTTTGCTAGCTTAGCTTACTTACAGAGTGTCACGGCGTGCGCCTGTGATGGGCGTGCGCCCAAATTGATATTGCTCCTCGTTCACTAGTTAGGCGGCCTCCCCACCCTTTAGGTATGTGAAGGAGCAGGGCCACAGAATCAGGCAACGGCCCATGAGCTATCGCCGCTAATGATCCCGGCGCTATAAAACGCAGCGGGGAGTGTAGCTCGGGGTCTGACTGTTGGGAAGCTGGACTTTGCGATGCGGTGGATTTTATGAGAGACAGTGGCACAAGAGCGGGGCGATGTGATGCGCCCCAGAGACTTTAAAAAAGGGGGGCGCCTTTGATCTCCGCGAGAGGAGCTGCTCGAGCTCCATGAATGAACTGCTCGAGCTCCCGCGGCACCTTCACTTCCGTGTAGAGCCCGCCTTCGCATCCCTGCCGCCGAAGTGGAAAAGGCCGCAGAGAGCCTTTAACCCTTTCCTTACCCATTTTTCTATATAAATTACCCTTTTTCCTGTAAGAACTCGCCTCGTGTCCGTGTTTCATGGTGTCGCCCGTGCACTTAGGGTCGAACCCGTTACACAGGGCTAGTAGTATTTTACTTAAAAAAATAAATTATATATACACACACACTGTACAGATACACACCCAGGTATCGGATCAGTACTCGCTATCGGCCGATACCCTGAGCCCAAGTATCGGTATCGGGAGGGAAAAAATGGTATCGGAACATCTCTAATAGATATCATAATAACCCATAATAAGAAATATAAAAAAATGCATTCTTGAATGACTGACTTTTCATACTGTATATTTTACATATGTCGTGTGTTAAATGTTATCCAGGTTGTGCTAAATCTTACCTATGGACACGTTTTTGGTGTGCAGACGCCTTTCGTATCAGCGGCCGCAAAATACAGAGCTTAAAATACACAATTTCCCCGACACCCACCCTGTTACTGACAATAAATAGACATCATACTTCTGAGCCAGATGTTTGGATATAAACCGTTGTCTTTGTGCCAGTTCACAGTAGGAGGTTTTTCAAGGCCCTCACAAAGCTGATAATTACCGCCTCTGAGTCATTTCTCCAAGAGAGTTTTGCATACCGGTTATTTTTACTTATCACGCAACAATAAGAGGCAACATGTTTTTTTTCTTTTTTCCTGGCCTCTGGGAAAATCTCAGGCAGATCAGTAGACAGAAAACCTTAATAAGTCACTTTGAGTCGCTTCTATCAAGAACACACGAGTCTGATGATTCAGAGGTGTAGGAATTAGCAAACATTGTTAATAATACCACATTGATGATTAGATTTGCTTTAAAACTTTTTTCATGGTGTGATACTCAAAACTTTCTTGGTGATGCGGATTTATTCATCTCACCAGGCCACCCGTCAAACAGGGAGAAGGGACTGAGTGCTGTAACGCCCTTGAACTCTGTGGAAAGCACATTTTTTTCAGCAGGAAGCCCAATTACAGTCCATGTTCTAGTGTCACTCTGCATGAGAAGCAGAACTCATTTTGCTTGATGATGATCACCCAATATCTACCTGTATTTATGTCTGTGTGTTTGTGCTTGGCCAGATGGTGACACTCCTGTAATGCATCAGCCAACTAACGCAAGCGAGAAGACCCAGCTGATCGGGGACGGCCACCGGACATACACCTGAGAGAGGGAGAAAGAGAGTGTTTCAGCGCTTACTGATATGCTTCTGCTTTGAATAACTTTTAAAAATATCACACATCTCATAAGGTTAACGCTGGAATGTAATGGGGATATACTCACTCAGTGCACTAGCAATATATTTCATAGTTTTAAACATGGAGCTTTTTCAACCAATGCTTTCTGTACATAACTTATAATAAACTATCATTATTATATTTTTTTCTGCAAATAATATGACCTATTATAATGTATTGTGACTGATGCCTAATATATTACAAATAAAAAAAAGGTTTTCACAAAAGTAGGCAATTTCAGAGACAATTTGTTTTTTGAACATGACAAAGTGTTCACCATTAGTATCTTTTTAATAGAAAAATGTTTCTGATATATTTGATTCATTATACAATTAACACACACACACACCAAACGACTACCATCTTGGTTCATACTGGGAATAAATCACCACCCATGTAATATGACTTGAAAATAGCAAAGATGAATGATTCAGATGATGATTCAGTCTCCTTAATACACCCATACTGTACATGCTTGTTGAACATCCCATTCCAGATTTTTCCCTTTTGGTCTCAGAATAACAGTTTAAAACTTATGGAAAACAATTAAATTAATATTACTTGCATATTTTGTTAGCTTGAAAAGAGATCGTCTGTGAACAGCATTGTGCAAGTCTTTAGCTACAGATTCTCATTTAGATTAAGGTCTGAGCTTTTGTGTTAGTTTTCTTCCACACATAGTGTTTTGCATTTAGGACACAAAGTTCAGTTTTAGTCTCATCTGACCAGAACACCTTCTTCCACATGTTTGCTATAACCCAACATAGCTTGTCGCAAATTGCAAAAATGACTTCTTATGGCTTTCTTTCAATAACGGTTTTCTTCTCGCTACTCTTCCATAAAGACCAGGTTCGTGGGATGCGCTTCCCTGATTAATGCTCTCCTTGACCGACTTGTTGGTTTAGATGGACGGCCATGTCTTGGTAGGTTTGCATTTGTGCCACACTCTTTACATTTTTCGGATGATGGATTGAACATTGTACAAGCCAAACCAGTTTTCAGTGGAAACAAAAAACCTAATGTACGCTTCTGGATTTGCAAAAAAATTTAAAGGAACGAGTGTGACAAAGTTACCAGAAGAACTCATATTCTCCAGCAAGCTCAGTAAAACCTAACAACTATTTTACTTATGGTACTGTGCAAAAGTCTTGGGCACATACAAAAATATGGCTTAAACAAAAGATGCTTTTGAAAACATTTCTGCATAAAAGAAACTTTGATAAAGAGCAAGAAAGAGAAGAAGTTAAGAGTAATACAAATAAACAGTCAATATTTGGAGTGAAAACTCATTGCTTAAAATCAGAAGTTTTAGACACCGATTTGTGCAGTTTTATAAGAAAACAGCTGTTAGGTTTTACTGAGCATGCTGGAGAATATGAGTTCTTCTGGTAACTTTGTCCGGTCACACTTGTTTCTTTCTATTTTTATGCAAATCCCAGGAGCGAACATTACATAACATGCATATATTCTCCTGTAATGTGATTTATTTATTTATTTATTTATTTATTTATTTTTAAGTTAAATATGGAAATACTGAATGATTTTGTACATAATTGTGCAGACATGATAAACATATATAACAAAATTGGTGCCTAAGACTTTTGCACAGTACTGTACATTTACGTTTATTGTTGTAACATGGGAAAATGTTGAAAAGTTCAAGGGATATGAATACTTTTGAAAGCCATTGCACTGTATAAACACTTTCATAACGGTCGAGTTTATATAACATGAAAAGGGGTGTGAATGCTGTACTAAGGCCTGCACAGAAAGGGCAACCTGACAAAAAAAAAAAACAAGTTAATTCTTATCAAATTACCTAAAATCTTAGAACTTAATCAGAGCGAGCACATCACTATCAGAAGAAGACTGAAACAGACACATTGCATTTCCTAGGCAGGCGCCAGTGAGACTGTCTAATACATTTTGTTTGGAAACGTCTATGCACAGGACTGCGTAAGATCAGGGGAAGTAAAAGCCTTGGTAGATTAACAGGAAGAACTTACAGTACGCATGCAGTAGGTATGAGTATCTATAAGCCGGGATGTTGAGATGTCTCCCAGGTCAGCCTGATCTGGTGCAGTCTTCTGAGTAGGATTTCCACGAGTTTTTGAAGCATGGGTGTAATATGTGCAATATTTGACAATTACATTGAGCATTTTTAATTAAATTTGTTAGAGAAAGAAAGAAAAGAGATGACTCCTTCGAGCCGGATTCGAACCAGCGACCTAAGGATCTCTGTTAACCGCTACAGTCCTCCGCTCTACCAACTGAGCTATCGAAGGGCTGTGTGTACTTTTCATATTAGGCTATTACTACATTCTGTATGTGGGTCCTGACCATGAAAGTTATGAAAATTTAGACGGGCTGCGGGATAGGCAGAATAATAATAATATTTTAACACTGTTTGGCAAAAATAAAAGACCTTTAACACGTGGAAAGCTGCAAAAATGCTTACATTTCATTGGCTTTCACAGAGTGTCAGAAATTCACGACTGTCCACGGGCTGCGGACAGGCAAAATATTAATACTATTTTAACACTGACAACAATAAAAGACCTTTAAAATGAAATTGTATATATTTAAAAGAAAAAAGATTAACTGCTATTAAATTCTACGGTATTAGGGGAATTAGCTCAAATGGTAGAGCGCTCGCTTAGCATGCGAGAGGTAGCGGGATCGATGCCCGCATTCTCCAAAGGGGTCGTTTTTTATTTGAAGCCATTATTGAAACTAAAATATCTACCATAACGTTGTGAACCATAACACAAGCTCGAGGTAGAATATAGAAACATACGTCCATCTGTATTAAAGCCTCAGGAGAACTGAGCTGGTTTGGATAATGTTATGTGAATTGTAACTGGATACTTGACTTTCTTACAGAAAGTCCACCATTTTTACTCGTATAGTCATTCATTTTCTATACCGCTTAATCCTGTGTTCAGGGTCGCGGGGGACCTGGAGCCTATCCCAGGAGACTTCGGGCACTAGGCAGGGTATATATTTTATAAACTTCTACCAGATTCAACAAAAACATACACTCCTTCGAGCCGGATTCGAACCAGCGACCTAAGGATCTCTATGTAACCGCTACAGTCCTCCGCTCTACCAACTGAGCTATCGAAGGGCCGGTTGAGTAGCTTTCAGATATGAATATAGACTTAACGTTAACGTTCTTTTGCCTCGTGTATTTTTGTCACAATTTACTGTTAGTTGAACGTAATTAGCAATTTATATACCTGAATAGAGATTGAACCTCACGGAGCATGCGTAAGATCAGTTCTATTAAATATTAAATACTTAAATAAATGTTGAAATGTATTTAAAAAACACATGAATTAATAAATTGAACGTAGAAAGAAATAAAGGTAGACACACAACAATGTAGAAATATTACATCTATTTTTATATGCTTAAGCTATTTTTTGTACACACTAAGCATGGAGGGGAATTAGCTCAAATGGTAGAGCGCTCGCTTAGCATGCGAGAGGTAGCGGGATCGATGCCCGCATTCTCCAAACAACCTTTTCTCCTAACCCTGTTTTAAACTGTGTAGGCAACTAAAATTCTTATTTTTCTCTTTAAATAAGAATTTGTGGCACACTAATGACGCATTTAAAATACATCCACAATTTAGTTTATGTATTGCGACATTTTTCATCACCACCATGTCCTCCTGTCTGTAATTCCAATGGCTTTGCTCAACGGCCCAGCTTCGCCTGGTATGCATATATGGTCAAGTAAACATGGCAACTGACGTGACTGTTTCTAAAACAGGCCCTGGGTGACAGTCACAGTGTAGGGTCAGAAATACACACACACACACACAGCGAGGAAACCAGCTGCCAGACACTATACACTGTGTGATCAGTTATAAAAGTCACTGTGTATAACTTTATTCTTTTTCCTTATCATGGATATTTTGGAGAAGCAGCTGATTTGTCCAATTTGCCTGGAAATCTTTACAAAACCGGTTGTGATTCTGCCATGTCAACACAACCTCTGTCGGAAATGTGCAAATGACATATTTCAGGTACTATCTATCTATCTATCTATCTATCTATCTATCTATCTGTCTGTCTATCTATCTGTCTGTCTGTCTGTCTGTCTATCTGTCTGATTTTCAATTAACTCTTATGTTTCTCCAGAAACTGGCCTGACAAAATAGCATAATAATGTTTCATTAAATTAATTTAATGTGTTAATTTTTAATTAATTAATAATTAACTTACAGTTCTTCTAACAACATGCTTCCAGTAGACTTAAATTTTGCATTTATTTTATACACATGAACTAGTTTAATGTCCTTAATCTGTTTCATATTTTAAATGGTTACTGTTGATATACAGTAGGTACGTATATATTCTCTGATCACCTTATAAAACCTGTTTTTTCCCTTAAAGATCACAGGGTTAAATACAGGCCACAGACAACCAGGTCTTCCAAAAACTTTCCTAAAATTATATCATGAAGAAAAATGGAGAGTTCTAAATAACAAATTTAACCGTATAAAATATTTTTTATAAAAAAATTTTAAAAAATCGTAATGTATTTGTATTGTACAAATTAACTGATTTTTCATATAAATTATTCCATTTAAAACAAAATACTGTAAAATGCAAAACATTTATTACATTAAATGTCAGTCCAATGAGTGACATCAGCAGTGAGAAACTGAAGTAGAATCTGAAAGAAAACACTTTGTTTTTAAACGTTTATGCTATATATTTTTGTAATTACTGACCAAACATGCAAACAATGAATATATAATCTTGATCTAATTGATTATTTCTATAAAAAAAAAAAACAATTAATTATGATTTAATTCCTGCTTATAGAGCAGATGTGTTTTGTGGACAGAGCGAGCTTTTATTCTAATACAAGAATATGTTTTTGACAACATGAAGAACATGAGATTGTGTAATACTTATTTACTGACATGACTCCTTACCTCATAAACAGTCATCAAATCCATACCTTCCCACCAGAGGAGGAACAGTCACTTCAGGTGGCCGTTTCAGATGCCCATCCTGCAGGCATGAGGTTGTTCTGGATCGCCATGGGGTTTATGGACTACAGAGGAATCTGTTGGTGGAAAACATCATTGATATGTACAAACAAGAGTCCACCAGGTGAGCATGAGCAAGTGAGGGAAGCCAGAATAAGATTCAATAAGAGCATTTAATGTGAGATGTGCAGTCATATTCATTCCTTTTGATTTCTATGAGGGGTGTTCAAGTCAAACAGAATATCAGAACACAGTTACTGTAGGAGAATAAAAACTCCCTTTATTTCTGCTACACTAATGCACTTATCTCAGTGTATGTATACCATCAAGTCAGAAATATTCTCAGTACACCAGAGCCATAATCAGACTGCCAGTCTGATCACGTCTGAAATACTGGCCTCCCAGGAACTCCTCCAATGGCCCAAACACGTGAAAATGGCTTGAAGTGAGGTCAGGACAATAACTCCCTGCCCAGCTCCTGTAATGTGCAAGTGGTGTTGGTGAATGATTGTGTGTACAGTTCACACAGACAGATGCATCTCTTCCGCAAGTTGGCGTTATCCTTCCATCCTTGCTGAATGTTCTTGGAAATGACTGCAGTGGGCTCGGCCAAAACTTTCCTAAAATTATATCATGCCTTCGGCCGGGAAAGTCATTCACGGACGTACTGCCTTCAGCATTTGCACCATTCAAGTGTTTCACCGTATTATGCTTGAAGTCTTCTGTAAATGTCAATCGCTTTCACGCCTTCATTCCCCTGAAATTTCATTTCAAGTCCAGGTTTGAGTTGAACAACCCTCATATTTGCATTTGTCTGATGTGGCTTTTAATGCAATGTTCAAAAGAATGTATTTCTTTTTTTAACTTTAAACACTTTGCATTTAAGAAGAGAATTCCCTTGGGTTGTACGTTTTTCGTCTGATGTCACTCTGTCACTCTTCTCCACTTTTAAACATTTTCTCTTTATTTATGAGTCAAACCATTTACTGGTTCTGGTTCAAACAGAGAAGATTATGTATTTAAAGAGGTTATGCTGTGCAAGACGTTTTCATGAAACCTCATGCTTTTTGACTGAGAAAAGGTAATATGAGTCACTTAACCACATTATGGAGTATATTTTCTTATATTTTCTTACATATAATACTCTTACGTTGACCCCTTAACTTTGACGACTCTGTGTTAATGTTCTCGTTTAGTTATTGTAAGCTCCATTGTGCTTACTGGTTTCTACAAATAGCTAGACAAAAATGCAGCAACATTTTGGCATAAGTCAAATGTGTTGTAAGCTAATTATGTGCATTAATATAGTTACATTTAACGCAAATTACTGGTTTGTGTGCAGCAGGTGCTGAAATTCAGAAAAGAGTACAGCATGCCACGGCATTAAGGCCTTTTATGCCACCAAAAGAGACCAAAAGTATGTAGACAATTGAGTATTAAACACCACTTTTTAAAACTAAAGGTGTTAATGTTTAGGTGTTGAGCTACAGTGTTCAGCTACAGAAGCATTAGTGAACTCAGGCACTGATCCTGGAATGTTGAGGAGGCACCAGTTCCAGTTCATCACAAAAGTGTTAAGTCAGGGTTCTGTGCAAGACACGCCAGATATTCCATCTAACCATAACACACCATGTCTTCTTGGAGCTTGCTTTGTACAGGTTGGTTCTCTTAGTTCCAATTAAGTCACATTTTAATGCAACAACATACAGTGACATTCTATTCCCGAAAACATTTTCAAAAACATCATGTCTCCACCATCTGGTGGTGGACTCGTTCGTTCAATGGGAAACTCTGAAATAAAAACTTATAGACTTGATAATGGAATCAGTTGGTTAGCAATTTCTCTACCTCTGCTTAGTATGGATTCTTTTCTAATTTTATTCTACAAAAATCCTTATACATTGAATTTCTTAAACCTTAACTTTTATATTTTTGTCTTCTACACATGGGTTGTACTGCATGACCAGACTTTCAGACAAGCACTGCTATACATATATATATATTGATTTCTCTAAAGATATTCATTATCACAACAGTCTGTCTTGTTTCTAAGAAAGAATATCAATATTTCTTTCCTCGTAGTGGATCAGAGGGCTAAAGGTCTAAAGAGCTGCCTCCTGTGGCCAAGTCCTACCTGGCATCACACAACCCATGCGCCTCACTCTATTATTCCTTTAATTATGCCGTGACTAATGCTCCCGTTCTTGTCCAGTGCTGAGGGAATTCTGTGCTTTATAATTCCACACTAGGGCGTACAACCTCTGCATTTTTTATTAAGCAGTTCACCTTTTGACATACAGGTTTAATAAGTGTTATTCCACAGCAGCAAACCAGCTCCACAGAGCACAGATGACCAGCCCATGTGTGAGGTGCATGAGGATGAGAAGATCAACATCTACTGCTTGACCTGCAGCACCCCTACCTGCTCCATGTGCAAGGTGTTCGGCGCTCACAAGGACTGTGAAGTGGAGCCTCTCAAAAGTGTATATCAAGTTCAGAAGGTACAAAAGTTTGTATTGAACACTGTCTGACTCCACAAAACCCAACCTGAAGCACTTTCTAATTTTAGTTATCTCTGTCATTAATGTTATAGGAAATGTTTAATAAAAAGAATTGAATAATTCGATATTTTTGGCATTCTTGTGGCCTGGGCTTCATGATGCTATTTGTTCACTAATGGTCTCTAACAAACCTCTGAGGGCTTCTGCTGTATTTATACTGAGATTCTATTAAACACAGATGGACTCTATTTACAGATATTGATTTGTAAAACATTTTTCATTTTCCTTCCACTTCAGCACTACGTATGTGCCACTCTGTGTTGGTCTGTCATATAAGTTTACTGGAGTGGAAGCACTGTGGTAAAGCAGAGAAATGATGCTACAAAACCTAAAATATGCACAAACAATTTGTGTACAAGAGACATGAGATGTATGCACTGTGTGGAAAACTGATGCATTCATTGTGTCTAGTTCTGTCCACTATTGCTGTAATGTTATAAATCTTACGGGATGATTGATGGACATGCAGTCTAAATCACAATCAAAGGATGACTTTGCTGTATTGTTTTATTGAAAATGTGCACCAAAACTGTGAGAGATGGAGTTATAGCGTTTGCAAAATCACACAAAATTCACTTATATAACCCAAACGTTTTTGACTAAATATTTTGGATTTTTAAAACATGTGTGAGTCAAAGAGAACATGCACAAAATATACTAATATAATCAGCTGGCAGAACTTCTTGCTTGATTAAAAAAAAAAATTGTTAATGAAGTTATCAAATTTTTCTGTCAAACTGGTTATGTGTTATTATTCACGTTTTCCATCATTTTCAGACAGAGCTGACAGACAGCATAACAATGATGATGGGAAACCAAGACAGGACCCAAGGCATCATTAGTCAGCTGGAGGAGACCTGTCACGCTATAGAGGTGAGTTGCACCATATGTGCTTGAGTGCCTCGATAAAAACTACTCAGTGTTACCAGGTTATTGATGATAAACACGAGATCCTCCCCACATGACATACTCACGCCTTAACTAATGAGATGGTCAGATAGGATGCTGGAGCGTTTCCACCCTCTCAGCGCTGTATCCTTGGAGCCTTTATGACTTACAAGCTAACCGAAGAGAGCTGTTTTCCTTGATTGTGCGTACAGTATGGCTGACCTCAAGTCTTGCGTGAAAAAGAGAAAGTTAGACTGGGTCAACATTTCGTGATCAGAATTTTTATGACAGTGGAAACTTAGAAGCATGAGAGTTTGTATGTGTCTAGAGCATTGAAGGTTTAAAACAAATCCATTAATCCAGGGGAGATTATTTCTGTCCTGGGTGGAAAGCATGACCAGTAAAAAGGAAAATTCTCTTTTGAGCAGACTTCACCGTACCATGTTGTATTGTTTTTCCTTGCACACCAGTATGATTTGTTTAATATGAGTTTTAGATTAAGTGGAAAATTTAAATATAAATTTAAATATATATTTGAACTCTTTCACATACATCTTGCAGGAGAATGGCAGGAGACAAAAGTCGCAGCTGTGTGAGAAGTTCGATCATCTCTATGCCATCATGGAAAACAGAAAAACGGAGATGAGTCTCAAAGTGACGGCCGAGCAGGAGGAGAAGCTGAACTACATCCGCAGACTCAAGAGGAAGTACGAAGATCATGTGGAGACTGTCACCAAGATCGTGGAGTCAGGGATTCAAACGATGGAGGAACCAGAGATGGCTGTTTTCTTACAGGTTAGTGAAGTTCATTTTACTTTCTAATTTTCATCAACTATCATTCATCCATTAAGAGGGTTTTCATACAGATCAGAATATTCAAATATGTACCCAGGAGCAATTCTGGCATCGTCTCGAGAGGACGTGTTCAGCCCAAGTTTGCTTTGACACAACAGCTTGACGCACAGTTTGATGCTTGTAATAGGCACAATTGTTTCTCATCCTTATTAATGTTTACTTAATTGAGTAAATTAGTGCTTAGTGTACTTTGCTGTACAAGGCTAATTAACCGTTCATGAAGCATTTCAGTCAGTGCTGCTTGTTTACATAAAAAAAAAATATTCAGTGTGTTTTGTTTTGAGTTATCACATTTGAAGATTATTTATGTACGGAATAGTCTGACTATGATTTGTTCTCCTCCTCAAAATCTATTTGAAACCATGTCGATGTTGATTCAGTGCCCAAACCTGTGAACCTACAGCGGGTACGGAAAGTATTCGGACCCCCTTAAATTTTTTACCTTTGGTTACTGTATATTGCAGCCATTTGCTAAAATCATTTAAGTTCATTTTTGTCCTCATTAATGTACACACAGCACCACATATCGACAGAAAAACACAGAACTGTTGACATTTTCGCAGATTTATCCAAAAAGAAAAACTGAAATATCACATGGGCCTAAGTATTCAGACCCTTTGCTCAGTATTTAGTAGAAGCACCCTTTTGATCTAATACAGCCATGAGTCTTTTGGGGAAAGATGCAACACACCTTGATTTGGGGATCCTCTGCAATTCTTCTTTGCAGATCCTCTCCAGTACTGTCAGGTTGGATGGTAAACGTTGGTGGACAGCCATTTTTAGGTCTCTTCAGAGATGCTCAAATGGGTTTAAGTCAGGGCTCCGTCTGGGCCATTCAGGAACAGTGGTAGAGTTGTTGTGAAGCCACTCCAACCAGTTGTCCTGTCCCTGCAGCTGAAAAACACCACCACAGCATCATGCTGTCAACACCATGCTTCACTATTGGGACTGTATTGGACAGGTGATGAGCAGTGCCTGGTTATCTTCACACATACCGCTTAGAATTAAGGCCAAAAAGTTCTATCTTGGTCTCATCAGACCAGAGAATCTTATTTCTCACCATCTTGGAGTCTTTCAGGTCTTTTTTAATGTGTCTTGCACTGAGGAGAGGCTTCCGTCGGGCCACTCTGCCGACTGGTGGACGGCTGCAGTGATGGTTGACTTTCTACAACTTTCTCCCATCTCTCGACTGTATCTCTGGAGCTCAGCCACAGTGACATTTGGGTTCTTCTTTACCTCTCTCACCATGGCTCTTCTCCCCCGATAGCTCAGTTTGGCCGGACAGCTAGCTCTAGCAAGGGTTCTGGACATCACAAATGTCTTCCATTTAAGGATTATGGAGGCCACTATGCTCTTAGGAACCTTAAGTGCAGCAGAATTATTTTTGTAACCTTGGCCAAATCAGTGCCTTGCCACAGTCCTGTCTCTGAGCTCTTCAAGCAGTTCCTTTGACCTCATGATTTTCACTTGCTCTGACATGTATTCTGAGCTGTAAGGTCTTATATAGACAGGTGTGTGGCTTTCCTAATCAAGTCCAATCAGTATAATCAAATACAGCTGGACTCAAATGAAGATGTAGAACCTTCTCAAGGATGATTAGAAGAAATGGACAGCACCTGATTTAAATATATAGGGTCTGAATACTTAGGCCCATGTGATATTTCACTTTTTCTTTTTTTAATAAATCTGCAAAACTGTCAACAATTCTGTGTTTTTCTGCCAATATGTGGTGCTGAGTGTACATTAATGAGGGAAAATGAACTTAAATGATTTTAGCAAATGGCTTCAATATAACAGTGAAAAATTAATGTGGGTCTGAATACTTTCTGTACCCACTGTAACTACAGATCAGTATTTAAATGGACATAAGACTTCCTTTACCTACATATGGTGAGCAACATGAAAACAACTGACTAGTAAAGACAAAACGTTCCAGACATCCTCACCTGGCTGGCTCTGCTACAAATTCTCTTACTCTAATTTTCCTCTATCACACACATGAGCTGATGATTTTCATTTTGGCCAACTTTCAAATTAAAACACCTGGACCGTACCTGAGTTCAGGAAAACATTTGCCCTCAACCAGATGTGCGCAGCCCAGTGTTTGGAAATAAAACGTGAAAACGCCCTAATGGTGAGCTATTTAGATTTTTTTATCACTAATTGATATTATTCTACATTTGTTGTTTTTCTTTAGACTGCAAAACCATTGTTACAAAAGTAAGTACATTTTCCAATTCACATCTAACATTTTTATACACTTACATAACATTAGATATCACTTTTAGCCATCATCATGTGTGGTTTATAATTTTTTTTATTCATATCTGTTATTTACAATTTTATTCAAAAGTTTGGGCACCCCTGGCCAAATAACCTATTTTATTCATTTATTCATTTAAAAATACGACAGGTGTTCAAGTCAAACCTGGACTTGATTGTGCAAATTAACAGAACAGTTATAAGAGTAAAAACTCCCTTTATTTCTCTCTATAACCTCCTGCTACACTAATGCACTTATCCCAGTGTTTCACTAGTGCTTGGATAACAAGGTAGAAAGTTTTTCAGTATTCCGGAGTCATGATCGACTGCCTGCTTCACCTCTGAAACACTGGCCTCCCAGGTACCCCTGACCCAAACATGTGGAAATGGGGGATATGGCAATAACTCCCAGCCGAGTTCCTGTAATGTGCAAGTGGTGTTGGTGAATGATTGTGTGTACAGTTCACATAGACAGGTGGGTCTCTTCCGCAAGTTGGCGGCAAGGTATCCATCGATTTTTAAGGTTGATTTTTAAAAGTCTGACTTCGGCTAAGAGTCTTATCACTGTACTGTGCTTTATGTCTTCTCTAAATAACAATCGCCTTCATTCACCAAAAAGTTCCTGTTTTGATTTGAATGCCCTTCGCTGCAGCAAATTATTAAAAAATATGTTCTGTATATATCCATGCAAGGTTACTTTCCATTTTTTACTTTGGCATGTGCAAAGGTTTTACAACCCTTCCAGGCCAGTCATGTACTTTAAACAACTGATTGAGGATTTAAGAGGGTATGCTAACCACAGCGAATCATCTGCCTCCACCTAACCCTATCCTCTGCTTCCTCTTCTTTCACCACAACTAACTTTATGTCCTCTCTCACTGCATCCATAAATCTCCTCTTTGGTCTTCCTCTAGACCTCCTGTCTGGCAGTTCCAACCTCAGCATCCTTCTACCGATATATTCACCATCTCTCCTCTGAACATGTCCAAACCACCTCAATCTGGCCTCTCTGACTTTATCTCCAAAACATCTAACATGGGTTGTCCCTCTGATGAACTCATTCTTGATCCTATCCATCCTTGTCACTCCCAAGGAGAACCTCAACATCTTCATCTCTGCTACCTCCAACTCTGTCTCCTGTCTTTCCTTCAGTGCCACTGTCTCTAAGTTGTAGAGCATCGCTGGTCTCACCACTGTCTTGAACACCTTTCCTTTCACTCTCGCTGATACTCTTTTGTCACACAACACATCTGACACTTTTCTCCACCCATTCCAACCTGCCTGTACCCGCCTCTTCGCCTTTTTCCACACTCTTCGTTGCTCTGGACCGTTGATCCTACTTAAAGTCCTGCACCCCCTTTACCTCAGCTCCCTGTAGCCTTACCATTCTACATAAGTTCCTCTCATTCACACATATGTATTCTGTCTTTCTGCGGCTAACCTTCATTCCTCTGCTTTTTCCAGAGCGTACCTCCATCTCTCTAGATTTTCTTCCACCTGTTCCCTGCTCTCGCTACAAAGCACAATGTCATTTGCAAACATCATCGTCCATGGAGACTCCTGTCTAACCTCATCTGTCATCCTGTCCATCACCAGAGCAAACAAGAAGGGGCTCAGAGCCGATCCTTGATGCAGACCCACCTCCACCTTGAACTCTTCTGTCACACCTACAGCACATCTCACCACTGTCTTAGCACTCTCATACATGTCCTGTACCACTCTAACATACTTCTCTGCCACTCCAGACTTCCTCATACAATACCACAGCTCCTCTCTCGGCACCCTGTCATACGCTTTCTCTAAATCTACAACATGTCCATTAAAATCTGCACCAATCACCACTCTCTCACCTCTGGTGATGCTCTGCATCACATATAACTCACTCCAGAATTTCTCCTTCTCTTGTAACTCACATCCTACCTTGGGGTATAACCACTAACAACATTGCACATCACACCATCAATTTCCAGCTTCAGACTCATCAACCTGTCTGATACTCTTTTCACCTGTAGAACATTCCCAACATTACAAACTCCTCTTTCAGGATACCTACCACTCCATTTCTTTTCCCCATCCACACCATGGTAAAACAATTTGAACCCTGATCCTAAGCTTCTAGCCTTGCTACCTTTCCACCTGGTCTCCTGGACACACAGTATATCCACCTTCCTTCTCTGCATCATGCCAACCAACACTCGCCTTCCCTGTCATGGTCCCAACATTCAAAGTCCCTACTGTCACTCTTAAACTCTTGACTTTCCTCTATTCTCTCTGGTTATGAACATGATTTCCTCCTCTTCTTTTTCGACCAACAGTATCCCAATTTCCACCTGCACCCTGTAGGTCAACAGCACCGGTGGCGGTCGCTGTTAACCCCGGGCCACGACCGATCCAGTATTTAAGTCCTCTTAGTGACTCGTATTTTTCAAATGTTTTACGTCGGATGCCCTTCCTGCCATAACCTTCTGCATTTATCCAGACTTGGGACTGGCACAAGAAGACACTGAATTGTGTCCCCCTGTGGTTGCATTAAAGAGGGTATGATAATTTATGCATACAAAGCAGAGGAATGCAATTAAAAGATATCGGATAACTTCTTGGTTTCATTGATCGCAGTTTTGGCAGGATTTGGCAGAACAAGAAAACTGTCAAATGCAACTGCTTGTAGGCTGGCCAGAGAGCAGGAAGATTTAGCTGTTTAGCTGTAAGATTTGTTCTTCTCTGCAGCACTTTTTGCACAAACACAGTCTGCATGAAAGAGTCAGTAATGTGTGCAAAGCAAGATCGAGATAAGCCAGTGGCATTTTGGAAACAAATGCTGTGGATTGATGAAAGAAAAATGTAACATTTGGACCTCAATTTCCAAAGGTATGCTTGGAGAAAAAAAAAAGATTAGATGAACACATTGGCAAGTATTAAATGTTTTTCCCAGTGGCAATGGAAACCTTGCACAGGTAGATGGAAGAATGGATTTTAACGTAGATTATTTAAAACAAATTTGACATATTCATTCAAGAAAATAAAGATGAAAAAAGATTAGAATCTACAGCAGGAAAACCATCCAAAATATATTTCACATTAGCCACTACAAGAAATGCAAGCTGAAGCTTTTGAAATGGCCTTCACAATCGCCTGACTTGAACATCATTGATATAAGAGGTGAATCTTAAACATACTGAGTAAGTGCTGTGTATTTCGGAATATCATACTGTAACTACACTAAAGGTTTTCTGCAAGGAAGTTTGGATGAGAATTTATTAAACAAGAATATTAACATAACTGGCTCGACAATAGTGGCATTTACAATCTGTGGTGTCTACCAAAGGGGGTGTCACTACAGTACGTAATGATTTGGTAGGGTGTCCAAACTTTTTGTACACGCATTTTTAAATTCTGTTAAATATAAATACATGAATATTTGCAGAAATCTTATTTTTTAATAGTTAAATCAGTAGTTGTTCCAGAGTTGTGTTCACTTTTTTTGCCTTTAAAAATTGGTTTGTTTCCCAACTGGCCAGGATGATCGAGGCCACAAATACGTCCCACTTGGAAAAAGTGGCTTATGGCTACGAGAACATGGACCATTACCGTGCTGACTTCAAGAAAGAACATATAGCACTAAATGCTATAAACTTCATTACAGGTAAAATGTGTTTCGTAGCTTTAACTTCACCCTGGATAACACTGGATAAGAGAAGATGTTCCTGTACATGTGACAACTTTAAAATCAGTGTCTGCATTGTTTTTTCCCCCCTATAATCTCATTCCAGATGAGGATGAGGAAGAGGAAGATGAAGCTGTAGTGGAACAGGAGAAGGATGTCCACAAAGACCTGGCTGCTTCAGGAGGAGAAAATACAGGGTTGCTAAGCAGCCAACCCACTCCTCTTCCTCTTCCTCCAGATCCAGTCCAAAACGCCAGCTCATAGTCCACCAGCATCAGAATTTGTTGCAATGGAGAAAAAAAAGAAACATTGGCTAATTTGATGTGTGAGGGATGTGGTTAATGTTTTTCCAAATATATTAGAACAGATAAATCCATGAGATTTGATTTCTACAGTAAATATGTTAAAGTTCAGGCACCTACTGTATAAGTGTAATTACTGTATATGCAGAAGTGACATCATTTACAAGCGTAGAATTTACACTGTTTGACCTTTTGCTATAGTGATACACAAACCAGTCAGACAAACTGTGAATAAAAATCGCCCAGTACAAAAGACAATTCACTGAAGGGGAAAGGACGAGCTGCTTTTATCTTAGTGAAGGTGACTAGTGAATCCACAAGCATCAGCCTTGTGAGCCAACTGGGAACAATAAAGCAGGACAGTGGTCTCTCTGCTTGGTAAAAAAAAAAAAAAATGACGTTGAAAGTTTTGAGGAAAGAATTTTGGGACTTGTCTTTTTGTTTTTAAATGTTCCAATCATGTCCATTAACATACAATATGCTTTTTTGTTTTATTTTTTATTTTGGCCTGATAGAATTGTCTTGTTTGCACTTCTAAACAATGCATGCTTCACAAATAACTGAATTCCCTCCTTTTTTTAAGTCAAAAAAGTTAAATATAATTTCTGAAAGCTCATCTGAGATGTTTTTTGTGTGATATTTTTACTCAAGTTGGCACCATCAAACTGTTTATTTTATAAATGACAAGATCTCCTGTCAACACATGCTTGGTCTTATTTTCCCTGACATTGATGTAGAAGATAACATGTTTCAGTAATTCATGTTAATTACTCCATAATTATCTCTCTATCCACTCTAGGGATATGTCAAGGGTGGTTTCATTCTCATCCTCACACCATGCAAATAATTTTTCTGAGACATCACACTCCATGGGTTGTTGAATGTACGTAATCTCCTTGTCAGTTGCTGATGTGGTTAACTGTAAGGGAAAGGTAGTTCATGTGCTTAATGAATGAGCTGAAATAATCCTTTCTGTTGCATAATCTATCTATTATGAAATGGGTAAAATCTTTAATGCTGATTGTAATGAGTTCCAGAGAACTAGGAAAACCCTGCCCTGTGTCCTGTTTTCTCTAACTAGAGTCAAATAGGTTTGAGAGAACTCACGAAAAAAAACTACAATCTAATGCTTATTCTCAACAGAAGGTCTCCAGGTGCTGCATAGTGCATAATGAATTACAGCAGCTAATTTGATTGAGTTGACCTCAGGTCAAGGAGTGCAGTGTGAACATATAGCAATTATAAAAGTCTTTATTTGGTAGAACTATGAGATTTTTTTTAATTGAAAGTATTTTGGTTGTATACTTCACTGTGATGGCCCTGTAAGGAACAGAGTGTCCTGAAATGACAGATGATAATATGAGTTGTCATTGCAGAAATCTAGATGTGATTTTGTGACTGAAATTCAGTACTTTTTGTAGCAGCATTTTAGGGCAATTCATTTTCCCACAAATATTCTATTGCATGTATTGTGCAGAGATTTGCTCTCAAGGGATTTATCTCAGGATTGAATATTATATGTTAAAATGACTCATACTGTGAAGGCTGGAATGATTTCGTACATTATTTCCTAACATATTTTAAAGTCTCTAATCCCTTTTATATAAAAGTATTTCTTATTATTGGTCAGTATGTTGATGGCTTACCTTTGATGGAACATCTAAATTCATGAAATGATGTAGGTTGTTTATCTGCTTATCAGTCTGATGTGTCAAGTGTGTATTTACACACTCACATCTGAGTCATGTTGTTTTGCTCTTGTCATTGGTGTACAAGTACAGCCGAGAGAATATTTAATAATGTTTCAGGATTATGAATACACAAAAGTCTGGACTAGGAAAAAAAGAGCTGGGGTATGTATTTTTTTTTTTTTTTTTTTTTTTTGCAATTGTATTAACATTTATTAACAACTATGGTCATACATCAAAAATCTAGACAAGAAGTGAAAAAATGTCTTTTAATGTTTTATTGAAAAATATAAAAATAAGAACATTCTCTTGCACAACAGAAAAGTACTGTTTGCTCATTAGTTTATTAACAAACTTACAGTGTATTTTATAATGTACAATGAAACTGGATATCTGTCCAGATAAAATCAACTTCTCAGTACAGAACTCTGAAAATATTTCCTTTATATATATAACTTTTTTTTTTTTAAAGAAAAGTAATGTACCGTCGTTTTGATGCTACAGTTTTGATTTAGCATTTGCACAGCAATTATGGAAAGTGACACCAGTGTCCATGTTCATTCTCCTATTTCTTTCTACAAATAAATAATACAATATATAAATACATTAGGATGGAAAAGCAGCACTGTGGTACAGGATGTCATGGTTTGTTTGCTAAATAAAAAAAATCCTCTTGGTCAGATTTTAGGCTACTTGCCGAAAATCTCCATCATTTTCCTGTTGCTGTGGGCCTGCTGCGCTAGCTGTTCGGCCTTCGCCATCTCCAGCACCTCCCGCAGCAGGTGGAAGGTCAGGTCCAGGGAGATGGGCGGCTCCTCTGCGCGGCGCGGCCTCTCCGCTGGGGCGCCGCGCAACCCGCGGGCCGCTTCGGCCACCTCGTCCTCTTCGCGGAGCAGGTGCTGCGTAAGCCTGAGCTGCAGAGCGCGTTTGAACACCGCTGATGCCGGTTCGGGGCGCGTCTCAGGCTCGGACTCACGGTCGCGCTGATTGCCCACCCGGATGAAGTACTCCTCTCCCAGCCGTGCCCAAATGGGTCGTGTGCGCCTCTGGTCTTCTTCCTCCTGGGAAGCGGAGGAGAGGGAAGCCCGCCGTTCAGGACCGTCCACTGCTCGACACTCATGCATGCGGGGAGGGAAGGCAACGAGCAGAGCTGCGGCGGTAGTGAAGAGAAAGTGGAGCTTCATTTCTGAGGGGATTCTGCAGAACAGAAAAATACATCGATCAAAATTACGCGCGCTTCTGGTCATCTGCGCGCTGCCGGTTGACTCGGAAGTGGGATCTGCTTTAAAAAGTTGAGGAGAGTTAATGATGGTGACAGGTTTAATACCATGATCCTAGTTTGTATCGTATCTCTGGGATTGGTACCCTTACGCGCACAGCTTTTGTACCTTTAGAAGGCGCGTCTTTAGGTGAGTCTAAAGGTTTAAATTATTACCGACTAACTTTTATATTTTTAAATCTTTGGAATATATTTATCTTTTTGTCTATTTTACTTTCATAAAAAAAAACATTTAATTCTGAAATAGACAAAAATGTTTAGAAAACAGAAACAGTTTATCCAAAGATGCTTTATGGAACAAGTAGTGTTTTTTGGCCAGACATATTTATACTGAATTTAAGAGTCTTTGCTGCTCCCTAGCCGCTTGCTACTGTACTCAGTAGTATGTCAGAAAAATACAGTACAGCTCACATACTCACCTTTGATGTACTTTACAACTTAGTACAGTAGTACAGCGTTAGGACGCATCTATCCATGACAGTTTTACGCACCACCTTCGGCACCTTTATAGACTATACATTACCCCAAAAAGCAGCAAATTCTCGTTGCCCGTTTATCTTAAAACATTTTACATTAAAATAATAAACTAGCAATGTGAATGTTTAAGAGCTTATTGAATAAAAAAATGCGTACCTGGTATGCGTAAATGATGTATCCCCGGGATTTATTTTTTCCTTATTTAAAACTACTACTCTACTCTCCACCCTCAGCAGCTCTCTGTCAAGATTTTCAAGATTAGACTTTGGTAACTTCTTCACTGGAGGCGCGGGAGTTTGGGTTTATATAGTCTTTGCGCATGCGCCCTGGAGATCGAGTGGACCTGAATGAACGTAAGAGAGCAGTTTGCTTGCAATCTGAATGAGTCATCGAGGTGTGTGTGTGTGTGTGTGTGCGTCTGTGTGCAGATAAAGGGAGAGGTAGTGTAGAAAAGTTCAAGTAAGAATGAATGTCTTGTTAAATTTCACACCTTCCCATACTCTATTTGCTCTGTCCTCTATTTCTGGAGTGCATTTCTATGACTAAATATAAACTGGATTTTAAGATTTAAAGGCTTTACCGAGTCTGTACATGTGCATGAAAATATATACAAGACAGACATTCTTTAACCATTGCACCATTTAACATCTTCATTAGAATCTATTGCGTAAACATGAATGAATATGCATCACTGTTTATAAAAACACATTTTAAGTGGGTTTAATTGGAGTAATTAATTCCTTGCAGCAAAGCAACGATTTCGTAGTTGAACTCAGACAGCCTAATTGTACTAGATTAAAGATGCGTGACATCCTCTTAGATGCTTTTGTTTGTGTATGGTTTGTGTTTGTTAGATGAATAAGCATATTTATATAGCATTACAGAATGAATTGCCTCGATGTATATAACTCGTTTAGAGCTTGTTACATTTTGTCCACAAGTAGCAGGGTATTTTTCTGCTTCGTTTTCTAAAAATAATTCTGTCCACACGACCTATGCTTTAAAAATATCTTTGACCACATGAAAACGCAAAACGCCTGTTAAGTGCTGCTAGGAGCCTCCCTAATCAGCAGGGAGCCAATCAGCAGCCGAGACAAAACATTACCGGTTGCGATTTGGAGAAGTCCGACGGGTCTCGTCCAAACCCGCCGTCGCTGTCTGTGGGCTCTGTGTCGTCGGAGTGTAGACTAGCACACAGACAATGACATCATCGGCGGTACAACGAGCCAAAATCTCCGTTTCCTCAGTCCACACACCACCACTGACAACGGAGATTTCCAAAAGTTCAGTTTCAACGACCAAATCTGCGTTTGCATGTAACAATCTCCGTTTTTAAAAAATACCCAGCTACGTGTGGACATGGCCTAAGATCACCTAGATTTTATCCCCATGACTGTTGTGCCATCCAGATCCAGATCAGTTTCTGTGCAAGGTTTATGTGGGTTTCATGCAGATTCTCTATAGTTTCCTTTCACTGGACAAAAACATGTCAGTAGGTGGACTGACTACAAATAACTTGTAATTTCCTGTGTGAATCATTCATTCATTCATTCATTCATCTTCTATACCGCTTTATCCTTCTATTCAGGGTCGCGGGGGACCTGGAGCCTATCCCAGGAGACTTCGGGCACTAGGCAGGATACACCCTGGACAGGGTGCCAATCCATCGCAGGGCCTGTGTGAATCAGTGTGTGAATATGTGTGTACGTTCATGTCTGTCTAGTGCTCAGTGTTCCCGGGATCCACGGCGTCTCCAACCAGGATAGAGTGTTCAAAAAGATGAATTTTTTCAATTAAATTCAATTAAATTTTATTTGTATAGCGCTTTTAACAATTGACATTGTCTCAAAACAGCTTTACACAATCAAAAGAATTATTTGAGTTTGCATGGAATGTGAATGTGTATGAATCAAAATGTTCAGATAGTCCCTGGTGTGCAAGCCGAGGGCGACAGTGGCAAGGAAAAACTCCCTGAGATGGTAATAGGAAGAAACCTTGAGAGGAACCAGACTCAACAGGGAACCCATCCTCATCTGGGTGAAACAGATGATCTGCATTTATACAGTGTGTTAGGTAGCAGTCAGTTCAGCTATAATAGTTGATCTTAATTGATGTTAAAATGGAGTCCAGGTAGTTATTGGAGACTCAGATAGACTTGTAGAAAGTTCCAGTCCTGAACATATCGAATTGTCATGTCCTCAGAGAAACAGCTGACAACACCAGTCGAGGCCAGAACCATCTTCTAAGTAGATAGAATCATCCCCAGACACCAGACGCATCCCAAAGAGACACACGGGGCATCCATACGACGAGACCTCCAACCAGAAACGAGGCACCAGGATGGATCAGACAGGTCCGGAGGGCAGAGGGAGGCTGGATCACTGGCAGCTCAGGAATGACATGTGTAGCTCGACAGAGAGAGAGAAAGAGTGAAAGGGGGAGACAGGGGGAGAGAGGAAAGAGAAAGAGGGGGAGGAAGAGAAGAAGAGGAGAGATGGCAGTTAGGTATGGTCACAGTCACATAATGTATAATGTGAATGTATATTTACTGTAGAGTGCAAGCTCCGGCAGGACTAACTATGACAGCATAACTAAAAGGGAGAACCAGAAGGAAACACAAACATGAGGGGGAACTGAGATGTAAAGCAAACAATCACCTCACCGTCAACAAACCTGAGTGATCAAATGAGAGTGAGGAAGACAGCTTCTAAACATACCAGTTCACCATAATACTCTACGTCCATGAGTCCCCCAGATCTGCTCCTTTACCTAAGGCAAACCTATTTATAAAAATGCTTGGCTAAATAAATAGGTTTTTAGCCTAGACTTAAACACTGAGACTGTGTCTGAGTCCCGAACACTATTTGGAAGACTATTCCATAATTTTGGGGCTTTGTAAGAAAAAGCTCTGCCCCCAGCTGTAGTTTTCATAATACGCGGTACTGACAAGCAGCCTACATCCTTTGATCGAAGTAGGCGTGGCGGATCGTAAGACACTAGCAGTTCGCTCAGATACGGCGGCGCGAGACCATTTAATGCTTTATATGTCAAGAGTAGTATTTTAAAATCAATGCGAAATTTCACGGGGAGCCAATGTAGTGAAGATAGGATAGGGGTGATGTGCTCATATCTTCTGGTTCTAGTGAGGACTGTCGCTGCTGCATTCTGGACTAGCTGAAGCTTGCTTATGCACCTAACAGAACAACCAGACAGTAAGGCATTACAATAGTCCAACCTAGAAGTGATAAAAGCATGAACTAGTTTTTCTGCATCTTTTAGCGACAATATATTTCTTATCTTGGCAATATTTCTGAGGTGAAAGAATGCTATCCTGGTGATATTATCTACATGAGCTTCAAATGAAAGGCTGGAATCTATAATCACGCCGAGGTCTTTTACTGTTGCACTTGATGGAACAGGAAGGCCATCTAAAGTTACGGTGTGATCTAAGATTTTACTCCTAGCTGAATGAATGAATGAATCTTCCACACATGCCACAGTAGACTCCTGAATTATTGGAAACGTTTCTAAGAGCCAATTATCAAATATGAATACATATTTATCAAAGGTTTCTAGTGCATGTACTTCTTTAACACTGGTTTGAAAATGAATAGATATTTGGTAAAGCCTCTGCTGGAGAGAATGGCCACACTGACTCTGTAGGTTGAAGATCTATCATGGTGAACTTGGTACTTTATTTATTTTGTTCATGTGTTTGTCCTCAACAGATTTTCAAGATTCACTTGCAGTGACTGTCATTGCTGCTGAAAGACACTCATTAGTGTCCTGTGAGGATTTCTGCATCAGTTTGGATGTCTTGTATATTCAGAGTCATTCTACTAAACCTAATATTTAACCTCTTGGCAGAGGCAACTTACATATCTTGGGGTTTCATGATGCAGCTGATCTTTCCAAAAGCTCATGGATCACTAGCTGTTTAAAGAAAACAAACAAACAAATAAATAAATAAAAATGATTCACCATGGTATTGTGCAGTTTGCTTGTAGATTTTCACATTCAGAGCTGTTTTCATTACATATTTCAAATTGTATTTTACAGTATGCCACGTTTGCTGACATTCAGCAGCTGTTCGGCAACAGACTTGAGTTTTGCTCTCAGAAGGGTGTTGCATCTATTCTAAACAAAAAGATCCTTCAAGAAGTGATGCATAATAGACCAATTAAAAAAAATGTAACTGCAAGTACTCTTATTTTTCACTGCTTTCTGTATATACTGTATATTTCATGTCCATTACCTGATATGTGCTGGTCAACAATCATGTACTGTTTTATTTATTTTTAATTTTAAGCAATTTCCCTCTGGGATTTTGAATCTTGAGTCTTCTTTTGTCATCATCAGGTTTTTTTTTTTGGTATTTTGCAATATTGAAAGCTCATATTTGGCCAAAAGCAACTGGAAATTTAATGCATGTTAAGGAGTGTCACAGACGTTTCTGAATGCTTTTAAAAAGTGCACATCTAAATAATTACTGGTACTTTTTGTTTTATAGGGTGCCAAAAATTCTGAAGTTATCCAGCCTCCCGTTGCAAAATAGTCACTGTCTGCTTACGTTACTTCCAATCTTTTGGTGTGTGATTGTGTTTGGTTTCATGATGTTGTGGGAAATTAAATGACCTCAATTTTGAGAAAGGCACTACATAAATTAAACATTATTATTATTAATAGTTTAGCAATGATGCTTGTTACTTGTTTTAGAGTTGAGGTAAAGGTTAGAGATTAAGATAAGAATGTAAGCGTGTTTTTCTTGCACACGGGAGAACAAAGTCATTCATGCTATATTAATACCCCAGAACAAGTGTTCACTGATGGAGGCTATGAATTATTCAAGTCACTTAAGGCTTGACTATACTGTAACAGCACTTCTCAACATTGGAACGTAAAGTCTTGGCAAACTTTGCTTCTTGTCAGTCATTGAGTGAGAGAACAGCCTGGACTGCTGAGATTCATTACAGATGCAGAGGAGCAGGACAACGTCATGGCTGTCTCTGTCGCTTTCATTCAGCTTGGTCCTGGAGGAAGGCATGAAGATGGAGCACCTTGACCTGAGCTGCTGCATAAGTGCCCTCAGAATGTCAACCGTGCGTACTTGAGTCTCCACCCAGCTTCCCAGACTTGCATGATGAAAGAAATAAATCACTGAATATATGCATTGTTTCCCCTTTTTTTTTAGTGAAAGGCTGTCTTTTTAATAACGCACAACCTATTGTGTGTAAATGCCACAAGGATTTTATGCACACTTCCGCTTACAACTTAGCAATTATACAAGACAAATCTGATGCAATTTCTCTCTTTATCGTTCTGTAGGATAAAAAAAGTTATTGAAGTTAAAGTAAGGTAAAGGTAAAAGGTAATTACTCTTTAGTTTTGTTGAGAAACCCTAGGGATAATGGAGCCAAACAACAAAGAAAAAAAAAGTGAATTCATCTCGCGAATGATGTTATTAAGGATAATGACCGCATCCATCTCAAGCCAGAGCTGACAGGTGCAGAAGGCAGCAGCCATCTTAGTTCTATTTATGGATCTTTAGCAGAGCTAGTCTGTCAAAAAAGTTTTGAGTTAATTCGCTCAAGCTTACCCCCAGTGAATCACTTCTGTAAATTAATTATTAATTTTTCCCAACTCCTAGTATGCAGCCTACCATTGTTTCTTTTTGAGCTGAAAAGGAAATTTACCGCCCCTCCACATCCATCGGAAATGTATTTATATGTCAGATTTATTGCTTTTAGGCATGTGTGGGAGACTTCATTTTGATTTATTGCATGCAGGCTCAAAAATCAAGCACCCGGGTCAAAAGCTTAAGTGTTCCAAAACAGAGCACTTGTTTTTTTCTTCTTCTTCTTCAGCGTCAAAGGTGTGACATGAGACGCTGAAGCTTTGTGATAGAAACACAGAACACCACAAAATCATCAGGGCAGTTTGATTTTGGTCCTGTTTTTCACAGTGGATTCAAATTAATGTCTTTACGTGAATGCAATAAAACGAACACTACATTAGCAGTCCAGGATACTCTGCAAAATGACTTTCTATACGTCAGGGCTTTGCTCAAATTGGCAAAAGCAGAGAGTAATGTTCTTTAAAAAGCTATTGATATTCAATGCAAAACTGTTTCTTTTTTCTTTTCCATTCATTTCCTTAGTCTACTCCATGGTTGGGCATCCTCAGGTAATTGCATCAGATTAAACAGGTGCACTGTTAAAGAACGCTCTTTCTTTTGGTCAAATGAGAGTGAACATAAACAAACCCCATTTCGCATTACAAATGAGAATTTAAAAAGGCTTGCGAGTCCTGCTAATCTTTCTGGTCCTTGTACATGGGCTTCTGATTCAACCAAAGAGCTCATCTCTCTGCTCAAAGGGGTGCTAGGTCAAATGGCCTGATACCGTTAATTGAATTCATAGTGCTCACAATATTGGATTTACAACGCATTCACCAAGTTTTAACGGTACACAGAAACCTGCACAAAAAAGACAGGGCCAATAACTGTTCAGTGCAATAGCTAATAAATCTGTTTATGATCTAGAGTGGCAGTACGTTCTGTTGACTTTATGTGACAGCAAAGGCATAAATTCCCACCACTGCATAAAGACAACAGAATAAATATTGATATTTCAGTTTCTTTTTTTTTTTGCCTGATCTGTAGCTTATATCTGGTGACAGAAATACATAAAAACTCTTTGCTACAAGCTAATGGCAGTTTACACCACATTTACATAGTTGATACAAGATCTTGTCTTATAGCAGTGCATTTATGGTAAAGAACCATTTCTATGGGACATATTGCAATGATTAAAAAAATGAAAAAGATGACTAAAATGGCACTTTTGCTTCCACTGTAATGGAAATGGCGCTATTTCACAGCTGGTGGCTGCAGGAGCACCTAAAAATGAAAGTCTATGATGTTAACCTTACAGTACATATACAAACATTCAGAAAGCTCATTTTTATTAAGTTGGTGGACGGCAACAGACTGTATGCTTTGCTATACATAAGCAGAATATACATGTACAAAAGACTGGAAAATACCTACTGTATGTAGACGAGGGGTGTTTTGGTCAAACCGTGAATTTTTTATTAACTTTCTATTAAATTAAGGTAAACCCGAGTGGCATTTACAGAAGACTGCAAGTACAGTATGGTGATGAGACTTTATATGAACCCTTTATATAAACATAAAGCATTTGAATGGTGGAAAAATATTAAAGAAGGTGAAAGACGATCTTGGATGCGCTGGCTCTGGCCCCCTGCAGTCATTCCTGTGAACTTTCAGCGAGTGGAACACCTGATCCTTGAAAATCGATGAATAATTTGATGCCAACGTGTGGAAGAAACGCATTTGTCTGTGGGAACTGTACAAACAACTATCCACAAACACCACTAGTGAAATGCTGGGATATGTGTATCAGTGAACTATCTGACTGTGTTCTGTTATTCTACAAATTCTAAAGACCCAGTTTAACTGGAACCCCCATTGTACAAATGAACCCCCATTATGTTATGAAGTTAACATAAGCCCATCGTTAACGGAAAAGAAACCACATTCTTGATGTTACCGTTGTTACGTGGGACAATATGATACAAGCTATTTCACAATAGAAAACCCCCTGATTGGACCCCTCCTGCCACCATAACACCTAAGCAAGGACACCATTTTCACCAAACTAGACCTCTGGAGAATGATTTCTCACACATAGGGGGCACTATACCTATTAATGATGGTCTGCAATCTTGCAAATGTTTCAAGGTATTACGTGACTGGTGACGCATTTTGTACTGACGTACTCCCTTCTCTGGGTCTCACCACTCTTCTGGTGATCAGCGACAGGTTTCCTAAGCCATGCTAACTTTCTCTGTTGAAATTATCCTCTGCTTCTGAGGCAGCAGAAGCGTTATTCAATTTATTGATTTCAGACTGTAAGGTTTACCTGAGGCATTGCTTCTGATTGGGGTCTATATAGTTCACGTTGTTCATGTGGAAATCATTCTGCAAACTGTTAAAAATGGATGGGAGTCAAACTTCTGGAGAGAACCCCCAATGCAATCAGTGATTTCTACGCTCCTGTTGTAGCACTTTGTGGAACGACTACCACCTGGACGGAATATGCTCAGAACTCGTTAACCAGTGCATACACAGGATTGACCCCATTCAATGCAATTTATACTATCATCCCCTATTTTTCACTGAACCTTCATATGTCTTTGCTGTGGCTGAGTGAAAGAAATAAAGTCGATTAAGAGTTCTTGATCCACGGATGAGTATATTCATGTATATATGAAAGAGCAGGTAAGGTCAGAGATGTTCAGCAAGATTATCGATTCCATTGTAGTTCCAGTGTAGCCATGATGCCACTCCAGCAGTCTGAAACCTACAGAGATGCTAAAGCCTTCTGCACCATAAAAAACACTTGCACTGTTACCCAGGCATTCTTCATCATCACTCATCATCAGGCTGAGCACAAATCCTATTTTCATCTCAGCAGCTGCATTAGTTAACACAGCCCTGCAACTTTCTGTTAGACTCCTTTGCAACTTTGTCCCAAAAAAAGAAAGATGCTGAAAATAAACCTGATTGGAGATTTTACTAAATAAACCATGTGTTTCTATTATGAGACTATGTGTACAACGATTTGATTGAATTAGTCTTGCTTAAATGTTTTCTTTTTCAAATGTTTTGTGCAAGGCCACCACCATACAGACAATGATCCATATTAGACTCTAAATAAAATATAAATTTAATATTGTGGATCATTATTTCACAAAATTGTAAAAATAAATAAATAAATAGCTTCTAAAACAGGTATGTGGATCATTGCTCGAGACTTGGAGAAGGCGAAAAGTGCAGCTATATACAGTATAATTAAGGAGGAAAATATAACAACGTGTGCTGTTACAGGAAAATAATCTCTGACACGGTGGAGTTGTGTGATGAACCTGACACAAAACTGTGCCAAAGATGCTACTTTTCCTATAACAGCACATATAAATGTTTTTTTTTTTTACTGTTTGTACAACAGAGCACACACTGTTCACCAATTCACCATTTTTTCAATTAAAGAACAACATACTGGATATTAATCTGTTTCTCATTACATAAACATCCATAAAACAATATAGGTCCTTTTATTACTTACTGTACATTGTGGCTTTCAGCCACCCCCCCCCCCCTCTTGCTCTCTCTGTTAAAATACATTTCTACCAAAGACCACTCCTTCTTTTTGAAGATTTTCCTATTGTTGTAAATTTTGTCCACTATTACTGTTAAGTGCTGACATAAATGTTTAAAAAATGGACTCCTCACAGCTAACTATTACACATGATTACATGATTATCAATACTATGCATGTTAAAACCATGAGTGTTACAACAATAAACTATGTTACAGTTAGTTCCGACTAAGTAATCTAATTGGACAAGAGACATTCCACGAGTGCTGATATAGAGATGAACAGCACTGGAACATTTAACTTTATGAATCACTCCACATCCTAATTTGAAAACACCCTAAAACTACATTACCCCATTAATCACCCACAATAATTGTTGGTTAACCTTTTGTTACCAGCCCACCAGTCGAGGATGGATACGTGTTGGAGAAGGAAAATAGTTAGTTAATGAAATAAACAAATCATAATCTGTTGATAATAAATGGTGTTTATGGAATTGTTGTATAAAAGCAATATCACACTCAAGGTCATGCTATGTAAAAATAGTATGTTTATACTGTCCTTTTGTCCTTTTCTACCTCTGCCACAATAATGACAGAAAGAGAAGCCTGTACTGTACATACAGAGTGGTGTAGTGTGCTATATTTGTTTGGTGTAAAGACGTCCACTCAGTTGAAAATTGCAAGTAAGCTGCAACTTTATTTCAGAATTATTTCCTTCAAGCAATCGCAACTAAATCTGGGTCACAATCATCATTCTGACAATAAGAATTGCTCAGTCATCAACTGTTGTGGTGGAATATTACAAACGTTTACTGTGGTCACTCAAACACCCACACGTCTGTTCACGTAACCATTACTGAGCTCTGACTGCCGAAGCCCACAATTCTGCACACTCACTCATATCTGGGTCAGTGTAGAACGAGGTGGAACTATAGCTGACCCATATACAGTGTACAGAAATGTAGTCATGACGTCTGTTTTGAAATGCTCATCACTGAATCTTATTTTTTGCACTCGTTCATAGTTAGGCTAGATCTTTGTTATACTAGATTTCCATTTCCTGCCAGGAAAATGCGGAAAGAAAGAAGTCAGTCAGTGTGAAAGAAAGACTGTTAGAGATGTTAAAACAGAAAAACTGAAAAATACAAATAAAGAGATTATGAGAAGAGTATGAACATTAGAGAATCAAATCAAGTAAGGAAGTACAGCATGAAAGATTGAGATATTGAATATAATTTTTAATTTAAGAGACAGGAAAAGTTTGCAAACATTTAGAAGCAAAAGAAACTTGAAATAAACCCGTAGAAAGAGCAAGATAAAAGAAAGTTGGAAAGAGATGAAGAGAAAGAGAGTAAAAAGAAAAAAGCGACAAAGAAACCTATAATAATAGAAAAAGAAAGAGAAAGAAAGAATGGAACGGTTATAGAAATGAACAAAAATGACAGGAAGAATAGATACTAGAGAATACTGGAAAGAATATATTTTTGTGGAAAGTATGTAAGAAAATGAACAAAACTAAAAGAATATTTACAGTGATTAGGAGGCTCTGATGTGAAAAACGAAAACATCAAGTTTATACCGTTTATTAAAGTGTAAAAAGTGTATTAGATTTTCACAGAAAAGAGTCTAGGTTTAAGCTGAGCTTTATCTCCAATACCATTTTCAGTCTTTAAAAAGAACATCTTTTACGAAGATGAAGAGAAAGTAAAAGCAGTACAAATGTAAATAACTGGGTTGCCATAAATACACAAAAAGTTTTAAAAAGAACACTGCATGAAACTTTTGTATTTCGCTCTAATGAGAAAAATCATTCAACATACAAAACCTATTAAAACAGTTGATTTGCAGTTGATTTGGTGATTAGAGCTTAGTGATTGTGGTTTCAGATCAGTGAGAATGGGTGCAGATTTAATAAGTAAATATATATAAATAAATAAAGTCCCAAATACTATTAGTAATATTACTAGTAAGATATATTTACAAAGAAAATGCAACCGTGCCTAACATTTTTTAATATATTAAATAATTATTTTAACATCTATTCCTTATCTAAAAGTAGTTCACCACAAGTGACTTGTTTCTGTTCAACAATGTAACTCCTACAGTATAGATATTGCAGAAGGCTGAAACTTTTCACCCAGTCTGGAAATTAGTGGTGCAATCTGGAAGATTTAAATGCCGCCTCCTTAGCATAACAGCTAATCAAGTTACAGTATCATGTTTGGCAGAAAAAGTGAGGTGAGATTGTTTTCAGCATCCTGTGTAAACTTGATGCAGGTCTGCCTAGTGCTGAAGACATCATTTCTCATTTGGGTTTTCCATATGTACTTTACTTAGGATAAAAGTATAAAATCAATAAAATTAGCATTGACTCAATACCCGACCCCAGGAGTTGCCTATGAAAAGAGCTGTATAATGAACCCTCTATAACTAAACTAGCCAGTGTAACGCCTTTGCCAATGTGTCATCTGGTTGTTCCTTGATCAGGTCCATGTGACACGCAATCAATGTTTTGTGGCCTTTTGCAGCATGAGCAAGCACGAAGTGTGCAGCTGGGTCCTGTCACCGGCTGCACCCTCCCACACACACACACACACATACACATACACACAGTGTCTCTCTGAGTGATAAAGGGCATGAAATACACTTTCTCGTTCTCCTGCATATTTCATCAGTTTGTACAGCCTCGCTGTTTTAAGCAATTATGTGTCCTCTCTCCATTCTCTTTATGAGCATGACCATGGGATTGGACTAGTCAGTTGACTCCTTATGAAAAAAAAAACAAAAAAAAACCCCAACACCATATATTTCTCATGTGATTATATGTTTTTGCGCATGTGATTTGATATTTCAGCATTATGCCCTGAAATAATCACGTGGCATTTAGTGAATAATATGTGAGAAATAATACCAAATGTTCTACATGTGAAACATCAACTTGTGAAAATAAATGAATCAGGTGTAAAAGACTAATGTGAAAAAAACATTGTGCCTAAAAACACATCTGACAATTAATTAATTGCGTAAAAATCTAAGAAACATTTTTTGCAAATATTTGTCTGTACTTGTGATTTTTCTTTAATGAATTATACAAATTGTGTGCCTAAAAAATTAGCACACTTAGCATGCAAACTTGAAACTTTGGCAATTACAATCAGTGATCTTTTCATCTTTATTTAACTTTTTTATACATTTGTATAAAATCTCATGACAAAATATTACAGACAAAATAATGTTAAATATTGCACATGAAGTATATTGTACAAGAGTTATAGTATAACATCAGTGAATATAAAATGTTAAAGGGATGAAACCTTAGGCAATTTGTCATATAAATGTGCCATCCACATCCAAATCACAGACAGTCCATGATAACAACAATTGTATTTCTGACCAAAAGAAATGTTAGTTGTGACGCCAACCTGCAAAGCAGATTTAAAAAGGGCCAAGATTGAAAGATGATGGAAACGCTATTGAAATATTAAGAATGAGAATCTTAGGGGTGGGCATTGCCTAACTTTTGACTAATGACTTTGCTTGATTGAAAGTGTTGTTGCAAATTAACCCCAAACTTAACAAAAGATACATGAATCAGGGTTGTTCACTCCAACATATACCAACCAACATAATTGGATTCCTAGGTCAAATTTCACTTTATATACTTTCTAGCTTTCTCTCATTAGGTTGCTTTCATGGTCTAGGTACTAGCTTTGGCTTGCTAGATTAACATTCACTTGCTAGATTAACCTTTGCCAGCTGAATTATTATGATTTCTCTCTTTATCATGGGAGTAATTAGGCTAGTACAGTGTGGTACTGTATGCCACTAAAAGGTTCAGTGGTGGTACACAGGACTGGAAATAGGAGAGCAGCTTCCTGCCAATAAAATTCAAAACCAGTCACAGAAGCACTTTCAGTCAGAAAACATGTCTGTTAACTTTATGACATCTTAAACAACGCTTTGTCTCATTATTTGCTTCTAAGTCGTTCTGAATTGCTTCTGAACCATCCATGTTGTGTTGTGTCAATATTTCATTATGTGAGCAAGAGCATTCGTCAGCACGCTGACAGGTTCATGATGCACCTCAACCCTTTGTTTACGGCTAACGCAAGCTACAAAGCTAACTAGCTTCTAACACAAGGCTGGATCTCAATTGTCTATGAAGTATGAATTGTCTATACCCTACATTGTACACTAATGAGAATCAACCTCAGAACCGTTCATTAACTGAGGCAATTATAAAACAGAATAAATGGAGACACAAAGAGAAACTTACGAGATTTACAACACTGTCCACCTGGTTTGTTTCCCTCGCCTTTTGGCTACCTACAGTAGACATTTGCTTTGCCAGTTCTCTAGCTATTGGTTGTTTTTTCTCACTAGATTTCCTTTTCTGAGTAAGGTTAAGCTATCTTGCTAAATTGCTTTGGTCACTTGTGTGCTTTCTCTTGTTAGTAATTTTCTCTTGCTCTTTTTTTTTTTTTTTTTGCCAGATAGCTTTTTTTGTTTTCTCTTGTTAGGCAGCTCTTTCTAGATTACTTTGTCTTGCTAGATTGCTTTAGCTCACCAGATTGTTTTTTCTTGCTAAATTGCTTTTGCTTACTGTATCGGTTTCTAGTGCTACGTCTTTTTTGTGCTAGATTGCTTTTTTTTTTTCCTCACAAGGTTACTTTCTCTTGCTAGATTTTTTTTCCACATTATAATCTGTTTTCTCTTGCACTTGTGGATTTTGGACACCTGGAACCTTTAGACAGAAGCAACATTTGGGTATGGAAAGGGCAATGGAGATCAGCATGCAATAATAAATGATAATGCTTAAGATGTCTTATTGATGTTTTAAACTATCTTTAATGGCTGCTGCAGAATTTCGGAGGGATCACGTAATGTGAGCAGCCAATGCACAGCCTGGGACTAATGAATATACAATTAACAGAAAGTGGTTTTACTCATCTTCATATACTTTGGCCAAGGATGCCAGTGACATGCTGCGAAGTTCATTTTCCTCAAGGTCGTCCTCTTTTTCATTCTTCCAGCTGACTCTTCCTTGAGGAATTTTCAGAAACTTTCCAGACTCTTTTGCCTAAATGTCATGCTCTCAAACTGACTTTCTGATATTTTGAATACATTAAAGTACAGTACAATGTTAATGTAAAACATAAATACATAATAATTTTCAATTTCAATTTTATTTATATAGCGCTTTTAACAATGGTCATTGTCTCAAAGCAGCTTCACAAAAATGAAAGAAAATTTACAAAAATGAAAGAAAATTTTTAAGAAAATGATGAATGATGAATGAAATGTCTCTGATGAGCAAGCCAAGGGTGATGGCGACGGTGGCAAGGAAAAACTCCCTGAGATGGCATTAGGAAGAAACCTTGAGAGGAACCAGACTCAACAGGGAACCCATCCTCATTTGGGCGATAACAGATAGAAATGATAACGTCATGTGTGTTGTGCAGCTGAAAGTTCAATATAACAGAAATTCTTTAAATTAACATGAAGACCAGTTCAGCATAGGGACGAGTCAGTAGATGCAGAGGGCAGATGAGGTCTGGATCACTGGAAGCACAGGAGCAGCATGTGTAGCTCCAACCATCATAAAGCTGAATCCAGCTGGAGCTGGTCCTTCTCTGGACGCCTCAGGAACCTCGCAGGGTCTGCCTTTGTCTACTGAAGCTGGCACAATCTCCCGATGCCTCGGGATGGGTAGAAAAATACAGAACAGATGGAGAGAATTAGCGTAGTTGCCATTCAGGAGATGTACTGGAGTATGAGGTTATGGGATGAGTTATGTGTATGCCAGATTATGAGGTTATGGGATGAGTTACATGTATGCCAGATTAAAAATATGCGTCTTGAGTCTACTTTTGAACTGGGAAACCGTGTCTGCTCCCCGAACACTGTCTGGAAGGCTATTCCAAAGCTTTGGAGCTAAATCTGAAAATGCCCTACCCCCTTTTGTAGATTTAAAAATTCTGGAAACTACTAGAAGTACGGAGTTTTGTGATTATTAATTTTGTTTTGTTGATATTTGTTTACTTTTCCTAGTTATCCATTTGAAACCGTATTCTTTTGGTTTATATGTTTTATGTTTCTAAACTGGATGTGGCTTTTCACCGTGATGCAAGACAGCCCTGAAGGTAATAGTTGATATACAGTAACTTGTCCCTACTACACTTTGACTTTTAGGGTTTGTTGATCCTGCTGGCTTTAAAGCTTTCACAGCATTTGGACAACAGCCTAAAACCAGCCCAAATGCATCCTGCTGTATCTAATGCGTGTGCAGCGTTTCAATTTTGGGCTGAAAACAGACCAGCTGTAATGTCAGTATCATGGCTCGCATGATATTAAGACAGAGTTATGGCTGTGTTCTAACCAACAGATTCGGATGATTTGTTTTTGCCATTATTCCATGAAACAGGACTCATTTGCTAGCTGAGAAAGTGAGAGATTCACAAGAGACAGCTTGAGAAAACACCTTGACAAACATTTTTTTGCTCTTGAGTAATAATTAAAAAAAGACTGTTGAATTTCACAAGGAGTCACAGGACACCGATTCCCATGCAAACCCTGCTGTGTATAATTAGCTGATGTGTGAATTTTACTTTTGCTGGGTGTTTGAAGAAAAATGGAAATTATTCTTAGTAGTGTGCCATTAAAGAGTTGTATAATTGGAATGCGAAAGGGTCCCCTTGGTCTCCTCCATCCACATCATTACGCGGCTCCTTTGACAACTAGTCGTACTTCATCATGTGCTACTGATTGTGTTGCTAAATAAAGGCCTTCCTGTCTCATCCTCCACCCTAATTGGTCTTCATTAGATTCAGGATGGAAATCTTTGGTTCTTTTTATGACTTTCTGGCTTAAGTGAATCTTGGCCAAGAGTGTGATTAACACAATTATTGACTAGAGATCAGACATGCTAAATGGAATAAGATCATTTACGTCTTGTCTTTTTCAGATTATTATTTTATGTAAAAATGCATCATCATAATTCTTATAAGAAGTAATAACCCTTTTGTTATTTTTAATCGGATGTGCATTTCAATTCACTTTAGGTCAGGTACATTTTTGGAAGTCCAGATGTCCAGAATAGATTAGGTACATTTGTTGAAGTCCAGATGTAGATTAAGGTTACGCAAGGAAGAAGAATAGGAACCAGGCTTGAAAATGAAAAGGGAAAGCTTTCTTTTCTAGGTGATGGACCAATCAAAAGTTTGAACACAAGATTGGATTTATTTGATAATTTCTAGAACAATACTGGGTTTTGTTATTACAGTAATACATTACTATAGGTAATTATCAACAACAGCAACATTCACTTGTTATTTTAATACATGAAGCTCAGTTGTTTTGGAATAGTTCTATCAAGAACAGTATTGTCAAGTGCATTTGCAAAACCGATCAAGCACCGTGATGTACTGGCTATCAAGACCATCCCAGGAAAGTAAAACCCTAACTTACCTCTGCTGCAGAGGGGAAGTTCATTTAGCATTACCAGCCTCAGAAATCGGGAATTAACAAACTGTTTAAAGAAAATTGCTGCATATTTTAGATGCCGTCACTATTATTTTACAATGTCCATCCATTTAGGAACCTCTATCATCCAACTAGGGGCTGTGGAGGTCAATTGTGATTACCATTGTATTTATTCCCCTTTTATGACCGTGGTGGGACCTCCGGTCAACATTCACACACGCATTTACACACTAAGGGCAATTTGGAAACACATTAACCTTATATGTATGTCTTTGGACTGTGGGAGTAAACCAGAGTACCCGGAGGAAACCCACCGAGCACATGGAGAACATGCAAATCCATGCACACAGATCCCAACTACAAATCTAAATGATCCAGGTACAATTTTCCTCTGAAACATGACTTCACACAACACCTATGAATAAGTAAGTGTTGATTGCAAAAAATACACATGCATCCATCAATTCATCCTAATCTCCTTTGAACAGTTGATATTGAGATGTTTCTGCTACTTCTGCTCTGTAAAGACTTCATAACGCCTCTAATCTGAGCTGCTGTTAATTGGTCATTTTTCAGGCTGATAACTCTAAATGAACTTCTCGTCTGCAGCAGAGGTAGGTTTTGGTCTCGTCCTCCTGGGACGGCCTTCATGAGAGCCAGTTTCATTATGGTGCTTGACGGATTTTGCAAATGCACCTGACAATACTGTTCTTGCAAGAACTATTACAGAAAGGCCGACATCTGTGTCTTACAATAACAACTAACTGTTGTTTTTGTTGTTGTTACGTAATTACCTAATTCCATATGTGTTATTTTATAGTTTTGAAATCTCCAGTATTGTTGTAGAATGTAGAAAATAAATCACTAAACAAAAACAAACAAATTTGCAAGTGATCTAAAACTTTTGAACGATAGTATTTACATATTTTATAGTTACTGTCTATGCAGAGTTTTGTTTGTTCTCCACATATTCACATGAGTTTTCCATGTGTTCACATGGGTTCTCCAGTTTTCTCCTTTCTCCATTTAGTGCCAAATTTCTGTAAGGTGTGAATAAGTATTTGGATATGTGTCTATACTGTCCCGTGATGCACTCTCTCCTCACCCACTGTTCCGACAAACCTGACCAGTATGCGATACAAAAGATGAATGAATAAACAAAAATGGCTTTTTAGAGAACATAGATGTAAAGTCATTCAAACTGTCAAAAATAAAACTAATGCAGCCTCACTCAGGGTGACAAAATGAGTATCAATCTAACACCCTGATGCTAGAAATACTCTCGTCTTGACAGGTGGATGTTCAGACGTTTTGCCATTCTCTCATCAAATTAAGTGGACTGTTTATTTTTCACTTGCAAGAAGTCATCAGCGTAAGTGACTACAGACACGATTTTGACATCTTCTTCTGAACGTCACAAGACACCCATCAATTAGAGGAAACATCTAAGCCAGAGACGATGCTTCTCCTGGTCAGGTTTTATGAATGATTTAGAGACCTCTGCACTCATAAGATGAGTCACTCCTTCCCAAAAGAGCTGGATGCATACCTTTACAGGTTCTGAGAATTTGTCCCTTGAGCTGTCTTTCGATTTGAACACCACAAGATGAAATTGTTTTCTTTTTTAAATTTGAGGAGTATATACGCCCCTTAGTCAATAAGACGGACTGCTCACTTACGAGGAACCGCTCCAGTTTGAGAAAATGAAGGAAATAAATACTGAGGATTGAATTTTCTCTCTGAGCCACATATGTTCCCTGAAAGTGAAAATGAAAAAGAATCACTGAATCTTAGCAATTGATATCCTTTGGTATCTTTTATATTTTCCAGAACCAGGAAGACTTCCTGTACCATCTCAGAACAACTTATTAGAGCCTTAAAAGCAAGTGGGTCTATTTTTATAGGGACACACTATCTGTTAGTAGTACAAACCGGATTCCAAAAAAGTTGGGACACTAAACAAATTGTGAATAAAAACTGAATGCAATAATGTGGAGATGGCAAATGTCAATATTTTATTCAGAATAGAACATAGATGACAGATCAAAAGTTTAATCCGAGAAAAAGGATCATTTTAAAGGAAAAATATGTTGATTCCAAATTTCACGGTGTCAACAAATCCCAAAAAAGTTGGGACAAGTAGCAATAAGAGGCTGGAAAAAGTAAATTTGAGCATAACGAAGAGCTGGGAGACCAATTAACAGTAATTAGGTTAATTGGCAACATGATTGGGTATAAAAAGAGCTTCTCAGAGTGGCAGTGTCTCTCAGAAGCCAAGATGGGTAGAGGATCACCAATTCCCACAATGTTGCGCAGAAAGATAGTGGAGCAATATCAGAAAGGTGTTACCCAGCGAAAAATTGCAAAGACTTTGCAGTTATGATCATCAACTGTGCATAATATCATCCGAAGATTCAGAGAATCTGGAACAATCTCTGTGCGTAAGGGTCAAGGGCGTAAAACCATACTGGATGCCCGTGATCTCCGGGCCCTTAAACGACACTGCACCACAAACAGGAATGCTACTGTAAAGGAAATCACAGAATGGGCTCAGGAATACTTCCAGAAACCATCGTCAGTGAACACAATCCACCGTGCCATCCGCCGTCGCCAGCTGAAACTCTACAGTGCAAAGAAGAAGCCATTTCTAAGCAAGATCCACAAGCACAGGCGTTTTCATTGGGCCAAGGATCATTTAAAATGGAGTGTGGCAAAATGGAAGACTGTTCTGTGGTCAGACGAGTCACGATTCGAAGTTCTTGTTGGAAATGTGGGACGCCATGTCATCCGGACCAAAGAGGACAAGGACAACCCAAGTTGTTATCAACGCTCAGTTCAGAAGCCTGCATCTCTGATGGTATGGGGTTGCATGAGTGCGTGTGGCATGGGCAGCTTGCATGTCTGGAAAGGCTCCATCAATGCAGAAAAATATATTCAGGTTCTAGAACAACATCTAGTCATCTCTTTCAGGGAAGACCCTGCATTTTTCAACAAGATAATGCCAGACCACATTCTGCATCAATCACAACATCATGGCTGCGTAGGAGAAGGATCCGGGTACTGAAATGGCCAGTCTGCAGTCCAGATCTTTCCCCTATAGAGAACATTTGGTGCATCATAAAGAGGAAAGTGCGACTAAGAAGGCCCAAGACGATTGAACAGTTAGAGGCCTGTATTAGACAAGAATGGGAGAGCATTCCTATTTCTAAACTTGAGAAACTGGTCTCCTCAGTCCCCAGACGTCTGTTGAGTGTTGTAAGAAGAAGGGGAGATGCCACACAGTGGTGAAAATGGCCTTGTCCCAACTTTTTTGGGATTTGTTGACACCATGACATTTTGATTCACCATATTTTTCCCTTAAAATGATACATTTTCTCAGTTTAAACTTTTGTTCTGTGATTTATGTTCTATTCTGAATAAAATATTGACATTTGCCATCTCCACATCAATGCATTCAGTTTTTATTCACAATTTGTTTAGTGTCCCAACTTTTTTGGAATCCGGTTTGTACATTAGAACCGTGACTTGAAAGGCCTTTATTGAGTGTACCATAAAAATGTCACAACAAACAGTAACAAGCAATTTAGCCTCTTCAGGAGTTTTCACATTACTAGTCAAGTGTTGGTACAAATTATACTTTTCTCTTAATGGATTAGACTTTACTGGGACTACTGATAGCTCACTGTACTTTCAATCAGTGTCATAATGCATTCACCAGTTTGTACATAAAATATACACAGACAATTAGAACAAAAATATAATATAACAAAAAACAAAAAATAATAATTGAAACTAATCTAATTTAACCCTAAATGTGTATAATATGCATTTTATGGATTTTTAAAAATATTTAATTTTTAACATGATAAAAGACAAAGCATACATCAAGAAACAGTTTGAGATGGTCGTATCTTTTTTTATACCCTGTTTTCTAATTAATAACTTTTTTTTGTTTTTTACTAACGGCTCATTCACAAAGACATCTTCTGTGAAGCATCCATCTGTCGTCTCACCTTGTGAGAAGTGTATTGCATCATCTACCTTCATATAGGAGCTTAGAATTTTTTCTCTCCAAAAGATTTCTAAATAGACCTAAATGCTTTGCATTGATGGCACAGTCATGAATCTATTATGTATATCTTTGAAATCTTACTATGTTTAAGGTGCAATGTCACCTAGATGGATGTAAATTAAAATGTATACTTAATAGAAGATGTATATGATCATGTTCGTGTATATGATGTTGATGCAAACAAATAAATGACAAAATCATTCATGTCTCAGGAACAATTTTAATAATGCTAAATGAGCTGGTTCCCTGCTTTCATCTCTTTCACAAATTGGAAAAAGTAATATACTATATAGATCAGCATAGATTTTGAAATAAATTTGGCCGCCTTTCCTTTATGTTTTTCATTATATACTGCACCTGCTATCTCTGAACTTACACAAGTCAAAACCTTCCACATTTCTTTCTCAGAAGCCATATTAAAGTTTCACATTGAATTATTTCCTATAGTGTGAACAAAGTTTGAGGGTCCACAGGAGCTAAAGAGCAAGTTGTCGAATCCTCTACATTGCTGCAGTTCATTGGACTGTGTTGCACACTACTATGATGAAGGATGACCAGTTCCAAAGGCCAAGCCATGACTCACAGCCAAGACAATGCATCACACCAATTTCACCAAGCTGTTTTATATATTGTGTTTTGGTCAGTATGTGTTATGTTCTTTTGTTTTGATGTCTTTATTTGTGGGTATTCATCTTAGAACATCCTTATTTCAGCACTACAGTATGTGTGAGACAGTCAGTAATTACTTCACATGAATAATTAAAATAAAGTTCCTGATTGCACATCTTAACCAGAGAAATGTTCATATAGAACAACATGCATCAGATTGGCTTTTTCTGTTACTATTTTAATAAAACTTTCTTGAGAAACAATTAATCGTTCTTTAATTTATTCATCATCAGTTATATAGGGTGGCGGGGGCCTGGTGACTTATACTGTAGCACAAGGCATTATACACACTAGACAGGGGGCCAGTCCATCACAGGGCACACACTATAGGCAATTTAGTAAAGGCAATTGGCCTAATCTGCATATATTTGTACTGTGAGAGGAAACTTTTTCTATTTTTATTTCAAAATGTCAAATTGATGCACACCATAAACACAAATCTGGTTTATATAATTAGATTCTTTTTTTTTATTTCCTTCTTTCCTCTAATCCCAGTTAGGTATCATTTGCTCCAATGGAACAACAGAAAGAACAGTAAGTTGGAATTAGGCATTGTTTGGGAGTGTGTTGTTTTATGTATGGTGGCATTTAGCCCACATGCAAACAAGAGACTGAGAAACTGCACAGAAAAAGCGTATGTACTCCTATATTTGCCAAGAAATTCAGGAGTCTTGAGACAAGGGAAGCCAACGTCCAATTCAAAGCTGCTCCTGAGGGTTCGAAATGACAACTGTAAAGTGGAAACAGAGTTGGCATGCAGTGTTTCTTAACACTCTTCAAAGCAATGAGTCATATGCTTTTATTTATAGTAGGAATGCAAATGAAGTGCCTCAGCCATCCGCACCATTTCTGCTGCACCTTTGACGGTGACGATGGTGAAATTCATCGCCATGTTGTCAAAACATCACCAGGGTGGCATTGGTGGTAGCTGTTAAAACAACAAGGCCATGAATCAGAATAGCACACAGCACGTATACTACATTCAAATACAGCATGTTTATCAATTCTTGCTTTGAAAATGGTAACCCAGACACATGATACAATTGTTGTTTAATTCATGAAAAAAATGCTCTCAGACTTACTAGTAAAACATAAAGCAGGTAAGGTAACTACTGACTGAGGTTATGATTTAGAAGTCTCCAGTATGAAACCTCATAGGAGAGTCTTCTACAGTATATAGACAAAGTAAACTGTGTGACTAATGAGACAGAACTGTTTAAAATATTTTCCTTCATATAAGGAAAAATGTAATTTATTTTAATTACACTTGTTAACGGCTAAATGGGTAGATGGGTTCAGTCATATCAAAAAACGCAATATTTCAGGGCAATTCAGAAATATGAACCCCAAAATCAACTATTGACTGAGGTTATCAATTTTGCTGCCCACTTTAGCTCATACTTTTCAGTGACAGTGAAAATGAGATGAACCCATTAATAATATAATTTCCCTTAAGTATGTTGGTTTAAATTTCAATATAATTACTCTTAGCATTTACATTTAGCAGACACTCTTATCCAGAGCGACTTACATTTATTTTTTATCACATTACACATCTGAGCAGTTGAGGGTTAAGGGCCTTGCTCAAGGGCTCAACAGTGGCAACTTGGTGGTTGTGGGGTTTGAACCTGGGATCTTCCGAACCGTAGTCCAATGCCTTAACCACTGAGCTACCCCTGCCCCATTGAATAGATAGCATTGAACGCTAACTGAATTTTCATGGGTTTGGCATTCTTGAAAAACACTGTTGCTAGGCAACCCAGAAACATGTACCCCACACATAAACAAATTTCTGACTGAGGTGATCAATTTAGACAGCTCGCACATACTGTAGTAAAGTCCAAATTAACGTGGAGGGACAATAAAAATGAGACAGAACTGTCAGGAATATAAAATTTTCTCTCAAATATATTGGTAATTATTAAGAAAAAATGACATACATTGAAAATTACATTGAGATTTTACATGGGTATTGCAATATTGAGAAATGTTTTTGCTGGGCAGTCCAGAAATACTCGTTCCCAAGATAATCTTCTGACCAAGGTTATCGATTTAGCTAGTTAATACATTCAAGAGTCTACTATATAAACAAATAAAAACATAGTGATGATAAAAATTAAACAGAACTGTCAGGAAAATCAACATTTCTTTTAAATATGCTGGTATATAATATTTACTAAAAACTGTGCTAATATTAACTACTATATTAGTTTACCTTGCATGTGATTGAGCACTAGGGCTGTGCAATGAATCGCAATCGCAAAAAAATCGCGATTTAAGCACATGCAATTTCTAAACCGCATAAGGCTGCAATTTTATCTATTCATTTATTTAGATGTTTATTCAGAATACGTTCTTGTGTGCATGATTTTAATATGTTAACCAATCAGAGCTGACGCAGTGCACCGGGCAATTACAGCTAAGCTGAGCGGGAGGAAGAGGTTAACCTATCAGAGCTCACTCCACGCATGACGAAGCTGAGCGGGAGAACTGAATAGGCGAGTGGGAGGAAAGAACATAAAATATGCCAAAGAGAAATTCAACGTCAGTCATTTGGGAGTATTTTGGATTCAGGAAAGAGGATGTGCCAAAGTTGCCAAAATCGCAAATAAAATCGCAATCGCAATATTCGTTCAAAAAATCGCAATATGATTATTTTGTCCATATTGCACAGCCCTAATGAGCACCTAATGTAAATGTAATTGTGAGCGTTTACACTAGCAAATTTAGCTAATGTTTTGTTCCTGTTGTTATTTTACACAATATAGTAACTAACTTATTGATATTTCACTTGCTATCAAAGCTGCCCCTAATTAGCACAATATAATAGCTAGCAGAGGATATGCTAGCAGGTGTACTTGTGACTATGGCTAATTGTATACACAAACGCTTACCAATCCCCAGTTTAAATAACACAATACCTAGGATAACAGGCTAGTCCAATAGTTACTGCTGAATAACTAACAATGACTTAATACAAAATCATGTTTGTGGCTTTCATGAGTGTCAGAAGAAATTGTATTTTGTATGAGTGTCAGAAGAAATTGTATTGTATAGAAATAAAATAGCATTTTATTTTTAAACTGATGTCTCTTGGTAAAGTAACAGTTTCAACAGTTTCTGCTGTCTATCCTTTTTTGTCCACTTCAGCTCCCTTTAACCCTGAAGCAAAAAAAAAAAATCATATTAAAACCCACTCAAAATTATTACACAGACCTCTGCTCATTTCTGCAACAGCTCCCTTAAGGTTAGATAACACGTCCAGCTCCCTCTTTCAGAGTGAAGGTTATGAAACAAGTGAACCTACCCTGCAGTAATTGTGGGGGTGTTAGCTACCTTTTGAGGCAGACAGCATGGAGCTCAAAGCATTGGTGTATCACATTTGTTTTCTAAAATGCTGGTAGACAGAGAGAGAGAGAGAGAGAGAGAGAGAGAGGGAAGGAGGGGAAAATAACTGGAATAAATTTAAATAAAGGAAATAACTAAAGAGTCACTAAAGAGCAAATCATGATCTCATCATGTCATAATATGCAAAATGAACAAATAACACTGATACTAATAAACCCCATGTTCTTTCCAAAATCAGCTGTTTTCAGTATCTAATTCAGGGTCTTTGATGACCCCAAAGTACTCTTAATGATCCCCAGGTGATGACCCAAGTACCTTAATCATGCATGTAACTTTAGAGAAGCAGGCAGTCTTCTGCATAAAGAAAAAAAACATGCTTTGTGCAGCAAGAATAGTTCTTTTTTTTGCGCATGTAAATCTGAATTATTTACAGTCACCCGGAGCGCCTCTGGATTTTACGCAGTTACGCGTCTGTCATGTTCAGCCAAGTGTTGGTTTAGTGAGCAGGGCCCACAATTAGCAAATGTGGCAGCTGTCAGAGCCGAGGCCAGCATCCCTCACATCCATCATAGAGGCATTGATCAGCGATACTCGGGACGCCAGAATCAAAGGCCAGGTGACGTAGGACTTCAATGTAGCCTTTCTGCTTCCACAGGGGAGCTAATTGCCCTGTGCTGTGATCACTCTCACTTCTGGACTGTGCTTCAACTCATACTAATTGATGTCCATCTTTGATTTGATTTGTCCAGCATGAGCCAAATACAGATAAATATTCTAAGAGACTTATTATTACCGAATTATGGTTTGTTTGTTTGTTTGTTTGTTTGTTTAACCCTTTTGTTCCACACATATCCTTCTGCGACTGGTGCAACTGACTAGGCAGAGCTTTCAGCTGACAAAGCTTTCGACTGACTTTTAGCAACCAACATGCAGTTAGTTAAATGAACAGGGGTGAAAATAGTTTTAAGTTATTACAGGCTCTATGTAGCCGATATATGAGGAGAATAAACCATGGAGGTGGTGGACAGTCCTGAGAAACATACAAGATTTACTTTATAATTCTGCTTATTAATATCAATTGAATCCCAAACTGAGTTAAATGTAAAACTATTGCAGTATATACTGTATGGTGTTTGATCTCTTGTTGCATACACCAAATGGTGCCATTGATCCGGGATTAGAGAGGGATTTGGAATTCAGCCTTGTGCAAGTTTTGTAGCTCATGTTAACCGTTAACAGAACAACACAGTTGGTTTACAGGCAATTTAGAACGACTTAGAAGCAGTTATTCCGGACAAATTGTTGTTTATGATGGCATATTGATCAGATGTGTTTTCTATCTAAAAGTGTTTCACTCACTGGTTTTGAATGTGGGTTTTGGCAAGCAGCTACTTCCAGTATGACGCACCATATAGTACTTTCATGTAAGCTGGCAATTAATGATTGCTAGAACATTTGTGATGCAGTGGAATGATACAACTAGTTGAATGTCTCTGTGCTGTTATGCTCTTGTGGAATGACTCTAATCCAATACGATTACTCAGTTGCAACTAATTGTTGTGTAATAAAGCATGCAGTATATAACTCAAACCAATATGATATTTCTAAGTTTTATTTCCAAGTATTATTATTCAGTAAATACAGAGAAAACTATGCAAAAATCATTAAGTAACCATCCAGTATTAGAGGTTACCCAGCCAGTCAATAATCTTGTTGTTTAAGTGTGCTTTACATCATAACACTTTGTGATATTTGACAAATTTCATCTTCAATAAGAATAACACACCAGAATTCTGAACAAAATGAGCTCACTAGTTTGTTCCTGAAGTTTACCATCTGGGATTTCTCTCAATTATAACCAAAAGGAAATCCAGAAATGTTTTTAAAAAATATTCTCATTTATATTGATATATTACATGTTTTTAATTGAATGTAATATTTGCATTGTCTGTAAGTATTAATTTTATATCGCAACCTGTATCCCATAGCAAACTTCAGTTTGAAGAAGTGACGCATTAAGGTGATTTATGATTCATTCATCTTCAGTAAGTGCTTTATTCTGCGCAGGATGTGGAGGTGTAAATACACCCTGGACACCAGTCCATCACAGTGCACACTTAATCAAACCTAGGAGCCATTCAGAGTTGCCAATATCAGCATGTTTTTTTAGACGTGGGAGAAACCATAAGGAACCCATGTGGACACTGAGAGAACATGTGAAACTCCTCACAGACCAAAGTAACCCAAGAACCTGGAGATGTTGCACCACTATGTACTCCCATGTACTCACATACAGTAAATAACTGTGCTCTCTTATAATTCGTTTTTAAAAAAAGTTACCTCCTAAGCAACCGATTTCTCATACTTGCAACTTTACACAACTTATCAGACAAAAAGCCTTTGCGCTCTAAACCTTCCTACATGAGCTGACGAGAGTCTGTGCCTACACAAGAATGACTTGATGAAGCAAAAATAAGATCGTCTCCAGTGTTTCATTCAGCTCGGGCCTGTTTAAATATATGCATGTGGAGTAAACTTGGGTTTTAAACATCAGCAACAGAGTGGCCCTTTGGGATGTTCGAATCTTCATAATAGCCCTAGCATATTTCCCTAAGCGCTGGTTTGTCACTTGTCAAATACAGATTTGGTCAAAAGTAAGTTGTTTGAGTTGGGCGGATTCCCTACGGTCTGCCCCTGTCACTTCTGACTGCATCAAATGAGCAAGCGTCAAAGGATTGATTTGATGTTAAAAGCTCCCATCTTCCCAATCTGTCACCTTAAAGAAGTCGTCACTCAGCACAAATAAACACACATTAATGGGACAAGCCAGTCAGAGAGAAACTTATATTACAGCATGTCAACTTACATCTGTGAATTAATGTCTGACTGATGATATCAGTTGAAAAATCAGCACTGACAGAATAATTATCTTGTGTATTCCTAAATTTATTGGCATAATGTCTGGTTTACTGGGCATCATGAGTATCACTGATTTTGAATCTACAATTTTAACTTATGATGGCCCAGTGGTTAACTCTACTCTGGGGTTAGGGATTCAAAAATACTCAAATTTCCTCTGCATGCAATGGTTTTTTATTCCAAATTGTGTATAAATAGGTGTGTAATCTGTGTGCATTTGTGTCCTGTGGTTTGGGACCCACTCCAGGGTGTCTCCTGTTTGTTCCCTGACCTTCATAGGATAGGTTTCTAGCTCTGAGACGCTAGAAAAGCAGCATTAAAAATAAATTAAGGAATTCTACAAATTCAAGTTATATCATAAATATGTTGAATGTGTTGCATGGGTTGTGATATTTACATGACATTTATTATGTATATTTTATCTAGGAGGCAACTATCAAGCTTGCAGGCCATGGACAAGACTGTATACACAATATATCCAATATTTTTGAGACACATTACTCCTTGGAAGTTACTACCACCATAATCACAGCTGTGTACATACCCCCACAAATGAATGCTAAGCTAGACCTAGAGGATCCCCGTGATGCTATTAACAGCAAGCTGAACATGCATCAAGAGGGATGATGACAGGCGAGTTTAATCCCATAAAGCTGAAAACAGTAGTTCTTAAATATTACAAAAATGTGAATATCCCAAAGAGGGAAAACAACATATTAGATTAACTATACACAGGCAACGTCGGAACATACAGTACAAAGCTAACTCATCAGCACTCATTGGTCTGATCAGATCATGTCTTATAGGATTGATAATGATTACAGCTTACAACACTCTAATATGAAGAATAAGACTGACTATTAAACATGTCCAAGTCCTGGAAGTTCTTGCAGAACTGCTTTGAAATCACAAACTAGGATTTGTTTGCATACAGCGGCGATTAAGAGGAATACTCTTCATCTTTCATGGCCTACATACACTTCTGCATTAACCACTAAATCCATCAACTTGTTTAATAATCGGAAGCCTTGGCTGGATGGAAAAGTACAGGATCAGGTTACAAGATGCCACTTTGAAGCAAAGTGACTCACTGGACTACAGGAAGGGTTGGGAAGAACTAAAGAGGGTCATTAGACTTTAAAATACTCCCAGATACCCTGAATCATCACTTCGCATTCTTTGATGACCAAAACCCTGCAGATGAAATACCCATAAAGGGACTCATGAATGAGCAGACTCTCGTACTACAGCCACAAAAGGTGAGATCTAATCTGAGTAAGCTTTACAGGCTGTGGATATTTGCTCATCAGTTAGCAGGGGCTGTTATCAACATTTTTATTCTGTCAATATGACATGGTTGAAAATCTATTATCATTATTTCAGTGCATGAAAAAACAACATGGAGCACAAGAACTCTTATGTCAGGATGGTATTTGTTGATTTCATCTGTCTTTTCATCACATTAATCATTCCTAAACTGGTAGAAAATTGTAGCATTAGTGAATTCCTAACTAATAGATGACAAAAGTGTGAGAAAGGGGAATTGAACCTCTTCATTCTGAACATTCTGTGTCACTGATCATGATATTGTGTGTTCTCAGGCCAGCCCTGTTCATTCTGTTCAAACATAATTGCACTTCCATTCACACATCAAACACAACAGTGACTTTCTCTGTTAATATATACATGAAAGACAATAATGAGACAAATCCTACAAAGAGGAGACCCAACATCTGGAAAAGTGGTAAACAGACAAACGACAACAAGTTGATCTTTAACACTGCAAATTCCTGGGAGTTCCCGTAACAAAGGAAATGTCAGAAATAATCTGTCTCAGGTAGTAATGTGTAGTACAATGCAGCAAATCAAACTGAAATTCCAAACCTGGACACGATTACTCTGACCCCCAAGATAGCTAACACTCCACAGCACTTTACTCATCCCAGTCCCAAAGATATTTATATACTCTAATATTTTGTTGGACTGCCTTTGGCTTTAATTATGGAATGCATTTGCCATGGCATTGTTTCAACAATCTTATAATCCAGTTGTATTCATTTTTGGCAAGATCTTGTATTGATGATGGAAGACTTGAACCACTACATAAAATCTTCTCCAGCACATCTTAAAAACTTTTAATAAGTTTAACTCTGTGATGGCCAGTTCCTGTGTCAAAATGATTCTTCATGCTCCCAAACCACACTTTTGCAATCTGTGTTTTGGAATATGGACTTGCCATCAGGGTCAAAAATCTTGACCTTTTTCCATTGCAAGTCCAATCTTTATTCTTTCTAGCAAACTGAAGTCTTTTTCTCGAGTCTTATTAATAAGTGGTTTTCCTATGGACACAGCTGTTTAGTCCCAGTCCTGTGATTTCTCAGAATGATCTCTGACCATAGTCATTTATTATTTTTTAAGATTACAATCACAGACGGAGTTGATAGTTCAGTGCTATCTTTTCACGTTTTAATGGTGTTGGACAGTTATTAACTCAATTTCAGGGTATTAACCCAATACAAGCTGAATCTCTTATCGCTCTGAGATCTCACACCGCTGCCTATAACACAATACTTGCATCGGGTGACATGGACCCGTACAAGGCTGCGCCATACAACGTCCGAAAGGCGGAAAGAGGCGAAGCAACGCTATGGGAGAAAACTAGAGTCACAGCTCCAACAGAGTGACTGTAGGAGCCTGTGGCATGGACTAAGGACAATAATGGACTACAAAGCACTAACATCCGCGGATGTGACTGACGAGCTGAACACCTTTTATGCTCGCTTCGACGCTGCAGCTAAAGATGCTTGTGATGCTAATGCTAATGGTGCCACCAGCTGCAGACAGGAAGACTCTGCCAGCACCGGAAATGCGTTTATCAACTCGAGCGTGACATGAGGAGAGCCTTAAGGAGATTGAACACCAGGAAAGCAGCAGGACAAGATGGCATCTCAGGTCAAGTCCTCAGACCAGCTAGCACCTGAGCTCAGAGAGATATTACCTCTCTTTACCTCAGTGATCCCTAATTGCTTTAGGGACATTGTTCCTGTCCCAAAGAAACTCCATCCTGCTTCCCTCAACGACTATCACCCTGTAACCCTGACACACTGGATCCATTACAGTTTGCTTACCATCCAAACCGCTCTACAGATGATGCCATCTCTCATCTCACCTGGACACTAGGAGGGGGAATTATGGTAAAATGCTCTTCATCGACAGCTCAGCATTTACTTCCATAATTCCCTCCCCACTCACCACCAAGCTGGAGCACCTGGGACTCAGCTCATCTCTGTGCCAGTGGATCTCCAATTTCCTAACTGGCAGACCACAGGCAGTAAGGATGGGCGAACATGTCTCAGCCTCCCTCACTCTCGGCACTGGAGCCCCCCAGGGTTGTGTTCTGAGCCCTCTGCTGTACTCATTGTACACGTACGACTGCCTGGCCACTACCAACTGCACCACCGTCATCAATTTTGCTGACGACACCGTCGTAGTGGGCATGATCACAAACAACAATGAGACGGCCTACCTGGAGGAGACTGGAAATCTGGAGAAATGGTGCCAGAGGAACAATCTCCTCCTGAATGTCAGCAAGACAAAGGAGTTGATTGTGGACTTTAGTACAAAGCAAGAGAGGAACTACCAGACCCCCGTCATCAACAGGAGCCCAGTGGAGAGAGTGGACAGCTTCAGATACCTCGGTGTTCACATCACGCAGGACCTTCTCATGGTCCTGTCACATCAACACCATGGTGGCAGCGTCTCTACCACCTTAGGTGCTTGAGAGACTTCAGACTGCCCTCCAGGGTAAGAATTTCTACTCCTGCACCTTAGAGAGCATCCTGATGGGAAACATCACAACCTGGTTCAGAAACAGCACCATGCAGGACAGACAGAGAGTGGTATGATCAGCTGTGCGCATCATCCGCACCGAGCTCCCTGACCTGCGCTCTATGTCTATGGCAAGCGGTGCTGGACCAAAGCCAGGAAGATCGTGAAGGACCTCAGCCACCCCAGTAATGTACTGTTCTCTCTGTTGCGGTCAGGAAAGAAATTCTGCTTCCTTAAGTCCAACACAGAGAGACTGAGGACGAGTTTCTTCCTGCAGGCGATACGGTCTCTCAACCATAACACAACACACATTTTTAAACATGCACAATTATGACATTGTCTCTTTGCACTCATTCTGGACATTCATGTACACTTATGGATACTGCACACCTGCACATTCATGCACATTTACATATTTCTATTTCATTCCTTGGCTCATTGCACACAAGTTTATTATTTACAGTAAAAATTCTATATTTTTCTATATTGTAAAGAATCTTTTCTTTTCCATATTTGTACAGCTAAGTTTTCATATATTTTTCTGATATTGTATATTTCTGTCTTCTATAGATATATTATTCTTATACTAGCTAAATTAATTTTCTATTGTATTTATTTTTTACTCATATTTATTTCATAATTAATAATCTTTTATTTTTAAGGTCACAGGCGGTCATATAAGCATTCCACTGCATATCGTACTGTGTATGACTGTGTATGTGACAAATAAAATGAGAATTTGAAATACATTTATTACATTAATTACTACAGTATATCCAGTAATATCCAATCAATGACTCTTAAGTAATTACTCTTAAGTATTTGGGGTGGTTCATGTTTTACATATGAGCAAATCATATATAAAATATATATGTGAATCTGGGGTTGTATGCCAACGTTGCAAGTTTGGCTGCAATTCCAGACGCCACACATTTACATACTCATTATTTCCAACACTGGACTTAATTATGAACGATGTAAGGAGCATGTAGCCCTATGGCTAGAGGCAATAATTATTATAGGGCTGCGTCGTTAGCCTTACTGACACTGTGGATTGTAGTTAGTGTCAGATTTGTGAGGGTTTTTCACCATCAGGGGGTGAAAACGTGACTGAGGGCTTCCCTTCGTGAGTAGTGCTACTAGATTTGGTGCAACGCCCTGCATGCTACTCGGGTGAGGGATGACCTCCGTTAGGGCTTGTTGCCATTTGTGTTATATTCTTTCCAGACCACAGCGTGAACCACGCGGCTGCTGCTGAAGCATGAAAGAAAAAAGGTGGCGAAAAAAACGCACTTTGGAATATCACTTCAAGGACTCTGGCTCACATGCTGGGTCTTTTCTAGGAACGTGTCCAGCCAGTGTGCCTGCTCTCCTCCCACTCTCTGATTGCACGTCCTCTCCTCGGTGTCTGCCACATCTCCTAGAACATCCACCACACATCAGCTGTATTGTGCAAACTCAAAGATGAAAAGTAGCCTCCACTCCATCGCTCCGGTTTTCTTGGTTTATAACCGCAGCATCATGTAAATCAGCATCACTAGCACTTCTGCATCAGCGCTCACTTTTTTGGATGCAGGTACTCACAGTCGAATCTCAGGTTAAAATTGCTTATATTGGGTGTGTACAAAGGACATTCCTGAGAAAAGTCTAAACACACCTTATCCCGCTTTAGTTTTGTCTAAATATAGCCACCTTTTGTCTCACTACGTCAGAATTTCTTCTTGATGAAAGGAACATCGGAGGAAATAAAATTAACGGCGGTATGTGTTCAGGTGTTTTTTGGTATTATTGCATGACAGTGCTGATTAACACCAGCCAGATTTAACTCCGCTTTCTTCCATGGTAAGAAATTCAAGGAAAACTCCTGCGTTTTTCAACCTAAACTTTATCAACAGCATCTGCACCATATGTGTAATTAGTATAGGCAACCAGATCATGAGGATAGGATAGAAATCGTGTTTCTCTACAAACGTAGTTACAGTATAAAAAAGTATAACATTAGCTGTTGATGTCCGTTCATAATCTTTTAATATAACATGAATTTGAACCTACAATATGATTTAAGGTGAGAAACACATAATGGAGCATCCTTTTGTAAGTTTTATTTATCTTTCCAACAATGACAGCGCAATAGAGGGGGAAAAAATCTATACAGCATCTGATACGAGTAACAACAGCTGTAGAGGCACGAATTATACAGATTTAACTGGCCTTCGATTTACATATACAGGAAATACACTTTTAGTAAAGAACTTTTCTGTTCTTTTCTCATTATAAGGAATCTTGTTGAAATTCTCATCTGTCTTGATCACACAGCAGATACGCTACAGATGTTGTGGATAGAGATTAGGTTGGAAAAACACTGGACTATTCCTGTAAAACATATGGAACTGGATTTGTGTGCATTCCTGAAAGGGTGTGTGCAGTTTTTTTTTTTTATACAAAAAAAGCTGATAAAACATGGATTTCGTTTACTCGTATATGGATTGTCTTTATAATTTCTATACTATAATAACTTTTCATTTAAAATTTACGATTAATTATATATTGAATGTCGTACTTGCGTCCATTTCTTCTGCTCACCTCGTCTTTTAATTATCGATCTTCTCAGCTTCTTTAACATCTCAGGCTCGTCAAGGTTGCTGGAAAAATCCAACAATTTCAATATAAGCTCATCATTCCTTCAGACGTTCTAACATTCGTTCCCTTAAGGTTTTTCCTTATTTAGGAAGAGGTTCTCACTTTGGCTAGAAATACAAGTAGGCAACACACCTGTTAATAAATATGTCACTTTTAATTTTAGTCTGATTAACCATTGTGACTCGATTTACCTTTAGGATTTTCCAGGAAATTAAAAATAGATATAAATCAGAGTGAGGGACTCAGACAAAGTGTTTCATCCACTTAAAGAAAAAAAATCCAGTCTGAACAACTTCCATATCATCTATATGATTAACATACATCCTAAACCTTTTCATTTTTTAGTTGAACATTTCTTGCTTGCTTTATTTTCAAATTGGTTAACAATATCCTACATTACCCAGGTTGCAGATCACGTCATAGTCCAGTCGAATTTAATCTCTAGTTCATCTCTGCTTTAAGGAAATGATGCGGCAGAATTTTAATTCTGTAAAGTGTGTGTAGCTCTCTCACTTTCTCACCTGTACACTCAACACTGTTCACATAACAGCATGAAACCTATCATCATATAGATCATGAGTCGAGTCAAATCTCAATTTCTCAATCTCGCACTTTTAACATCCAGCGCCTTAAATCTGGCTCTTCTCGACTACCATCCCTGAATCATCTACATTGGATTCCTTATTAATATGATGTCCGACAATGCTAGAAAATGTTTAGAGAGGAAAGATGTCCTGTGTTTGAGAAATAACCATTAACATTATCATGTTAATAATGTGACACAAAATGTGACTACAAACTTTCCAAAGAAATAATGGAAATTCAGTACCACTAAGCAAATTAGCCCTACATCCCAATTTAATTTTCAGCATAATGTGTTTGAGGGGGTGGAGCCATCCTTTCAGTGATGTGACATCAGTGAGTTTAATGATTAATGGAGCATGGTCACCTATGCTTGTTGATCATGTTACAGGGGGATCCTCTGGAAGACTGATTATCCCATCATCCACTCTCTGACAGCGTGACCTTTAGTGGGATACACACATTCCCAAGGGCTGCTTTGTGACATGTGAAGTCACGACTCATCAGCTGTAAGGGAATGTTAGAGTCTATATGCAGGAAGGATGTTAGATAATTAACATGCATGGTACGGAAATACCATGCCTGGGGTAACAATTATGCAAAGTCAGGGTGTAAAGGCGTGTGCATATCAAAATGTAATGCAATCATGAATGTGAGAAGTCAGGTACCTGCAAGCGTGTGGCGTCGCGTCATTCCTGCTCTCATTTCCATAGCCATCAGGAGTCTTGCTTTCACGTCAAGACTTAATTGTGCCTTTAATAAGTAGGGCTCAAAATAAATCAATGTCATTCGCAAATACTAAATCACACCTTGGATTTTCCACTAGGCCTAGCTGCGACGCAACCAACGTTTGATTTTTTTTTTTTTTCTGCACTGCAAATTAAACCCCATTAATGTTCATTTAAGCAATATGTGACATTCAGGTCTTATTTAGATGTTGAAGCATACAGAGTTGCATTTCAATAAACTGAAGTGATTCAACACACATATTGACCATGAAAGCAAACTAAGTGACTTTGCAAGGGTTTCTGGGTAAAATGTTTAGAAAATATGTTTAAATCTGCTAAAGCAGAGTTCATTGAGCATCACTGTTATTATGGATTAAAATCATAAAGAGGTGCCTTCATCATCTTGTTTTTCATAATCCTTGTTAAAACACGAACCTGCTATAAATATGTCTATACGACAAATAAAAGCATTGACGCAATTTGGCATTTTATTCTGAATACCAACATGTGCATGCATTTCAAACATACTGAAGCACCGCTAGTGCTTTTTTGATGCACAAATCTTGTATATCTTGTATAGTGTTATGTAATTATAGCACTCTGATATTCAACACATGCATAGAAATCATTACTAACGATCATACAAATCTCCTCCACATCATCAAAAATGTGGGTTTAATTCCAGTCCAGCTGTCATGTCTACAAACCGGGATGATTTTCTTCTCCCTAAATCCCAAATACTTTGATTATAACACAGTCTGATTACCAGTTCGAAGGGACAACATGGCACTCTGCTGTCTTTTGGACAGGGACAATTAGGAACGGTGCAACTCTAATTATTTGAAATCAGTGGGAATTTTTATTCAGCAGGACGTACTGTTGCCCTCGAGTCTGTGGGGAGAAACCAGTCAAAGGTTCAGGATTCTAGTTAGAAAAGAAAATGGACCCCATACTAATGAGAGAGAAGAGAGGGGGACGCTTACAGAGAAACAAAGGAGGATCAGCTTCCTTCTATCACTAAGTTCACAAAACGTCCCTCTCCCTCTGTGTGTGCTCCCCAGGGACGGTGGGCGAGGCTTCAAAGTGTCTCTGTGCTATGGCTGGGACTGAAATAATTAGCCGTAGTCCAGAAGTGTAGGAGTATACCTGATTTTTAACGACGACGACAGTCAATAGTCTAGTGAATTAATTTTTGAGCTTTAAAAATGCAAGTATTCTATCTATAAATTAGACTTTTATTATTTCAGAGCACTGAAAACACTTTTGTTGTGTGAAGGGGTGATTTCATTTATTCATCTGTGATTTAATTTAATTTACATATAATCCATTTAATATTATTTATCATTGTCTCATGGTGAATTTCTCAATTAGCCCACATCTTCATTTATGTTCAATAAAGTTGATGAAAATGTACTAGTACTTATTTTTCCTTAAAGTGATCTAAGCTATTAATGTAATCTCCATTCCATTTCCCAGCCATTAATATAAAATGTAAAATTTAGCCAACACCCCCACCTAGCGGTTAAGGCTAGAAATGCACCATAGGGACTATAATATGGTCTCAAAGTACTGTATGTGAATTCCTGGGCATAAGAATGACATGAGAGAATGTGATTTGACAATTACAAGTTATATAAAAAATATATAAAATTGGATCAAATTTATGGCTTGAAGGAAACTAAATTCAGTGTCAGCTAATGATAGAGAATGCATTATTGCAATGTAATCAATATTGGATTGAAGTCATTTTTAAAAGAAATTGAACATTGTTTTGTAAGAAAATGACTTCTTGCTTCTTTTAGGATGAACATGGTTAGGGCATTACTGTATCGTTACAAAATCCTATTATGTGCACTGATGTCCAGCTGGGGGCGACAGCAACTTTTAGTTGGAATTACAGACATCACAGGGAAGTAAAATTAATTTAGAATGGATTATTGCAATGCAATCAATATTAAATTCAAGTCAAAAAAAATTTTAATAGAAATATTTTTTGCACGATTTTTTTGCACACGTTTTTTATGCATATAGAAATCGAACAGTTTGTTTTGTAAGAAAGTTAATGTTTTTAGGAATTTTTTGTGCGCTGCCATGTGCACTGTTGTCCACCTGGTGGCGACAAACGTTGGAATAAGGACGGACACATGGAGGTAAAATAAGTGTCAGGTGATGATAGAGAATGGATTATTGCAATGCAGTCAATATTAGATTAAAGTCTAAATGTCGATTGAAATCGATCAGTTTGTAAGTATTTTTTGTAAGAAATTAGTTTTTAGGAGGAACATGGATATGACAATATCGTTCAAAAAGAAACCATGTCGTGTGCACCTTTGTCCAGATGGGGGCGATCAAAAAAATTCAGTTGGCTGAAATTTCAACCGCATCAAGCCAGAAGAAAAAGAACCGGAACACGTGTGAATTCTATATTTCAAGATGGCGGCGTGCAGTATCGAAGACGTGCTCGCTAAAGCTGAAAAAGACGAGGCAGAAAGATTAAAAAGCATCACCGTAGACAAAGAGTTAGACGTCGAGTTTGATATCGGAAACCTGCTGGCGTTGGACAAGAACTCGATAAACGCTCGCGAGCTCAAGCAGCAAAACAAAGACGAGTTCCTTCGCGCGCTGGCACGTGACAACACTCAGCTGCTGATTAACGAGGTCTGGAAACTTCCGAGCGAGAAAGTGGACGAGGTGATCGTGGTCAAGCTGCCTGATGCCGTCACGCCGTTACCCCGAGAAAAACCAGCCCCCAAGCCGAGACCCCCGACCAAGTGGGAGCAGTTCGCCAAGCTGAAGGGCATCCAGAAGAAAAAGAAGACGAACCTGGTGTGGGATGAAGTGCACAAGGAGTGGAAAAGGCGCTGGGGCTATAAACGAGCCAAAGATGACACGAAGGAGTGGCTCGTAGAGGTGCCGGAGAGCGCAGACCCGAACGAGGACCAGTTCGCCAAGAGGAACCAGGCCAAGAAAGAGCGAGTGGCCAAGAATGAGTTTAACCGCCTGAAGAACATCGCCAGGGCGCAGAAGGTGAAGGTGCCTGGTGTGGGACTCGCTCCAGCCTCCCAGCAGTCCAAAGCAGAGCTGGCCAAAGCCGTGAGCGTCGCCAAAAGCTCCACAGCTTCGGTGGGAAAGTTCCAGGAGCGACTTCCTAAAGAGAAACCGCAGAGAAACACCGGTAAGAAGAGACAGTTCCAGCCTCTGATCGGTGACTTCGCCGGAGAGAAGCAGAAACAGCTGGAGATGCTCAAAGTCATGGAGAGCAAGAGACCCCGTCTGGACATCACCAAAGCCGTGAACAAGCAGATGAGGGAGGAAGACAGTGAATCTTCGGAAAGGAGAAGAGGAAAGAAGGGACGGAGAGGGAACGCACCCCCTGGGAAAGGGAGGAGACATGCTCAGGGTGGGAAAGGGAAAGGCAAAGGTCCCGGGAAGGGTCCCGGAAAAGGTCCCAAAGGCAAAGGACGAAGACCTGCAATGAAGCAGGGCAAACGATAATGACTATTAACACTTTAATATAATCTGCATCTTGTCTATTCGAATCCGAGACACACCTGAGCCTGTTAATGAGTGTCCTACAACCTCAGGAGTAAAGTACTTTTCCCTGTCACTGAGGTGCCACCATCATCCTTTGTATGTTTAATGTGTCTGTTACTTGGAAAGATGTAAACTTTCAACTGGTTTTCATTGTTTCAAGGCCAAGTGTTGGTGATCCTTAAGGGTAAAGTAGTTTTAAACCTCCCTATGATGGTGGCACTCATGAGACAAGCAAAAAGGTCCTGTTTGATGTCTTTATTTTTGAGAATTTGTTCACTGATAATTATATCATATTGTAATAACATTTTCTGGATGTCATCTGCACTTGAGAGAATTACCAACTCTTGTTTCAGCAACAGATTTTCCCCCCTTGTTTTGTGAATGAAAAAAAAAAGCCAGTTAGTTGACCTTTTGTCAGCAGACTTTATCTTTCTAAACTATTGCAGTGTACATCATATGTATATCAAAGATTGTCTGATGAACTTAAGATATAGTTATGATATTGTGAATATTTTTGCTCTGGTGTACTAGAAGCTAGAACAGAATAAAAATTTTGGATTGGAACCATCAAAACTATTTCATATGACCCATCACAGTACTGTCCTACATAATATCAGCCAGGGTTTAATCTGAATTTATTGCTGTTCAGGTTTTGTAATAGTATCTGGATGTTAAAGCTAGACAGAGGGAACTTTTAGCATTGAGATAAAGATCCGGCGATATGGTAAAATTAGTTAATTGAAGGTGCAAGCGCAATGCTCTTTATATTACAATGTTTAACTTTTTTAACAAAGATCAATGCATTGTAGCTATACATATGTCATTTTTATTCAGTCTTTGCATGAACGTTCAATATTTGACTCAGGATTTTTAAATTTGTTCAATAATTTAAAAAATGTGAATTATCTGTAAGTTCTTTAACAGCAGCATTATGGAACCACTGACTTGAGCACAGAAAAGGTGTTTTATTGTCATCTTTTTTAATAATTTGTCTTTAAACAGTTGCTGGACATCAAGAATATGAAAATGTTTTCACATTTTTCATTATTTCAGATGTGTATTAAACTCTTTCATGAATCATGCTAAAAAAAATTTTGCATCAAGTTAAAAAAAAAAAAAGGACAGCTATTAGTGCCTTAGATTCTTCCATAGAACACTTTTGCTTTTCACAAGATTTTAATAAATATTTGAGGTTACCCACGGCTCCGCCTGCTTCCAGATTTTTGCGCTATGTGCTAACATTACCTGCAAATGGACTGTGTAGTCAACTTGCTAACGCTTTATACGCTGCTCCAATATTCAGGTAAGCCTGTGGTATGCGTCATCGCTGTAGAAACGTCAGTGTGTGATTCTGTGTTTCAGTAGTTTTGAGCTCGGCCTGACACCCATTTTCGCTACTGTTACATTCAGTGAGGAACTCCTATGACGGACAACGTCATGCCGTAAAAGTTGATGATTACTGCCTTCTGAATGTTACATAATGAGGTAAAAGCTGATGATGCTACCTACACTACCAAAAGTCAGGAGAACGTCTGTGACACACCCGTGATGCAACTGTCTGTCATTTCTATTATATTGATAATAGAGCATGAGATATCAAAATATATAAAAAATATAGGGGATGTGTGTGTATATATATATATATATATATATATATATACTGGCCCAGTCAAAGTCCAGATCTAAATCCAATCGAGAATCTGTGGCAAGATCTGAAAACTGCTGTCCATCTAATCTGACTGAGCTGGAGCTGTTTTGCAAAGAAGAATGGACAAGGATTTCAGTCTCTAGATGTGCAAAGCTGGTAGAGACATACCCTAAAAGACTGGCAGCTGTAATTGCAGCAAAAGGTGGTTCTACAAAGTATTGACTCAGGGGGCTGAATAATTATGCACACCACACTTTGCAGTTATTTATTTGTAAAAAATGTTTGGAATCATGTATGATTTTCGTTCCACTTCTCACATGTACACCACTTTGTATTGGTCTTTCACGTGGAATTCCAATAAAATTTAGTCATGTTTGTGGCTGTAATTTGACGAAATGTGGAAAAGTTCAAGGGGGCCAAATACTTTTGCAAGCCACTGTATAATGCCTACTTGGAGACTTTAAAACAAACCTGCACAATTCCTTTTAATTACAAAGGTTTGACACGACACCTTCAAAATGATCGTTTAATCATCCCTTTTAGTGTTTCACTTTTACATTTTCTTTATTAATCAGGATATTTTTTAAATAGGTCCCCAGTAGCAGTTCTCTTCTTTACATTATTATCTTCTTTTCCAGAAATAATTTTAAATTATAATCTGATGTATAACTAAGTTGAAAGGAAATACAATTATATTTAAAGATTTAGTAAAAGAAACCAAGTAAATAATCTTGTGGTTATTTTGTCCTATTGTCAACAGATATTTTCTTTTCTAAAAAATTTTTTCTTTTTTGTTTTTCATTTTTGTGAAGCTGCTTTGAGACAATGACCATCGTTAAAAGCGTTATATAAATAAAATTGAATTGAATTGAATAGACGATTGGTAGGTTTTGGTGATACAATGCATCCGGAAAGTATTTACAGCGCTTCACTTTTTCTACATTCATTATGTTACAGCCTTATTCCAAAATTGATAAAATTCATAATTTTCCTCAAAATTCTAAATTGCAGGGGAATACATAAGTATTCACAGGTCTATATACTATAAGGTCCTACAGTTAACAGTGCATGACAGAGCACAAACAAAGGCATGAAGTCCAAGGAATTGTCTGTAGATGTTCGAGACAGGATTGTATCCAGGCACAGATCTTGGGAAGGGTACAGTAAAAGGTCTGCAGCATTGAATGTCCTAATGAGCACATCTGTAAATGGAAGATTGGAACCACTAGGACATTTCCTAGAGTGGGCTGCCTGGCCAAGCTGAGTGATCGGGGGAGAAGGGCTTTAGTCAGGGAGGTGACCAAGAACCCGATGGTTAGTCTAAAAGAGCTCCAGTATTTCTCGGTCAAACCTCTGTGAAGAGAGAAGAACCGTCCAGTTCTGTTGGTCTTCAATGCTCCAGAAGAACAACCATCTTGTAGCATCATGCTCAAAAAGACTTGAGGCTGCAATTAGTGCCAAAGGTACTTCAACAAAAAATGATATTCATGGTCTGAGAGTCCTCCAGGTGCTTTTTGGCTGTCATGTGCCTTTTACTGAAAAGTGGGTGGCACACTAGACACTCTACCATACAGAAGATTCAATTCAAGATTCAAGATTCAGATTCAAGAAGATTCAAAGAACTTTATTAATCCCAAAGGGAAATTGCTTATGCTCGGTTACAGGTGCTCACAGTTGTTAACTAAGGAAGGTAATAAAGGTAATAAATAATAAAAAAAATAAAAAAAGTTCCTAAAACATTAAGTACCAACAAAATATGACTCAAGACGACTTGTAAGTATTGCACAGTAATCAAGTATGTATGTAATATTGTATTATTATATGCAATCGTGTATTACACATTCTATTGGGAGGTAGTATTGCAGTTATCATATTATTAATATGGGTAAGTATTAGTGTCCTGTTGTATACCAGTCAATGAAAAAATCCACATACATGTGTGTATGAGTTACAGAGAAGAGTTGTAAAGTTTTATGGCCGTTGGGAGAAAGGATCTCCTGTGACGCTCGGTGGAACACTTGATAGTAATCAGTCTCTGGCTGAAACTGCTCCTCTGTTCAGCCAAAACACTGTATAGCGGGTGAGAATGATTGTTCACAATGGATTCTACTTTGGACAGAATCCTCCTCTTTGCTACTACATCTACAGAGTCAAGCTCCATGCCTACCTACAGGCTTGATTGGTAGAGTTCTGCAGAGATGTATGCTCTTCTGCAAGGTTCTCCTCTCTCCACAGAGAAGCGCTGGACCTCTTTCAAATCGGGTTCTTGGTCACCTCTCTGACCAAGTCTCTTCTCCCCTCATTATTCAGTTTGGCAGGACGGCCCACTCTAGGCCCACTCATCATGCCAAGATCCAAAGAAATTCAGGAACAAATGAGAACAAAAGTAATTGAGATCTATCAGTCTGGTAAAGGTTATAAAGCCATTTCTAAAGCTTTGGGACTCCAGCGAACCACAGTGAGAGCCATTATCCACAAGTGGCAAAAACATGGAACAGTGGTAAACCTTCCCTGGAGTGGCCGGCCGACCAAAATTACCCCAAGAGCGCAGAGACAACTCATCCGAGAGGCCACAAAAGACCCCAGGACAACATCTAAAGAACTGCAGGCCTCACTTGCCTCAATTAAGGTCAGTGTTTACGACTCCACCATAAGAAAGAGACTGGGCAAAAATGGCCTGCATGGCAGATTTCCAAGGCGCAAACCACTTTTAAGCAAAAAGAACATTAAGGCTTGTCTGAATTTTGCTAAAAAACATCGCAATGATTCCCAAGACTTTTGGGAAAATACCTTGTGGACCGACGAGACAAAAGTTGAACTTTTTGGAAGGTGCGTGTCCTGTTACATCTGGCGTAAAAGTAACACAGCATTTCAGAAAAAGAACATCATACCAACAGTAAAATATGGTGGTGGTAGTGTGATGGTCTGGGGTTGTTTTGCTGCTTCAGGACCTGGAAGGCTTGCTGTGATAGATGGAACCATGAATTCTACTGTCTACCAAAAAATCCTGAAGGAGAATGTCCGGCCATCTGTTCGTTAACTCAAGTTGAAGCGATCTTGGGTGCTGCAGCAGGACAATGACCCAAAACACACCAGCAAATCCACCTCTGAATGGCTGAAGAAAAACAAAATGAAGACTTTGGAGTGGCCTAGTCAAAGTCCTGACCTGAATCCTATTGAGATGTTGTGGCATGACCTTAAAAAGGCGGTTCATGCTAGAAAACCCTCAAATAAAGCTGAATTACAACAATTCTGCAAAGATGAGTGGGCCAAAATTCCTCCAGAGCGCTGTAAAAGACTCGTTGCAAGTTATCGCAAACGCTTGATTGCAGTTATTGCTGCTAAGGGTGGCCCAACCAGTTATTAGGTTCAGGGGGCAATTACTTTTTCACACAGGGCCATGTAGGTTTGGATTTTTTTTCTCCCTAAATAATAAAACCCCTCATTTAAAAACTTGTGTTATCTTTGACTAATAGTTAAATGTGTTTGATGATCAGAAACACTTTGTGTGACAAACATGCAAAAGAATAAGAAATCAGGAGGGGGGCAAATAGTTTTTCACACCACTGTATATATATATATATATATATATATATATATATATATATATATATATATATATATATAAAGCACTGTGAATGTATTAATTCAATAAAAGCTTTTATCGAGAGCAAATTGCAATTAAGCTGATTAAAAATGTGATAAAAGCTTCAGTACTGGCTTTTTGTTGATGATTTTATTCCGTGTTTATCACCTTCCCTTATTGGTTATCCAAGTGTTTCTCAACATGGTGGTGCTTCAGTTAATGGTGATATATATATATATATATATATATATATATATATATATATATATATATATATATGAGGTAAGTTCAAATTCAAATTTTATTGGTCACATACACAATCATACACAGTATAATATGCAGTGAAATGCTTTATACGACCGCCAGTGACCTTAAAAAAAGAAAATAAAAGCTTGTACGTAAAATAAATAATCAATAAAAAGGAAATACTAAAGAAATAAATTTAACTAGTAAAATTAACTGTGCATAAGGGCATAATAAAATATTGCAAAAATATAGGATTAAAGTGACAGTGGTTGTGCAAGTATGCATGGAGGTGACATGTGCAATTGTCCAGATGTATGAGTATTTAGTGCAAGTGTGTATGAATGTGTCCATGATTGTCCAGTCAGTGTTGTGAGCTTAAAAGATGTTATTAGTCCTGTGTTTGTGGTGTGATTGTGTGATTGAGAGACCTTATCGCCTGCGGGAAGAAGCTCCTCCTCAGTCTCTCTGTGTTGGCCTTTAGGGAGCGGAATCTCTTCCCAGACCGCAACAAAGAGAACAGTCCATTACTGGGGTGACTGAGGTCCTTCATGATCTTCCTGGCCTTAGTCCAGCACCGCTTGCTGTAGATGGAGTGCAGGTCAGGGAGCTCAGTGCGGATGATGCGCTCGGCTGATCGCACCACCCTCTGTAGAGCTTGTCTGTCCTGCATGGTGCTGTTCCCGAACCAGGTCGTGATGTTTCCCGTCAGGATGCTCTCTATGGTGCAGGAGTAGAAGTTCCTGAGCACCTTGGAGGGCAGTCTAAAGTCTCTCAAGCGTCTGAGGTGGTAGAGACGCTGCCGGGCTTTTTTCACCACGGTGCTGATGTGACAGGACCATGATAGGTCCTGCGTGATGTGAACACCGAGGTATCTGAAGCTGTCCACTCTCTCCACTGGGCTCCTGTTGATGACGGGGGTCTGGTAGTTCCTCTCCTGCTTTGTGCTAAAGTCCACTATCAGCTCCTTTGTCTTACTGACGTTCAGGAGGAGATTGTTCCTCTGGCACCAGTTCTCCAGATTTCCAATCTCCTCTAGGTAGTCCGACTCATCATTGTTGGTGATCAGTCCGACCACGACGGTGTCGTCAGCAAACTTGATGATGGAGGTGGAGTTGGTAGTGGCAACGCAGTCGTGGGTGTACAAAGAGTACAGCAGGGGGCTCAGAACTGGAGTTCTGTTGATCATACTTTAATGTTTTTTTTCCTTTTTCACAGTAATTTTAATATGTGGATTTTATTCTTAATGTGCTGTGAGCAAATCCTAAGAATGATATATCAGTATTAATAAATACTAAAGCATTTAAAGAGGATTTTTTTTATTGTGCATTATACAAACCGGATTCCAAAAAAGTTGGGACACTAAACAAATTGTGAATAAAAACTGAATGCAATGATGTGGAGATGGCAAATGTCAATATTTTATTCAGAATAGAACATAAATCACGGAACAAAAGTTTAAACTGAGAAAATTTATCATTTTAAGGGAAAAATATGGTGAATCAAAATGTCATGGTGTCAACAAATCCCAAAAAAAGTTGGGACAAGGGCATTTTCACCACTGTGTGGCATCTCCACTTCTTCTTACAACACTCAACAGACGTTTGGGGACTGAGGAGACCAGTTTCTCAAGTTTAGAAATAGGAATGCTCTCCCATTCTTGTGTAATACAGGCCTCTAACTGTTCAATCGTCTTGGGCCTTCTTTGTCGCACCTTCCTCTTTATGATGGGCCAAATGTTCTCTATAGGGGAAAGATCTGGACTGCAGACTGGCCATTTCAGTACCCGGATCCTTCTCCTACGCAGCCATGATGTTGTGATTGATGCAGAATGTGGTCTGGCATTATCTTGTTGAAAAATGCAGGGTCTTCCCTGAAAGAGATGACTAGATGTTGTTCTAGAACCTGAATATATTTTTCTGCATTGATGGTGCCTTTCCAGACATGCAAGCTGCCCATGCCACACGCACTCATGCAACCCCATACCATCAGAGATGCAGGCTTCTGAACTGAGCGTTGATAAAAACTTGGGTTGTCCTTGTCCTCTTTGGTCCGGATGACATGGCGTCCCACATTTCCAACAAGAACTTCGAATCGTGACTCGTCTGACCACAGAACAGTCTTCCATTTTGCCACACTCCATTTTAAATGATCCCTGGCCCAATGAAAACGCCTGTGCTTGTGGATCTTGCTTAGAAATGGCTTCTTCTTTGCACTGTAGAGTTTCAGCTGGCAACGGCAGATGGCACGGTGGATTGTGTTCACTGACAATGGTTTCTGGAAGTATTCCTGAGCCCATTCTGTGATTTCCTTTACAGTAGCATTCCTGTTTGTGGTGCAGTGTCGTTTAAGGGCCCGGAGATCACGGGCATCTAGTATGGTTTTAAGCCCTTGACCCTTACGCACAGAGATTGTTCCAGAGTCTCTGAATCTTCGGATGATATTATGCACAGTTGATGATGATAACTGCAAAGTCTTTGCAATTTTTCGCTGGGTAACACCTTTCTGATATTGCTCCACTATCTTTCTGCACAACATTGTGGGAATTGGTGATCCTCTACCCATCTTGGCTTCTGAGAGACACTGCCACTCTGAGAAGCTCTTTTTATACCCAATCATGTTGCCAATTAACCTAATTACTGTTAATTGGTCTTCCAGCTCTTCGTTATGCTCAAATGTACTTTTTCCAGCCTCTTATTGCTACTTGTCCCAACTTTTTTGGGATTTGTTGACACCGTGAAATTTGGAATCAACATATTTTTCCTTTAAAATTATACATTTTCTCGGATTAAACTTTTGATCTGTCATCTATGTTCTATTCTGAATAAAATATTGACATTTGCCATCTCCACATCATTGCATTCAGTTTTTATTCACAATTTGTTTAGTGTCCCAACTTTTTTGGAATCCGGTTTGTACAAAAAAACATGTTTCTGCTCATATGTGTTGGATATTTTATGATTTTATGGCAACAAACTGTCTAATTAGGGCTATTACTGGAATAAAAATGACAAGTACTATAATAACTCTTTTTTTGTGAACATATCAGAATTTTGTGCCTCTGGTTAGGAATAAGATAAAAATGTCTCATATTTCTCTTTGACATCGTAAGTAGAAAATATTTATTCCTCCCAAATGATGAAACAATGCTGTCTGAAATATTGTAGCAGAGGAAATGAATCTTGACTCACTATGTAATTCATTACTCAGACTGGGTTTTTAATTTGCATGTGTTAATCCTAATGATTTGCCCTATTATAAACACATGTCCACATAAATCCTCTGGAGCTGCTGGGTCTTTCTAAATGACAGCATAAATCCATCCTTCATTTAGTTGATGGATGTTGTTTGACCGCTTACACAAGTGCTTAGGGGAGGAGGGGGCTGGAGAGAGGCTAACCATCTGTTGAGTTCTGTAAAAACAATCAAAACATCACCATCCCACTATGGAGGACAGGAATATACAGGGACACTTACAACCTAAATCAATCAGACTCACTGAGATGACAGCAGCCTCGGAGGAGCTCAAATGTGCAGTGAGCCAGACGGAGAGAGGACAAAGGTCAAAGAGATATCAGAGCTAGCTCCGTTTTTATATTCCGTTTGTCCAATGATTAAAATGCTCTCAAAGGCAAACTAAATAGTATAGCAGAATATATGCAGTGACAGTGAGGTCCCAACTTAAAATTTAAAGATTTAAAAACTAATTAGACAATAATGTTTGTATAATTGCTTTCTTTTTTTTTTTTTTTTTTTACTCCAGTATGTATGTGATCAGAGTTTCTATACACTTACAGTATAGGCATATAGACTTATTGGTGGATTAATGTCAGCTATCAATAATCAGCTGTGGAGAAGCAAGATAACAATCAAATATGAAGTTTATTTGGATGGAAATATGGGGAAAATATCATGTACTTAGCTTTCACATAGAAAGTGAGACTATCCTGGCTGATAAAATCTATACACACAGTAGCATTTCCTATTAAAAGATGAGTTATTTCTTAGACAGGAACATATGTAGTCCAGAGGCCAGTGGTGACCATTGTATTTATTCCCATTTGTACAACCATGGTACAGTAGGACCTCCATCAACATTCACACACTATGGGATTTTGGAAAAGCCAATTAGCCTAATCTGCATGTTTTTGGACTGTGGGAGGTAACCGGAGTACCCGGATGAAACCCACCAAGCTTTTGGGTTATAGTTACAAGAACTTGGATGTTAATTGTTAATAATGAAAGTAAAGTTTTGGAAGGCATTATTGATGCAGAGCCTTATGCAATTAGGTCATAAGATGCCTTAATGGTGGACAGTAGAATAAATGCATGTCTATATTAATGTTTAAGATTCTACTGACAATTAATATAATTTTTAAGTTATTTCATTATAAGGGGGTTAAAAGTGCAAAACACAATTTACAATGTCAGTTTTGTAGATAAACTAAATAAAGTTTTTGGGTCTGTCCTTTGGATCTATTCTTTTTACCATCTATATACCCCCCCGCCCCCCTTGGTCATGTCATAAGCCAGTATGGAATCTCTTTTTATTGTTACAGATGACACCCAATATAATTATTAAATCTGCTCCCTGTCATTCCACAGTAAACTTAACACTAACCTTCTGCCTCCTGCTCCTGAGTCTATTCAAACCAGGATGAATCAACATTTCCTGCAGCTAAACAGCTCAAGTTCTAGTTGGCAAAACCCCATCGAGTCAGTCACTCTCTTATGACCAACATCACTTTCTTTGAAATTAGTTATCCTCCTTAGTGATTAATCTGGGCTTTGGTTTGATTCTTATCTTACATTTGATGACACATTAAACAGCTCTGCAAAATGCTCATTTATTCATATCAAAAACCGAGCAAAACTACAGTCCATTCTCAGTCTCATTCACTCTGAAAAACTTGTCCATGCCTTTATCTCCTGGCAGGACTCCTGTAATGCACTCTTCCTCATTTTTAAAACTGTTTAAAAATTGAATTTTCTGCTAGAATCCTGCTGAGAGCAAGACATTTTTTTATCACATCACAACTGTTTTGTAAACCTGTCCCTGATTTATGGTAAAAGTAATATTGTTTTTGGTTGTATAATTTGGCAGGAGGAAAGAGATACTGGTACGTGAAGAACCTGACATGGTATTGATAATGATTTGAAGCTCTAAAATATCTTTATTTAAAATATTTAAAATATCTTTATATAAAATCTTAGTCTATTCAAATCTAATTTGTTTTAGCAATAACATGGGTTTAAGTTGTTTCCTCAGAAATGTAATCAAGCCTATATTTATTTTTTAATAATAAATTAATATACTGACATACAAAAAATACCATTAAATATGTTATGTATGTACTGTATGTGTAATATACTACATATGAAGAATTTATGCATACATTTATAATTTGGAATATGAAGTTTATTTTCTATACCCAAAATTTTACAGAAAATTATCATAATGAATCAACATGAACTTTATTGTAAAAAGACCAGACATGTTTATATCAGTGGGAGTGGTGTAACAGGTGTCTTGTTACGGATATGACTGATCTAGTTTAAGGATTTATCCAACACGCTTTTACTCCTTTAAACAGCTTATTCTCTTTACAGACACTCTCTCTGTGCGATTTTTAAGACTAGATAATTTGCTCCTTCAAGAAAGAAATTTACAGTATTAAAAAAAAGATTTTAAAGAAATTCTTTTTGATATTTTAGGTGTTTTTTTTAAAGCTAGCATTTCTAAACTTACTATACAGTACATATGAGCTCACTCTCCATGTCCTTAAATTCATTAGGTATAATAAATACATTTCTAGAGAAATATATTGGCATATTATACAACAATACTTACAGTGACATTGGTTAATGTTTTTGATTATTATAATAGTGTTGTTTATTTTTTTTTGACAAATATAACTCATTTCCAGTGCGTTGTTGACATTATGACAGTTACTGACACAAAACATTAGGCACAAAATCTACAATCTTTTTATTCATTGATTATTATTGGCATGAATGTAATCTCAGTGGAGGTCTTACAAAATTATAAGCTTATGTCAACTACATATGGATCCTATGAATGTTAAAAAATAATGAACATTAATATAGAGTTATAATTCTACACATATGTATAGTGGTTTGAGTTTTCTTAATGTTTTTTCAGTCTCACCTGAATGTTTCATCAAATACTGGTATGTTATGTTTCCACTAGGTGGTGGTAGCGCACAGATAAGTCCCTCAGTGCTCAAATGAAATTGAACTCAGTTGTGGTGATATTATCCAAGTCCTTACTAAAGAGGATGAATTGAGGTGGTTTGGGCAGCTGCAAGACGGACAGAAGGGCTACTCTCCTGCCTCCTGTATCATCGAGCTGAGTCATAACACACACCATGTATGTGAAGGCAATTCAGCGCAAAACACTGAAGCTAAGGCGGCACGGTGGTGTAGTGGTTAGCACTATCGCCTTGCACCTCCAGGGTCTGGGTTCGATTCCCCGGCCAGGCTCGATTCCCGTCTCTGTGTGCATGGAGTTTGCATGTTCTCCCCGTGCTTGGTGGGTTTCCTCCGGGTACTCCGGTTTCCTCCCACAGTCCAAAGATATGCAGGTTAGGCTAATTGGCGTTCCTAAATTGCCCGTAGTGTGTGATTGTGAGTGTGTGTATGTGTGTGTGCCCTGCGATGGATTGGCACCCTGTCCAGGGTGTACCCCGCCTAGTGCCCGAAGTCTCCTGGGATAGGCTCCAGGTCCCCCGCGACCCTGAACACAGGATTAAGCGGTATAGAAAATGAATGAATGAATGAACACTGAAGCTCTCAATTAGGTTAATAAGACATTACATAAAACTTTTATTTAATTCTAGCACAAGGTAGCTATTATAGCATAAAAAACAATTTTTAATGATTGTTTAAAAAAATAATAGCATTCTGTTATACAGTGATGTACAGACGTTAATGTCATTTATGGTTACTGAGTGGAAAGTGGAAAGATGTGATATAAAAAAGCTGTGGTATAAAAATGGTGCTAATCTTGTTGCATCATGCATGTTTTGTTCCTAGATGGACGGGGCATCTAAAAATGGTGAAGGTTTGCAAAGACGCAGTTCAGTTCAGGTTGACTCAGTGGTGTTCCTCCGGGAACGTGCTGGGTGAGTGTGTCTTTCCGCCCTGCTGCCTCCCCCCCACGTTACTGCTCTTGTCTTCACCGCCCCTCCTGCCAAATCCACCCATGCACCCACCCCGAAGCAGCTGCTCCCCCCCCAAACCAGCACACCCCAAACAGGTGGCTCATCCCATAGCGCATTAGTTAACAATGCACACAAACAGCATGCCAGATCTGATCAATTGGTGCAAGGTTTATAAGTGGTGCTTCTGTGCACCACTCCCTCCCCCCAAAAAATGGGAAGGAAGTGCACTTTTTTCCATTATGATATTTAGTGCAATTAATATGCAAATAAAATAACCCCCATAAAATGTGTGTAAACATGTAAAAAAAATAAAGGAGGTTAACATGATGTTTGTTTGTTAACTTGCTAGTGAAAATGTCTATAATGACACTATCTTTGTCTGGCTATAATGAGACCCCATGGAGGTGTTTTGAGCATGATGAGCTTTGAGAAGTGTCCCTATTGCCTTAAGTGGTGGCAACCACCAATGTAGAGGCTGCTCTCTCCCTCTCTCAAAGTACTGGAATCTGGGTCAGCGGGAATAAACAGCGCCTTTGTGCTTGTTGTTTCCTCTTTGTGTGGCCCAGTGGAGGCAGGCAGCAGGCCCCTAGGGGTGGAGGAAGGGAGGAGGGACCTTTCCTGACTTTGAAGCAGGACGCCCAAGCTCCCTCCTCGGTCCACAGCTCGCCCAGCCTGCTGCCCAGGCTCCTGTCCAAACATCGCAGAAAGAGCCAGTGCCAGGGGGCCAGTAGCAGGGTAATTGAACATGACTGAATGGCACCAACCTGCAGGACAGCCTAGAGCTCAGCCCACGGTGTGAGTGCTGTAGCTGTTTTGGGATGCCAGGATCATCACAATGTACAGATTGTAACATAGATAGAGTGAAAATGCCCTGCTGTTACTCGTGTGCTGCTGTGTCTGTTAAGTGCTTTTCCACCACGCAGTGTGGTAGAGTACACCAGAACTATTTGCACGCTGGTTGAGAACATGTGTTTGTGAAAGTAGGAAGGGTTCTCAGAAGGATGCAAACAATTTGCAACCATTTTTACAATTTGCAACTTGACATTAAATTAAAAAAAAGTGGACATACAGCGTATTTTACAGTACATTAATTAACACAGTGCATGGCACTGTTCCTTTTCTGCCACATAGGGGTAATTAATGAGCATGAGGCATTGCTGGCCGCCAGTAATAGTGACAATTGCGTCTGAGAGTGCCAATACATAAATCACGCCAGAAATAGAGAGAAGGTCAAGAGTAGATTTTGTCAAATGACAATTGTTGACATAAATTACAGCACAATTCTACATTATGTACATTATTCCATCTTATGCTATACTCCATGTAGTGAGCATATATACTCATTGACCTCTTTAATGGAAATACCTGCACATTCATGCAATTAGCTAATTATGTAACAGTAGCACAATAAATAAATCCTTCTGATGTCAAATATCATGCAGATACAGATTGAGGTAGAGGTGACGGTAAGCTAAGGTAATGGTTATGCCAGTCTTCACAATAAGGACATGGCTTGGCTGGTTTGGACATTTCAGAAACTGCTGATCAGGAACTTTTTTCATGTTCATCAGTCTACAAGAAATAGTGCAAATACTAGCAACAGTGAATAAAACTCTTGACCTGAATCTGCATTATTTTAAGCATTGTGCTGTTGCCACATGTTTTGCTATTTGTATCATTACCTTGTAAGTGATTAAAGTGAATGTTAAGTGTCTATTAAAAAAACGAGCTGAAATGTCAGCAATAGAAATAAATAATCCAGAGACAGTAACAGGATGATTCTCGAATCGTTGTGCACAATTATTGGTTAATTCTATTTCAGTCAAAAACAGGAGCCTCATGCAGATCGCGTCAGTGTCATTAAAAAAATGTAGGATTTATTACACTATCCAGTGGAAAAGCACTGTATGTGTACTCTGGGGAAAAAAAAGGCTACAGTCCAGTAGCAACATGACTAATATGACAAAATGGAATATCAGTGTATTTGTGGTTAACTTGGGATATGTGGAAATTAACCATAAGAGAGCAGATTTATATACCAGATGGGAGAAATTCAGCAAAATGTTTTTATGCTTACTGAAGGCCTATTTTTTACTGTATCCTTTCATTTATTTATAGTTTTTACTGATTTATATGCACTTAATTTTAACTTAATAGTCTCGCTGTTGTGCCTTTTGTGGTTTTTGTCTTTGCAGTCATTAATTCATGAATTGTATCACAGCTGTCTTGTACCTAAACTAAAATGTTCAAAAGCAGGATAAAGCTTATTTTTAATTAATAATAATATAATAATAATAATAATAATAATAATAATAATAATAATAATAATAATAATAATAATAATAATAATTATTATTATTATTATTATTATTATTATTATTATTGTTGTTTTAATGTACAATGATTTATAAAAATTTTCTATTCACATATTTTATTTTCAATATTTCTGGTTAGAACATCATTGTTTATTCCTAAATATTGAAATGTACAGTCAAGCTACTGTAAATGTGTTCTTAAAATATATATATACCGTACTACATCATGTATTGATGATAGTTTGATACCACTTGCTAAAATGCTAAAACATTGACAACCACAAAAAGAAATATTTAATATATTTATATAATACATATTTAATATACAGTATACATATATTGAACAGAATCCATAAAACACTGCAAAAAATGACATCACAGCGAGTGATGCTAAGGAAATGTTTATATAAAAGTGACAAAAAAAAAGTTTTTAAGTGCTAAGATATTTACATAAAAGAAGTTAGTATGTATTTGTATCCTGTGAAATGGAGTATGACATACAGTAATATGCATGCATATGAATCATGTTGTGTAAAACTGTCAAATGAACAGCTTTGAGCCGGCCACCTCATAATATAATGAGATTCAACTCCTGACATACATCAAATCACTAATGAGGGGCCTCATTAATGTTCGCAAGAGTTTAAGAAGACTTTAATGAAGACAACATGCACTAAATCTTCCTTTCCATTATACTCTTTTCTTTTGCTTCTGTAAAGCAGTGCCTTCGGGCAAGCCTAATTATTACTAATAACTTATTTTGAGGCCAACACACTCTCGTATGCAGGCACATTGTAATTTCTGGGGTATCTCTTTACACACCATCTGTAACGTGCTCTCTAAATATAGTGTATATGACTGCACAGGATCATGCACCATAAGTTTATATGTCTACCATTTCTAAATCACTCATCTCTATTTTCAAGTAACTGACTTTCTGGAGGTTTTTAGGCTACTAAGGTGCCTCGGCCATCTGCTCGACAGAGATTAACTAGTCTAAAAGCCGGGAGCTTTCTCTTTTGGTTTCTGATGGAAGCCTCTCTGAATGCTTTAATTAGTCTTAATCCAAGAGCAAACTCAGCAACTGCTGATGTCATATTGATGTCCTGGATTGGGGGCCAGAGTAGGGGAACCCACATACTGCAGAGCTTTTTTTTTCCACATCTATGGCAGCTGGTACCTGGGAATAACCTGCAGAGCAGCTGTTAAGCTGGACAGCGAGAGCGTTCACTCATGCCACACCCAGAGAACACCAAGCTCACCCGTGGTGCCCCACTCATTCACCAGGTGCCCCTCCTGCAGCACAGTTCCATTCGAGAGGTTAAATCTGACCCATGCTTCATGAAAAAAAAAAAACTGGTCCATCTCTGGTTACACCCTTCAATCACTGTCCACTAAAGTTCGGATGCAGAAAAGTCACAAATGGAGAATACCTGCTGCCTAACTCACATCTCTTACACCAGCTTATTGTTTGTATTTCATTCCAAAGCTTGGTATGCACATACTACAACACAACTAGTTCTTGGCTTGCTGTGATTACTCATAGTGTCTTCTTTTATGCTTAAACACTATAGTTATGCGCCCGACTTGTCTAGTGTCCAAACACTCAGCAGGAACCCGTGTGCAAGCCAGTGGAAATTCTGACCTAAATAAACGCACAGGCAGGCCTGGACGAAGCTCAAGCTCCTCGTGTGGATTTCCCGCCCGAATTCAGAGTGCCTGCCAGATGACTGGGGCTGTCATTGCTATAATGGCCGACCATCTGCTGTCTGGCACGCACAAAAGCTGGCAGTGTGCGCACACTTGAGGGGGAGGGGCTTCACGCTGATGAGTTTGCACCCTGCCACATGCCGTGTGGGGACACCTCTGAACACACACATATATTACTAAGCGAGGAGGTGATGCATGGCTGTTTATGCAATTGGTATTATGTATAAATTACTTGATGATTTGATGCATCCTCAAATATATTTGTTTAGAAATTTGACTTAATGCCAGCAATATATCAGTCACTAGGATAGAATCTATAGAACTGAGCTGTCAATCATGAGCGCCTTTAGAATTTTAGAATAAACATACTAAATGGACTACTAGCTTGCATAGCCTACTAAAAGTGGGTTTATACTTAGAACCATAGATAAAAGAGAAATCCATACTTCCCACCATAGAATCTATAAAGACGGCAAACCGAAGAACATTCAAGGGTGGAACCTACATAATATCATTCAATGATAAAAAAATATTGTTGCATTTCCTAAATGTTTTAAAATGGCCTTTTTTTTTTTTTTTAAGGATTACACTCTACATTAAAGGAGTTACTTGACTGGCTAAAATCTGTTTTAATATTATCAGTGTATACACTGATAACATTAAAACCACTGACGGTACAGTGAATACCATTATTATAACATATATTGGCATATACACTCTACATATAACACATATTATAAAATTTTGGGCAACTGGAGAGGACCAGGATATATTAGGTAGAAAGTAAACTGTGTCAGAGCATCTTCAAAACACCAGGTCTTATTGGGTTTCCCCAGTATGCAGTGGTTAGTACTTATCCAAAATTGTTCAAAAGACAACCTTATAACTGGCACCAAGGACATGGGTGCCAAAAGCTTGGCCCAATTTGGCCCAATCCCACAGAAGAGCTACTATAGCATAAACTGCTGGAAAAGTTAATACAAAGGTGCCAGGATACATGGCGCATCACAGCTTGCTGTATTAGGCGCTGTTTAGCTACCGACCTGTCAGAGTTCCCATGCACACTCATGTCCACAACTAAACGTCCTGAGTGTTTCTCAGCTTATGAATCCTTATGGGCAGCCGATTGCATTTTAAAATGCCACTTTCAAGTGTTAAATAATCTGCTTAGTGGGTAACTCTGAAGTATACACATCACTGTCAGCTCACACAAAGGAGTTGTTTTGGGTTTGACCAGCAGGACTCCAGCTGCTTTCAAGCACATACTGTACAAAAGCGGCAACCCGAGCTGAAGTCAATGGAGCTTTTGACATCTCTCAAGCCAATGTTGGGCCACTAAAAGGCACAATAGCATGAGTCAGAAGAAGAAATGATTTAGAGTGCGTGTGCCATGGGCATGTAATGGCTCTAGGCAGCAGAAGGCATGTCAGTGGGGCCTATGCGCTCTTCCATTCGGGGGCAATTGAGTGAATGGGTCTGTAAAACTAACAGACTCAGGGAACAATGGAGCAAAAAGACATTATTTCATGGCCGAGTGGGCCCCTTTAGCTGGAGCAGCTGACCTGCAGGGAGGCCTCTTGTTCAGAAGGGGTGTATGTACGTAGACCTCATAGCAAAAAATATCAGCAATCCCCCACTATCTTTTACAGAGGTCAAGAAATTATACTTTGCAATCAGCGTTGGTGCCATATCCACCTGGAGCTTGGAGAGAATGAAGATGATGACAACAAGCCATGACATACACAATGATACCCTTGGGTGGGACAGAAAGTGATATGAAACCACAACAAAAAGGGACTGAAACCATAATACATTGAAGAAAGCATTTTATTTTTCCCCCTCAGTACGTACAAGGGTCACAAATGGTTACTAGCAGGATTTAGAGAGGCAGGCGATATATGTACAGCAAAATAGTGTTGGAAGTAAAATGTCTTGCTTGTGAAAATGTGTATATGTCAGCTAAACTGAATGTACTGTCTGTCATACATTGTAAACTGCTATATGTCTCTCCTTCCCTTCAAAATCTACGATTAGGTGGTTGAGTGTTAAATAGAATTTTATACACAAACCTGCACCCACATTAAAAACAAGACAAAAACGTACAAACATGCCTCACAACTCTGTTGTTACCTGCAATGTTACATTAAAAAAAATTAAGTCGTATGCTATGAAATATGATGAATAACCTAAAAAACTCTGGGATTTGCAAATACATTTTTTGTAAAATTAAAATAATTTAAAAAGCTACCCATAGGACAGGATGTCTTAGTGTTGGACTAACCAACTGATTTTATATATATATTTTTTTTAAAAAGCTCTCAGCACATCACAGAGGCTTGGTTTAATAATAATGCCTTAACGTAGACCCTTTTAAACCCACCTGAATAAATTCACATTGACCAGTATAACACACTGAGACTGACTTGACAAACACACTACTGTAAAAAGTTTCTGCATTACTTACAACAACAAAGATTAGGTTTAGATTTAAGCAGTAAAACTGTTCAACATCTCCAAAGGATTGTGCATGTGTTTCATTCACTTCTTTTCTGATTCTTAGGTATAGCACAGCCTTCAATTTCACCTGCACAGATGAGATCGCTTAGTGAAAGAGACTGTTATTTCAGTCCAAAGTCAGTGTTTCATCTGTACAAGAAAAAAGAAAAATCAACTTCACTCACCATCACAAAAAGACTTAAAATGTAAACACTTCCGGGGATTAAAAAAAATAATAAAAAAAAAAAAAAAAAGACACTTGAACAACATTTAAAAAGTGCAATTTGCCTACACAAGCAATTGAAAGCTGCATGTCGCTACCTGTATGTTATTACACTTGTTTGAACTTACGGAACTTGTAAGATCGAGATGATTTACTGATTTTAGATCAAAACCAATTAGTAAAAAATTATTAGTGGCAGTGTATGTTGTTAAAAATTTCGGAAACATTTCTGACAGAAGGTAGCCAAATATTCTTTCTTAACACAACAGAAATAAAATTCTCTTTATAGCTTTGAAATAAATAAATTAGTAAAGATTTAATAAATAGAACCTACAGCCCTAAATGATGGAGAAATCCATCTCGTCTTGAAACGTGTTACTTTGTGAGACTGCATATTAAAAATCAGTACCAAACATGACTTTTGATAGTTTGAAAACTAAAGCAGCTAGGATGCAGGTTGCTGGTTTTGTTTTTAGGCTGCAGTCACTGCCATGTCAGTCAGCAAAAGGTAGGTCTGTTACAAAAACTGGACAGTCCAAGTGCTCAATAAACATCTCAACAACTCTAATTACAGCAATGAATAAATTAGAAAAAGAAAAACAAACAAAAAAGAGGTACCCTTCCTTTTGACGCTACCTTAGCAATTATATGCTGTACAATACATTCAGTGAGTGTCGAACTCAACAAAAACACGGAGCAGAACCTTTATTATGGTTCTAGCCAAAAAAAGTCACATTGCAAGTGCTATCCAGTCCCTCCTAAACATGCTTCAAACATCCCTCCCTTTAACAGTTACCCACAATCAGTAGTGCAACACTGCTAGTGCTCTTCGATCCTTAAGACACTATTTTTGTTTTTTTTTAAAAATCTTCTAAAAAGCAACGTATTAAAAATCCCAAAGGACTAACTGATATGCGTTTGTCTGTTTACTTCTTCTTTGGAATTTCCATACTCTGTACCTGACGTGACGAGAGAAAAAGACAGAAAATGCTCAATTACATGGAATACTTACTCTATATCTCAGTAACTGGCAACTAGAGCAAAAAGATCTTGGGTTCTCCTAATATTCCACACTGTCTACGGATAAACGTTACACAATACGGCAAAGAATTACCTTAAGCTAGATCAACACACCTAGAACAAAAGCGGAATCTCAAGAGAAAGCCTAGTTGCATTCAAATCAAGTCGTTAACACGCCTCCTTGTGGGTTAAAATACTTTAAAATACAGTGTAAGTCTTAAGCGCACATGTACAAAAAAAAATAAAAAAATGGTGAGCATTTAGTTCCCTACACCGGATTGTCTAAAACAGAAGTGCGAGGAATGAAGGGGCTGCTGTCAGGAGCAGAGATGACGCAGGCGTGGAGCTCACAGGACCAGAGCTCTGGAGGTGCACGATGGCAGCTGGGAAGAGTTCAGGTAGTGCCTCGCTTGCTCTGTCATGATCAGCTGGTCTTGCGTCTTCCCAAACACCACTGCCTCCCACTCGCTGCGACCCTGCGGGAAGAAAACATTGGTTTTAAGCAAAAAACATATCACCTACTTAAAGTCAAGCAAACATTAAGGTCTCATACCTGTGTGGAGGCTTGGTAGACTGGGCTTCGGAGTGTAAGGAGCTCCTTTTTTGCCTGAGGGCTGAGAGGGCAGATGGGAAGCTGGGAATCCATTTTCAATGGACCTGGAGAGCAGCTGAGGTCCTCCTCTCCTTCTCTCATTGGGGTCATCAAAATCGTGCTGCTCAACATGCCATCGTCATGAGACTGCATGATCAGAACAAATTACCCCAATCAGACAAGCGTAAAAGCCTAAGGATTCTGATCATTAACGATGATTTCTAAATACTGATTACTACTCTTACCTGACCACTTGTGCTGATCTGTTGTTGAGGGAACAACTGCACATTGAGACAGTCTTTCCCCCAGTTGTCCAATAGCAACGACTTCCTCACTTTCCTGGCAGGAGCATCCACCTATACATCATCCAGGCACCCACGGAAAAAAGTATCTATTAAGGAAAACACTACAGTGTACAGCTCATAGGGAGATCAGCATGATATAAGTGCTTCGTACCTCATACGCTCTTTGTTCAGGTTGTCCATGAATAAAGATATCCGTCCCTGTCTCTTCCTTCAATACTTCTCTAATGTCCTCCTCTAAAAAAGCCAGCGGCTGAGGCTGTGCACAGAGAGAAAACACACTCATGCAATGTATACTACTGGAACACACACTCACACCCATGCAATAAGGTAGCATGAAAGTAATGCCGTGATTTAAAGATACATACCTCCATTTTTAACGGCCCATGCATCTTTTCCTGAGCAGCCAATGCATTTTTAAACGGAGTGGGTGTCCTCGGAGTGTGAGCCATTATGGACTTGCGAACTTTGGGTGTTCTGAATCTAAACAAATAAAAAAGAGGTTTGTTAAAGAGAGCTGTCAAATTCTCAATTCCGATTGGTCAGAACATGTCAGCGGTTCAAACTCCTATAACTAGTCTAAATTTCCTGGTAATGTGACAAACCATATTTTTTCTCATTAACTGAAAGAAAAAAGGAGAAGATAGCAAATAAATAATAATTCAGTTGAAAATCCCCATCTTATGACCATAACAAATGAAAATGTCAACAAATTTTATATTCCTATTAAGTTTGTTAATTTCAAAACAAGCTAAAACAATTGTAAGGACATGCAGGAGCCCTACATTAGCACTGTTATCTAAGCAAATAGAAGAAACGTTACCCAGCATTCTCCTTCTGATGTTTGGGTGTGGTTTCTCTCTGCTGAGGCGTAACAGAGAAGTTTTTCTGTGCACACACCGGAGTGGATGTTAGTGCAGGATTGTCCAGGTTCAAATGCTCAGCCCCAGATATGTTGAAGAACTAAAGTTAGAAGTAAAAATAAAAGGAAAACTGAGAGACGCTCTGGGTGAAACGGAGAAACCTGATGTATGTAATTGAACGACTGTGGTTACACTCTGGTTCACACTTCATACCTGAGAGGGTGAGAACGGAAGTCCTTTAACTGGTGTGCTTTTCAGCGAGCTCTTCATGTTTTCTGTAAAAGAAATGCAGTTTGCGTCATCGCAGAGCGAATGATCTGCTCTGTCTCTTGTCTTCTTTCTCGTCTGGGACAGTGGAGGGGAGTTAAATTTGCCTGCAGTGCGAGTGCTTTGGGGAATGGGTTTCCCCTGACTCATTTGAACACGGGGCCTGCACAGAGTAGGGGCCGGAGCGTGATACCCAACATCCTCAGTGGTGTCATCTTGAGCTGGGTACGTGCCATCATGGACTGGGGGTTTAGGGGGACTGACAGACTCAGATAGGTCAAAACTTCCCACCTCGCTCCAGGCCATAGGATCCTGTAGAGCAAGAAACACTTTCTTATGATAATAATAACCATTGATTTTTATGTTTTATGGATATAAACTATGATTTGGGAACTAATGAAATGTAAATCACAGAAACCTTGCACTTTTATGGATGGACAATTTGACAAAAATATCATATTAAATCTTGATACTTTTCACGATATACAATACACGATATACAGTTAAATTTGCCCAGGTTTGTACCAATGAAGCAGAAGGTTGAAACAACTGTCTGTACTATATTTTGTCATAACAGGATATACCGACTGATGATTTGATAAAGTTATTTATAACAAATATTTTGGGGGTACATTGTCTGTAAACCAAGCAACTATTTCAATTTAAACACTCTCTAAAAGAAATGGGAACTGGAATAATTTTGGTGTCTCCTACTCACCGAGTTGATGAGGTCTATCGTTTCTGCAAACTCAGGAATAGTCTGCAGACTAGAGAGCACAGCGCTGGCCTCCACTGCCAGGAACTTGCTTGGAGAGACGTGCAGTGGTACAGAAGGAGCATGGCCCTTCTCTGCTCGACCCAGCTCAACACCTGATTCATCGGTAGTCCCCGTGGTGCTCATGGTTTCATCCACCAGACTGTCTGACCAGCTTGAGTAAGTGCGGTTCTGAGTGAGCAAGCATTGTTAGTCAGACAGGTAAGTTTAACATTCAACATATAGTGAGATAAGGGATTTAAAGAGGAGCAGTAGTGGTAGTTGTGGTGATGAAAAATAATGTGGTTTCCAGATAAGTGAATAAAAATATAAAATAAACGAACACTAACACAGAATCAGCAGGCAAATCAGTAACCAATTACAATGCCCGCTCTGGAAACAAATCATTCTGCTTTTAGTGTCCCTGGTAAACATTAATAAGTTAATTATTCATCTGAGTAACAAGTTAAACTACACTTTAACAGTTTCTATTAAGTTACTTAGGTTACAGAAATTCTGTATACAATACACACACAAAGAAAAATATAACATCATCACTGGCAACTTATAGAGCACAAAAAGGGAACGAAAAAAAAAGCATAAACTTTTAACTAGGATGAAAGCAATGACTTTCAAGCAGGTTCTCTTCGCCAGGCGCTCTCATGCTGTGCACTAAAGGATCTAGTTACTGACAGCAGGCCACTATCAGGTGGAGTAGCAATGAGGGTAAGCTAGGGTCACCAAGCGCAGATGATGTGGGGGCAAAAAATGGGGAATTAAAAGAGGTATGGAAGGGGTAGAGAAGCCTAAGCGCACTATTCTACGCGCACACACAGTGGTTCTTACACGAGGACCGGACTGTCTTCTGACTTCATTCTCAGCTGACATAAGGAGCAGCTCTAGCTCCTTAATTCGCTGCTCTTTGTCAGGATCGTCATGGCACGGCTGTGAGATGGGGAACCAGGAGGGAAGGAAGGAAAAGACAGAAGAAGAGACGAAGACAACGAGTTTACTGGTAAAACAACAAAAACTTGGCTCTGATCCCAAATTCCACCAAGATGAAACGGCATTTAAAAAAAATATATATATATTTAAAGCCAGAAATTAAGATAGATATCCATGATGTAATTCAGAATAAGAGCACTAATTCAGAATATATCACCACAGCACCAGCATGCAGTTCAGACACACAACATTGAAAGCTGAGTCATTTTTCTGATTAAAAAAAAGGTTTTGCAGGAAGGGGGAAAACAGGGAAAGAACAAAGGGGTAAAAAAAAAAAAAAAAAAAAAAAAAAACATGTAGTAGCACTTACAGAAATGAAGCCTGAGCTCTCTGTGATGCTGTCCATACTCTGTCTGCCTGTAGAGCCATACATGTATCCTGCAACCTAAAGAATTGACATAAACAAAAAGTGTTGTTGTTTTTTTCCCCCCCCCGACAGGATAACCACATTTTGTCTTCATTTCAGTCAAACCATTTACCACAAAAATGACACACTTTACTTGAATAACTATCAAAAAGAATAAAATCCAAGGCTTAATTATAGTATTTCATCCCTGGCACTGTGTTCAAAGATTATACATATTAGTGACTTAACAGTTGTCACCTGTGACTGGCTGTTCATGAGCAGATGGCCATGACCTTGCGATTGTTCCACAGACTGACAGCTTTTAGGGTGTCGTTTCTGAGGCTGATTGGCACTGAAGTTCCTGTTGCCATCCTGCAGGTAACCTTCCTGCTCCACCTTCCTACGCATGGTGGAGTTCCAGTGGTTTTTGATAGAGTTGTCGGTCCTAAAATGTCCGTGAATGATTAGCATTTATTATATTCGTTAGAGTTTATCAGACCAGTGAAAAAACTAAAGTGTTCCACCTGTTGGTCAACTGATTACACTACAAAAAAGATTAGATCTTATTACTGGCATTAATACAGACAAACCATTATACCTTCCAGGTAGCAGCTTTGAGATCTCAGCCCAGCGGTTACCAAGCCGTTTGTGTGCCTCGTAGATGATGCGGTCCTCTTCCTGGGTCCAGGAGGACTTCTTCACCTCTGGGTTGAGGTGGTTATGCCAGCGTTCTCGACACTGCTTGCCTATGCGGCCCTGTAGGTGCTTAGCGATGACAGACCACCGCTTCGGACCATATTTGTGCACCAGTTCAATCACCTGTGGTGGTACAGTAAATACAGGAATTTTCACCTTATTTTTGCTTCTTTAAAAAAATTCATCACTTTAATGTGACTCAACCTCTGACCTAGCATTTGAAAAAGTACTGCAATCAATCCTACATAAAAGCCAAAGTTATTCACAAATGCTTGCTTGCTGCTTGCTATTTCCATTTACAGTAAGAGCAAGAATCATACTTGAATAGTGAGACAGCATTCATTGGATTTCTCTGGTACTGAGGACACTCATGCTATTATAGCTCATGGAATGCATTACTTCACAGCTTAGCTATTCATCCCTAATCAACCTTTGCTCCACTTAGACCAGACTTCCAAAATTCCTCACAGACTAATGATTATTACAATACACAAATTAGGATAAGTCTTGCAGCATTATAAAACTAAATTCAACAGACTGTAGATTTTATGTAAATGTTTGCAAATCAGTTTAACAGCATCCTAAGTATAGTAATTTCTCACCACTCAAGAGTACTCAAGAGCAGAACCTTGCAGGCTTTTACACCAGGGATATCTGCTACCCTCAAATGTCATTATTCCGCAGCACCCACCTCCCATGTCCTCCCATCAGGCCCATGTAAACACCCAGCTCGTCTTACCCGCTGATCCTCCTCTTTTGTCCAGGGCCCTTTCACCAGTTCTGGGTTGAGAACTTTCTGCCAGCGGTGTTGACACTGGCCATCTGTTCTTGTCTGTCAAGAAACAACAAAATCTTAGTTTAACACCTGCAGGTATCACACACCTTTAGAAAAATCTAGGACTGACAAAACTAAGCATATTCACAAATTAAGCCAGAACAGTAGTAGTAATTCTCTGTAATGGTGATAAATCTTATGTTATACAATTGTATATATATTTATTGACTCTTACAATATAAATTATGCATTTTTAGTCATGTTTCAAAGATCTAATCAATCACACTGCACTTTTTCCTGGTCTCCGCTCTTTATTCAAGGTACTGTAACAAGATACTCACATGCATCTTTGAAATAAATGTAAATAATAATAAACTATTATTAGATGTATTTGTGTTTATGCTGATCTCCAATGAATTAACAAGTTCTACATCACAAGTACTCTGGACAAATATGCCTAACATTTAGTTTCTACAGAAAAGAAATTTTAGAAAAGAAAGTTTAGCATTCCTGCCCTCACTTTTATTACTTACTGGGAAATAATTCACGATTAATTTCCATGCATCTGTGCCATGCTGCTCAACAAGTTTCTTGAGCTTCTCGTCCTGTACACAAAAACAAAAAACAAAATGAAATGTTTATGGTGATTTGGGAAGCATGATGGCTCATACAAAATAATTTTGACTCTCAGGGAGTTTCCAGTTAGCCCACAGAACACTTGTCAGTGCATTATATTGGAAACCCCTAAAACTCTGGAGAAGCCATAAGTGAAAGACATGAATACATCACCTCTTCTCGTGACCATTTCACTTTGCTGAGCATCTTTTTTGAATTCTTGGGTTCTGTGTCAGTTTCTGTGGACTTACGCTCGTCGTCCTCATCCTCACTGAAATAAAGGAAAGAAGAAAACGTGAAGAAAGGTTACCTTGTAGTATTAAATGTCCTCTTTTTTGCAACCTTTTTCTCTTCATCATGACCTTGATCAAACTAGGGCAGCATGATTTAAAAATCGCATTGAGATTATTTTAGCAGTTGTGATTTAAACTGAGATATTGAGTTATTAAATGTACCATTTTGCATTCAATCGTATATATCTAGTCTAACAATATTAGCAAAATATTGGAACATTTCTCATTAAAAATATGTTTGCCAATATTTATGTATCAACTCAAAATTATATTAAAAAAATAAATAATCAAATACTTAAACTATTGAAACTCTACATTATTTTAATAAATTGCAGATTCAAATAATTAAAAAATAAAAATAATTGCACAGTTCCATATTGCGATCTATTTTTAGTCCAAACATTAAATGGTTAACCAACCGTCTTTCAAACAAGCACCTGCAAACTTATGATTCAGAAAAAGTATGCAATCTTTTTTAAACCCTATAAACTATTACTCGTCTACAGAACTCTAAGAAAGGCAGGCAAGTGTATTTTTAAGCAAATGACCAAGGAAACCAATGTGTACTAGTTCACAGAAATTCCTTGTTGCTTGGTAACATTTCCCCACACACAGGGATCCAAAGGTTTAATCACGACACTGTGTCCTGGGATACCGAAGTACAAACTTTTCACCAAAGTCATAACTAGAAAGAGCAGTCGATGGTGTAAGTAATAACAGTTATATAATCTGAAAATAACAAGCCTTTATGAACTTGAACACAATCCTCAGAGCTGTGAGGTGTTTAAGGGTAAACTGTAGGCCAAAGTCCAGCTCTGTCTTCTTATGGAAATAAAAAAATAAATAACCCCTAATACTAGGCATGTTTATGGGCCAAACAAGGCCTCCTGTTGGTTATAAAATGTTTCGCCTGTGATGAAAGAGCTATTTCAGCCAAGAAACATGGCAACTGGAGTTCAGCACGAAGCTCCCCCTCTGAGAAAGTCTCTAATGGACTCTAAATAAACGGCCCCTTTTTACTTTCTGAGGTAAACTGCTCACATCACTTATTCAGGAGGCAAGCCAAACTCACTTTCAACCAATGGCTGCACATAATCCATCAGCCCACTATCCTTAAGGATTCAAATCTATCCACTAATGTTCCACGAACATTGCACTGTCTTCCCAGGACAGATTACTATTAATGCTGTGATGCCTTATAAAGAAACCTGTAAACTAACAGATTGCATGATTGAATGTGAGCTGTGTTAAGATCATCAGTCGCTTTGAAAATAAAAACAACATGCACAAGCGGACTACTGTGGCAAGAAACTCGACACACACCCGGCACACCCACACACCCTGTTTAAGAGGCACAGAGAAAGGGCAAAACACAAAAACGCACATTCACACTACATAAAGCTATACATTATTTATTGTTCTGCCAGAACCTCTCCCTTTTACTAAAATGCGTCACATCATTTTTCTTTTCTTTTTTTTTTAAACATAGCAGTTGTTTTTGAGAACTTGAAAACGAGCGTTAATTCTTTTGCACATAACCTCATAATGACTAAGTAGTTACATAATGACTTCATAGTCTAGAAATACCTACACCAAGCCATCTTTTTTCCCTCAGGTGTTAAGATCATCAAAAGCCTTTTGCACATATTTTGAAAGCATTTTAATGTTTTAGTAACCTGTGAAATGCAATGACCTCATGAATACGTGGTTACTTAATGACTGCACAGATAGACATTCATTCTGTGAGTACTTTTTTTGCTGTACTCTGTATATAATGCAGTGATGAGGTACAGTACTTTCTTTCTTGATTTTGGAAATGTGTATCTTTGGTCGTGTTATGAATCATCAAATACGTGTTTATAAGTAACCCAGCGGAAATGATCTATTTTTTTCCCTCACGTCATTTTGCACATGTGTGTGTTATTGAATAAATTACAGCAGACATGAGTACCATAATGATTATGTACAGTGGTACAAATACACACTAATATTTGTAATTAATCTCATGAAGCTTAATTACATGTCTATGATGAGGAAAAAACTAAGTAATACAATAAGTTTAAGTTTTTTAAATGTGGCTTAGTGGATAGCACTGTCGCCTTGCACCTCCAGGTTCTGTGTTCAATTCCTGCCTCAGGGTCTGTGTGGTGGGTTTCCTCTGATTACTCCGGTTTCCTCCCACAGTCCAAAGACATGCAGGTTAGGCTAATTGGCGTTTGTAGTGGGAAAGTGGGAATTAATACACTGGCCTCTGCAGTTCCTAGTTGACGTACAGAGGTTCCTAGATGGATGGCTAGATGGATGTAATGTATAAAATAAACAATGATATCTGGCTAATCAAGTCAAACTGGAAAGTGATAGATGACTAAGCAGAATTATCTATAAGCAATTGGTTATTTGTCTATACTAGACTACATATTATATGTACTATATAATGGCTGTACATGTTTTACACAAAATCTATTGCTAGTTTTGAAGCAGGTTTGCTAGCTAACTAGTTAGCTAACAGTTAGCTTAACTTGTATTGAATGACATCTAGCTAAGATAATACAGTATACATAAAGTTGGCTCTTATATATGTAAATGTATATGTACAATGTTAATTTTAACATTGAAGCAAAAAATGGTGATCACTGAGACTCACTATACACTCTTTTTGAGTATATAAACACTTTATTAAGTTCAAAGCTTGTAAAATTAGGGTTACTCGCTAATGCTAATAACTACAGTAACTAGGCTACAACTAGCATGTTACTCTATAGTGGTGATTATTACCCATTTTAAACGTGTATAAATGCACTACATAATATTATATATGTCTATAAAACTGTTAGTTGTATTTATTACAAAATATAACGTGACAAATTGGTGTAAAAAAAAACATGTTTTGTTTTTTTCAGAGCAGCTGTCATTAAGTGAAGATCCGTTTATGCAAAGTGTATTACAGAATCTACATTAGCATGAGCATGCACAAGCTCATCTGGCTTATTATTATAAGTTATTTACTTATTTATTTATTAACTTTAAATTAAATGTATGGGATTATTTGTTGAATATGAATCTGTCTCACCTTCGGGGCTTCATGTTAGCCATGAGGAAGTGTGCAGCTTCCAGCCAAGTGACAGGGGTTCTTATCCAAAGAGTGAAAATAGAGGGGTCCTGGAAATCCAAACACACACCAAAGAAATCATACACACTTCCACTGATCCAGACACATGCCACTGTCAAGCAGGTGCTCGAACGACTGCCATTAAAAACGACTTGACTCACAAACTCTTACAAGAACAACAACAACAGCAGCAGCTCTGACACAAACTGCAAATAGGAGCAGATCAGGAATAAAACATGCCGTGTTACTCTCTCTCTCTCTTCCTCTTCCCTCTGTTCTTCCTCCTCCTCCTCCTTCTTCTTCTGCTAATTTGTCCGTCCCGCCGAATCTTGCGCGCAGCCTCACTCCAGCTGCGTTTGAATCCTCGCATGTGATTGGCTGAAAGAAGAGGAGCGCGCTGACACAAGGTTCCATTCACAAAACCACCACCCATGACAATAACATGCACTGACTTTGACATGCATGCATACATATATACTTATACAATATATCTTACAATATATACACGACACGCCCAAAAGTTTATACACACCCTACAATTACAGCCATGTGTGCCTGTTTAAAATTTTATTCTAGAATTGTTAACTTCTTTAGATTTTGATGTGTAGCGATGGAGATTTGTGTTCAGCACTGATGTTGGGATGTCCTATTCCACTCACTTATTCACTCACTCACTCTTCGTCTATACAGCTTTATCCTGTGTACAGGGTCGCCGGGGGGGCTGGAGACTTAGGGCATGAGGCGGATTACACCCTAGACATAAACCCTGGAGACACATACTCACACTCACACAGTCTGAGCAATTCAGGAATCTGCATGTCTCTGGACTTTGGGAGGAAACCAGAGCACCTGAAGGAAACCCACCAAGCACAAGGAGTACATGCAAACTCCATGCACACAGAACCCGGGGCGGGAATCAAGCCCGCACCCTGGAGGTGCCAACAACTAAACCACCATGTCCAATTCCAGTTCATTCCAAATATGATGGTTCAGTGGGGTGGAATTCAATCTCTGTGCAGGTCACTCGAGTTCTTCCACTCCAAACATAACACACCTGTCTTCATGGCTTTGAGGATCTCACACTGTCATGCTGAAACAGGTGTAGTAAGAAAAATTGTAATGTTACAGCATTCTATACAATTACATGCTTCCCACTTTGTGTGGTGGGCTTGATGCTCAGATGTGGTAGTGGTGGCTCAATCAGTTAAGTCTATGGGTAACTGGGGGCTTCAAGCACCACCAAGTTGCCACTGTTGAGTCCTTAACCCTATCTGTTCCAGGTGCTCTGTGCTCTGACCCCAGATTTCTAACTGGGATGTATGAAAACATTTCACTGTACTGTCAGGTACATGTAAAAAATTATTGAATTAATCCACATACTTCTGGCCATATGGTATAGAATGCTATAACCTTGCACATGAATACCCCCACAGTTTAGGCATTATATTTATACTATATTTATATTCATACACTATATTAATAATATATTGTTTATTATAATAATATAGCATAAATAACTTACATTTACAAAACATAAATATCTAAACGACTTATGCATTGTAAAAATATATATAAAAAGAAAGTATAAAAAATACATGATTGTTGATAAGAAACATGAATATAAAAAATTTAAATAATATACCATCTATTTTATAATATACAGCGTAATAAAATGTGTATTCTGTGTAATCTGTATACATACGCACAACGCATGAAGGGAAAATATAATAAAAGTAAATATAACACTCTGTCAGACAGATTTTTGGCAATAAACGTCGCCGTTTATCGTACAATGGTAATATGTCGCCCTCTCGTGGACAGATTGTTTTTGTTAACAGAAAGAGCAAAGGTGTGTAGAGTTTTTAAACTGTAATTTTTAAGAGTTTGCATAATTTCACGGTTCCTCGGTGTTGATCAGTTAAAAATATAAATATTTACTAGACACTATATAATAATAATTATTATTATTATTATGGCGACACGGTGGTGTAGTGGTTAGCACCGTCGCCTTGCACCTCCAGGGTCTGGGTTCGATTCCCGTCTCTGTGTGCATGGAGTTTGCATGTTCTCCCCGTGCTTGGTGGGTTTCCTCCGGGTACTCCGGTTTCCTCTCACAGTCCAAAGATATGTAGGTTAGGCTAATTGGCGTTCCCAAATTGACCGTAGTGTGTGAATGAGTGTGTGAGTGTGTGCCCTGCGATGGATTGGCACCCTGTCCAGGGTGTACCCTGCCTTGTGCCCGAAGTCTCCTGGGATAGGCTCCAGGTCCCCTGCGACCCTGAATAGAGGATAAAGCGGTACAGAAGATGAATGAATGAATTATTATTGAAAATGAATTATTATTATTATGAAGAAGAAGAAGAAGAAGGGTGAAGAAGAGTTAAAATACCAACATTACTATTGTCCTTAAATGTCCACTGTATATGCCATCACGTTTGCGCATGCTACACTGTACACATAAACAGTTTACATTGTATGGCCATAAACATCTGAGAATTTCTTAGAAAAAAGCTTGAAAATAGCACTTCCCTGTGCTGAGAAAGTGTGTTTTTAAGCTGAGGTTAGATAGAAACAGACTACTACAGTCCTCAGGCCAACCCTAGAGCCCTCATTAGTAAAATGTTTCCATTTTAAAATCATCCACATGAACTTCAGCCCAGTATGGAACAAATGTATTGGAATAAACAAGGGATGGGGTTAACTCATACAGTCTTATAAATGCTGCTAAACAAATACAATATATAAAACGAATGCTAAAGTAAATTAATAAACAGTAAGCCAAATGAAATTGTATGTTCTGTACAACTTGCCCTGTGCTTGCCGTATTTAAACTTAAGTCTAATAGTATAAGGCTATAAATCTGTATCAGTTACTCTGTGTACATAATAACAGTTTATGTTCTGTGACTTTTATTTACTGTATATAATATGTTTAATTTTTAAATAACAAATTAATTAAAATAAATAAAATACAACAAGGAGCAAATAAGATCAGTTTATTCTGTAACAAATATGAAATACATGAAAAATGCATGTAGCCTAACAAAATAAACCAGTTTAATGTAGGTCAAGTGATAAAAACAGTTAATATAAGAACAATAGACTAATATTAACACCAACAACCAAGCCAATGTGTGGTAGTGTGTAATTATTTTCCCTGTGTGGACATATTTCACATTAATGGATTTTATTTTTAATTGGAAATGTTTACACTTAAGAGACTTTATGACTTAATGTGTGTGTGTGTGTGTGTGTGTGTGTGTGTGTGTGTGTGTGTGTGTGTGTGTGTGTGTGTGTGTACTCATACTGATGTTGTTAGGTTAGGCTTCAGTTTATCATATTTATATGTAATACCTTTTGTGTCAAACGGTTTAACTGAGTAGCTTTCATTTGTGTAAGTCTTGTTGGAATTTTAGTTTCAAAAATATTTTATTCTTTAAAAAATAAAAGATCCTGGATGATGAGGATGCCAGCACACACACATTCACATCTAGGGGCAGTTATCTTAGTGGGTCTACCTCCCAGGCAGAATGATGGCTTAATGGTTAGCACTGTTGCCTTGCACCTCCAGGTTTGATTCCTGCCTCAGGGTCTGTGTGAGTTTGCATGTTCTCCCTGTGCTTGTTTTTCTTTTTTTAGGGTACTCAGGTTTCCTCCCACCATCTAAAGACATGCAGATTGGGCTAATTAGTTTTCCCAAATTGTCCGTAGTATGTGAATGAGTTTCTGAGTGTGTGAGTATGTGTGTGTGGCCTGTGATGGATTGGCACCCCATCCAGGATATAGGCCCCCCGCAACCATGTAACTATATAAACAAAAGAAAGGTTTTGTCTGTACATTGGTCAGAACTTGCTGACCAGCTATATGCTGGATTTAATAATCTAAAATTAATAAAATAAGCTACTAATAAGATACTTGCTCAATGTAAACACCTGCACCAATAAATATTCATTAAACTGAATATTTTTATTGTGATAAGTCCATATTTTCATGGCTGATTAATCTTTATTAATCTTTATCTGATCACCATTTTTGATTTCTCATCTGTGATTCACTCTCCGATTATAGAACAGGGAGTGTATTTGGCTGACGACGGAAGAAGTAGCATAAACAATTCATAAACATAAACTTTTCTATATCCTCTCTTTCCAATTGATTGTAATACGATGAAATGAGAGTAGAGTCAAAATCTTGCAGTGAAATAGGTAAATGTCCTAATATTTTGCCACCAATACAGTGCTGAAATATCATGTTGTCGTACCAAACAAAATTTTGTGAAATTACAGTTTAGAACCATTAAGGGATTTATCTTTGTTGCTGAAACAATAAGATCACTGCGTACATTAAAGATGATCAGCTTTAACCTTTTAAGTATTTCTACAGGCTAGGACAGGATAAAGCGGTATAGACGATGAGTGAGTGAGTGAGTGGGTAAATGAGTCTACCAGGTGGAGCCTAAAGGTGGGAGAAAACTGAAGATCCCTGAGGAAAACCTTCTGGGACACAGGTAGAGTGTGCATAGAAAATTCATGGTGCTCAAGCCTGGAAGTCTGGTAGCAGTACCCGAGTAGACGCTGTGGCGCAGGAGTATCTCTATCAAAATCAGTGATAAAGTGGTAGTTTGTCATGTCTTTTTTTTAGTAGTAGTAGTACTAATAGTATTAGTACAAGTTTTTCAGGGGCTTGGAGGAACTGAGCTACTCTGATCTTCCGCAGGGTGGCACTGTTGTGTTCCGTCTATAAAGAATATCATCGTTTCAGTTTGATCCCGTGACAAATAACTTCGGAAATTCGGGGGGGGGAAACCGTCAGTAAGCTTTCAGGACATTTGTACTCGCCCAGTTTCTTCACAAATCAAACATTATGGATCCCGGAAACCGCAGCTTCAGCTCTTTTATCTCTGGAACAGTTTAAGAGTCTTCACACACACACACACACACACACACACACCAAAGTTTGGATGATTGTTTTGAAGTTCCTCTGCTGGACTGGAGTGCTCTGTTCGTGGAAACTTAGTTAAAAGGCAAGTGATAAACAACCAGACATGGAAACAGTGTAACAGTTTGCTGAATGAAGTGTAAGAAAAGTAATGGAGCTGAGCTTCCTCGTCTCCTCGTTATTATTGAACATATGGGCTTCTTCACGGACTTTAGGTAAACACATTCATGTTTATTTTCGAATGAGAAACAGGAACAGACTTAGCATTTGGTGATTCTGTGGAAAGTTTGTTGAGTGAAGAAAAATGTTCTTTGTAGGCTACACGAGAATTAATGAGAACATTCATTTCTCAAACACTCATTTCTAAAAGTTCCAGCAGAAGTAATACAGATTTATAAGGCAGTGATTTAAGCCCTGGATTTCTTTCTTTATTGTTTATGCTTAGACAACATTTCCTGAACATGTTTCTAATAACTGGAAATCATAATCTTTATTACTAAAGCACTCATTTCAAGTTTTGCCTTTATTTCTTTCATTGTTTTTTTTAATAGTTATTTGTCTGCTTGATTGGTCACTTGAATCAAATGGGTTTAACCCAAACCTCAAACAAATCAGAATATAAATAATGTCAGGTCAAGTAGGGCTTTTATTGTCATTTCAGTCGCATACAGTTCAATACACCGTGAAACGACTTTCCTCCAGGACCAAGTGACATAAATTAACAAAGCTAGCTAAGAACTTAACAAAAACACACAAAGAAATGACCACATAAAACGCATTTTTGCAAATGTGCACACAGTAACAAATACGACACAATGCAATACACTGTGACGCTGTCAGCTTGTACCTCTTTTTTTCAGTTGCAGGAAAATTTAGGAATAAAAAACATGATGTGGCTTCTTGTTCTTCTTTTATTTCTTTCTTGTCATCTTCTACTTCTAACTTACAGTACTTTAAGTCTCTGCTTAAATTCTGAACAACTAACCTGTCTTGCTCTTTATCTGTTTGCTCTTCTTTTGTGAGTCTCACATTTGGTCGACATTTCTAAATGGCTTCAACTTTGTGCAAAGTCACATATTCACTAAACTGTGTCTGTCTTGTTATAAGTTAATCTTTCCTCAGAATTTAATCAGATATTAACACTCGAGGTGTTGTATGAGGCGGTTTTACAATATTTAACAGGACATACGCGTCTAAACACAGTTTAATCATGCCTGTCGCTCAGGTGTACGTTAAACAGTACAGCATACACCTGAGCGGCACTTGTGTGTTGACTTGTGTGGCAGAATGTCAGATGACAAGGAAGCGAAAGAAATTAAAGCGTTTTGTTTTCATTAATAACATGTACTGGATATTTCTAACTTGCCTAACACCCATGACTAGATGAATGGAATTTTACTCCTTTGTTGTTTAGTTTTTCTAGGGTGTTTGCCCAGTTTTAGATAGCCCTTAGTTCCTACTTTTACTTTCATGATTAAATGTCACTCTGTGTTTCAGTCACTTGTCCTGAATCAGACCTTGAATTATGTACTTTGCTTCCTGATAGAGAGCAGTCAAAAAGGACCTGAGAATCCTTCTATGTTAGATAGCTATTGTTTAACACAGGTAGGTTTAGGTCATCTTGGCAATTGTCTTCTTAAAAAAAGCAACACTACTGAAATAGTGAAAAATCTACATTGCTTGCTGTCTATTTGAACCAAACGACTAGGCTTAAGTGTACCTTTACAAGTAATAAATTGCATCATTTGTTCAGGAATAAAGGGCATTGATGGTTTAAAAAAATTGTCTTCTCTGGCTGTGATTTAAAATACATAAATATATTATGAAATATTTTTTTTGTTTAAATACAAATAGAGAACAGAACTACAGTATACAATAACCAAAAACCAATGTAACTTGATTCACAAGATAATCTCTCATGTAGATAAGGTAGATTTGTACCCAAGAATTTGCTGTAATTACTGCTGAAATCATAAAGACTGTTCTGTTACCGTACCAGGACTCTTATCCACAATCTGTTCATACTGAACATGCTTTCATATGCTTGTCTTTACTCATCTACATGCTGCTGTATACTGTAATGATGCACAATTGCACAATTAAGGGCGTCCCAGGAGAGAATGCATTTCCTCACGAATCTACAGTAGTTCTCTCAATGCTTTTTTATCCATGTTGTCTGACGGAATTTTTCCTCAACACTGTTGCCTCTGGTTTGCTCATTAGGGATCTAAATTTAAATCAGCAGTTTCGTAAAAGCTGCTTTATAACAATGCCTATTGTTAGATGAGCTATACAAATTAGAACTGAGTAGAAAGATGTCCCTGTGACCCTGAATACAGGATTAAGCGCTACACATGATGAGAGATGTCCTGTATGGCATGTGATCATGTCCTGATGAAATAAAGTTATATCAATTGCTTTTTAAGAACATATTGGTTTTGTACACAAAACCGAGTTTTTCCTTTGCTCCAGGAACACGTTAACGCTACAAAATGTGGATGCGAAACACATGTATACTGGAAATTTATGGTCGGCTACATCACATCGCAAATCTTTTACAACAGAAAAATATATCACAAATTCAGCTGTACTGGAACTGTGAAAATATAATAGATATAGAGAAGGGCTTACCGAAGTTGTTACTTGGAAGTCCTATCCAATTTTGTGATATCTATGTGCGATCAGAGTCACAACTATGCTGCCAATGTGTGCGAAAATGCTAACCTGTGGAAAATAGATGTGCATTTATGAAAGATTGGAAAAAGATCATCATTTGACTTCATGAACATGTTATACAAAAATGTTTTTCCTAAAAATTTTAGTCCACCAACTGCCATTAGGTTTGAAGTACGGTAATCATTTTTTGTTCTTTTTTTCAGTACAGGGAACTGTCTCAGAATTTCTGTCCATGACATGCATATTGTACAGTACATGCACTACAGATATTTGAATTAAATCAAGATGGTTGAATTATAACTAAACTGCTTTAAATATGTTCTTATCATCTTCATAGGTTTCTAGTTCTTCTTGCATTACTGCAGTATCATAATCTGGTGTGTAGCTGTATAATTGTTTGCATTCCGGGTAAAGGTTAGGTGAGGGATTTTTTCCCGCCTCAGGGAGACAGAAATATTTATGGAATGTTAACAAGTAGTTCCCCTTTTGTTTTGTACCATTTGGAAGAGTACCAAGACCACCATTTCATAGAAGGATTGTGTATTTAACTATTTGAGTGCAGGATAAGATTATCAGGGTTACTCAAGGCCACGGTTCAAACCGCAGTGATTAAGTTGCATAGCTCTACTTTAAGCCACAACATGGAACTGTAAGATAATTTTTTTTTATCCATGTAGTCCCATTGTACTCTCACCTCTGGTGCATATTTTTATTCTGTTTATGTATAAACTGTTTATCTGTGGTTTAACTGTTTTCTGTATGTGGGTCTTATCTATGTGGTCACAAGGACATTTTAATCCTGTTTTACACTACCTCCTTTCTGATGGTCAGGAAGTGAGTATAATTTACGCCTTGAGTGTGTCCAGTTTTGACTCACAATTTGAGATGGAAAACGCATATACAGAAAGTTCAATACAAGACCAAGTTAAAAAAGTTTAAATAATAAGTAAGTGTAAAGAAAAGGCCATATCGTGTATTTTGGCTAATGCATTTTAGACTGAGTTGGTTATGCCTAGCACATTAACATGTACTGCAAAATTTACACAAGTCCCTATTTCACCAAGTTGCAACATGCACAATGTAATGATTCACTTTATTATTAGGACAGGCGATATGGAAATGTAGCCTTTGCTGTACATGTAGTAACTATTATACAAAAATTAGTTCTGACCGAGTAATCTGATTGGACTAAAGGCATTCCAAGAGTGGTCATAATCGAGCATAACAGCACTGGGATGTTTAACTATATATATATATATATATATATATATATATATATATATATATATATATATAATCACTCCATGCCACGTCTATATAACAATCAGTAATTATACTGTCAGTCCCTAGCATGGGTGAAAGTAGGTCAGTACAGTTTGCACTACTGGAGTGAGCTGCCTGCCAAAACCCACAATAAAAACCAGTCAGGGAAGCCCTTTCAGCAAGGAAATACATCTGATCTGCTAGGTCATCTTAAATAACACTTTGTTTTCTTAGTAATCGCTTCTAGCTCGTTCCGGATTGCCTCTAAACCGTCCTATCATCCGGTGGTCACAAGTTCGAATCTTGGGTGATGCTGTAGCCTCTTCTGATTGGCTGAGCTGTACCTGGGAGAGGGATGGGTGGCATTCTAGCAATGTCACATAAGACATGGCAATGCTAACCATCATGGACGTCTGTGGAAAAATTGGATAGTGCTATCTTCCGAGTGTCTTACACGCAGTCTGAAGAGATGCAGTTGGCTGGTGTCACATGTCTCGGAAGAAATGCGTGATAGCCTCCGCCCTCCCTGGTTGTAGCCTTGATGGGAAAGTGCCATGGTGTGACAGGCAGGAATTGGCTTTGAATAAAATTAGGGAAGAAGTCCAAGGGAGAAAATGCAGCCCAGTCGGCATTTCCGTTTATCAGGTTTTCAGAACCTTAAAATTAGGTGAACAGTTTTCACTTAGTTGGACTGTTTGCTGGGGCACAGTGTAAGTGGGAGTAAGAAAATGAAGCAGAAGGAAATAGAGGAGGAGTCAGACTGGCAGCTCAATGCTTCACACTGTGTGCTCTGTGTGACTTAATTAGTGACCCTGATGGGGTCCCGCTGCTGCCATGCCAAGGTTTTCCATTCACACAGCTCTCTTAAGCACTATTAAAGTGCAATAATGCACCACAATCGGGCAACAGGATTGTCAAATGGTCGCAGTCTTTCTTTTTCTCTCAGATCATGTTTTTTCTGTTCATCCCACACAGCTCAAGAATGGATTACCAGTTGTGTCTTTGAGCCGTGCTCCAAAACGGAGCACTAAGTAACCGCTGTCACACACCGCCTGTACTGAGCACGGTCAGGAAGAACGATCAGGATGGACACACACTCGAACTGCCCTAATGTCAGCATTCCCTGCTACAATGAGCAGAGAGACAAGAAAAAACGTTTTACTGTGAGTACTTGTGACTTTAATGAGTGCTTCTGAAAACAAACAAACAAAAAAAGTTTTGCCCTTGACATAATTTCTTTTTGAAATTACTATTATTGTAGGTTTACAAAGTGATGGTCAGAGTTGGAAGACATGAGTGGTTTGTCTTCAGGAGATATACAGAATTTGATAAACTGTATAATACAGTAAGTGAAGACTTTTCCGCATTGTCTGTCTTAAGGTATCTATGTATTTCTAAAATTTAAATACATTTCCAAGAGTAGTCAGTGTTCTTGTAACTGTTAAATGCTTCCTTGAGTACAAAACAGGATTCATGTATGTATCTTTTTATTTGTAAAACTTTAGCGGGTGAATGAATTTGCTGAAAATAAATGTAGAGCATTGAAATTAATTTGCAAAGTAGTAAAACAGGTAAAGAAAGTCTGACATGTACATAAACCCTGTCTTTTTTTTTATTTTTTATTACAGTTGAGAAAGCAATATCCTGCTTTGAGTTTGAAGTTACCTGCTAAGAGGATATTTGGGGACAATTTCGACCCAGGTGTGTATATGCATAAAACTTGCACTACAGTTTATATCGTTTTCAAAGTTTTGAAAAAATACTGTGTGTCAATTGCTAGGCCGAGTTTCTTAGGTGATCTAGCTTCATTCAATTAAATAAAGATCATGAACATGTGGTGAACAGAGTTGTCTTGAACTCACTTTTTTTTAAAATGTGTCTTCCTTAACTAGAAGAGCATGTGGATGTGGAATTTGACCTTTTAACAGTTGGATGTACTGGTATCATAAAACTGTGCTTTTGTTTTAAACTCATGTGTAACTAGTTAAATGTCAAATGCAGAAGTTGGTCACTGCTCAAGTAATTGAATGCATGTGTTTATAATTTCAGGTCATTTGATAAAGTCAGCGATTAAGTGCATACTAGTACCCTTCCTCTGCTCCTGCACGCTCTGTCACTGTCATTTGCATTCAGGGAAGGTTCTAACCAATGCTGACAGAGTGAATTTTGTTTATTATGTGACATGATGGTAGATTACATAATCTGAATAGTAGAGCATTGACCGTTCACTGTAAATGCCCTGACTACTGTATTTACATTTCCTGACTTTTTTTTTTCTATGATTCTATGATACTTCTATGATTATTATGATTCTTGCATATTGGATTAAATTCTTATATTTTCCTCTTATTCCCATCAGAATTTATAAAGCAGAGAAGAACGGGGTTACACGAGTTCATTCAGAAAATAGTGACCCTTCCACAGCTGAGCAATCAGTGAGTTCATCAGTCAGTATTTATTCTGTGCTTCGTGAACATTATTATTCATGAACAGTCATGCTGACAAGTCCACCAGACTTGTGCAAATTTCTGATCTTCTGCATGATCGAAATGTCCTGCGTATGCAAATATATCTAAAAATGTGTTTGTTTTTTTTATCAGCTGCATTTTTATATGTAGTCATGTCAAACTTATCAGTAGGGGCTTTATATTGTCTTAAATGCTACAGCTCTGACGTTCGAGACTTTCTTCAAATGGACAAATCCCAGAATATCTCAGATGCTTCAGACGATGACGATGAGAAGGTTTGTCACAAACCATTTTTATTATAATTATATATACACATATGCACTGAGTAAAACTTTGTATTCTCTGTGTTGTTTGGGTGTAAAGATGTATCCCTGTTTTATCTCCAAAAACGAAAATAGATTTTAAAAAGTAGATTAGAAGAAAAGTAGAACGTCAGTGTTTTGCAAATTGAGAGATGCCATACACTGGCCATATCAGAGATGTCAGGATGGAAAGAAGATATTATGAATATTACAAATGAGAACATGCAACCAATTATCAGAGATTAGTAAATGGATTAGGTTAAGTTAGAAAGGTAAATGTACGTTTTTAAAGAATATCTATATCATATCAGACCTCCAAACCACTATGGATTTTCCACAGGGTCACATTTTAACATCGGATTACACTTACTGCTGAGAGTTATCACTTGCCAGAAAGAGTCTTCATTTTTAGCATATTTTTAAGCGACAACTCGCAGCAGATGAGGGAATCAGAAAGTTTGCATTCATATCTTAGGTTATTAATTCACGAACATTCCAATAAACACAAAGAAAGAAAGTGTGTACAGTATATACTGAGTTGAATTATTAGCCAGAAACATCTTGTGGTTAATACCACACATGTGCATATACTACATACTTACAGTTTTACCTTAAAGATTTATAACTTGTGAAATAATTGTATCTAAAACTAACCATGTTTTTTTTTTTATTTAAATTTTTCTTTTTAGTGTGTATGTATATTTTTGTGTTTTGTTTATAAGCGATGGATATAACTACATGGGATATATTATGTTATTCTATTTATTACCTTTTATAGAATAACTCTACGTCCAGAAATATTAACCTGGGACCATCTGCAAACCCTCAGTAAGTCCTGTTTTCTGTTACCTGTTTATCTTGGTCATATACTGTACTTCATGACGTGACCCTATAAAAAGAAAGCAAACACAAATTTATTCCACTGTTTATTTTATTTTTAATTTAATTTATTTATTTATTTTTTAACTCCCAGGGCAAAGCCCACTGACTTTGATTTTCTGAAAGTCATCGGTAAAGGTAGCTTTGGAAAGGTATGTGTATATTTATTATATTTTGTACATCTCTTTGTATGTTTATACATACCTGTATTTAATGGTGTAACATAGTCACCACTACATGAAGTGTGGTGGTATCAGTTCTGCAGGTACTGAAACCCCTTTTCTCCAGCGAACTGTTATTCGTTAGGTTTGTGGTTAGCAGATAATAAATAATGGGCTTTCCCACTGAGAATCGAGACTTTCCAAGTTCTCCAAGATTTGTACAATGTTTCTGTTCAGGCTGGAAGTTTTAATCAAACATGCTCCTTTTCACACCAAAAGGTTCTCCTCGCAAAGAGGAAACGAGACGGGAAGTGTTATGCAATCAAAGTCCTTCAGAAAAAAGTCATTTTAAAAAGGAGGGAGGTAAGTGAATGAGAATTGACTTCTAACCTAAGTCTCTACAGCTATACTTGTAAATATCGAATTCATACTAAATTATCATGTCTACATTTTGTTTCTATACTGTAACAGCAAAAACACATCATGGCCGAGCGTAACGTGCTTCTAAAAAATGTGAAGCACCCTTTTCTAGTCGGATTGCACTATTCCTTCCAGACAACGGATAAGTTATACTTTGTCCTGGATTTCGTCAACGGTGGAGAAGTGAGTACTCTCTCTCTCTCCATCTCCTATGGTATGTGTGGAATGTTCTCTGATAAACGGAAACTGGGAGCAGTCTAACACAGGAAGTGGAGCTAATGGAGTGTTCTTAGGAACTGCTGTGTCAAAACCTCTTTCTAACCAATGAATACATAGTATCAAAAATAGACAAGGCAGGAAGAAGTTGCATAAAATAAAAAAAGTTGAGGAAGTGATGAAATCCTTATAGCATAAATGTATTTTTCCTAAAATTTATACTGTAGGTGACTAAATTTAAATATCTGTAACAGGGTTTGATATTGGCACCCGCCAAATGCGGGTAAAATTCGGCTGTGGCGGGTAATAACTTGAGTCTCACTAGCCACTTTGGCGGTTAGTTTATTCTTTGGTATGACAATATATTTTTGTTGTAGTTTTCTCTAAAGTCGTCCGATATAATAAACGCATTGCAACGTAATATTACGCACATAAAACGTGCATGAATGTAATGAGGACATTTAATATTTCTCTCTAAACATGTTCACACATGCATTGCATGTTCACACACACAGACACACACACACTTTTACTTCCTGTTTGGTGTGTGTATCATTTCCTTAAAGGGCTATTGCTTCTCAACAGGATGAGAATGTTTGCCCTTTTCGCAGGTTATTTACTGATTTTTTTTATATATATATATATATATATATATATATATATATATATATATATATATATATATATATATATATATATATATATATATATATATATATATATATACACACACACAAGTAATCAGTATTAAAATCTATTTAGACTTCATGTTGAATGATAGAAAATACATCAATTGATTGAATTACCTTGCACTATAAAGAGTCAACACAACAAGATAGACCAGAGTCCATTGTCCTAACTCAGAATTTTTATATAATAATACATAATGAATAATAATACCTGATAATAGTACACAACACACTAAAATGATAAATGTTCTGAGTTGCTGTATTCTTAATATCAGAAAGAGTTCAGTTGTACTGAATCTATTATTTTTCAATTTCATGTGGTAAGAGGCTTGAATTTAAGTTCAATAAGCAGAATATACTGTTCATGTTTGCATGTTTTTATATTGGGAGCTTCTTAACAGTACTGAATACTTGACTACTACTATAGTGATACAGTGTATGCTGTCATTTATAAGTAAATCTAGATATAACAAACATTAACGTATCATGGTGAAGAAAAAACTGCGATTTTCTGGTAACAAAATTGTGGCTAGTAAAAAGGCTGAATGGCGAGTGACTCCAGAAATCCACTAGCCACATTGACCAGTGAGCAAAAAACTTAATGTCAAACCATGATCTGTAAGTATGTAAATAATGAGCCAGGTATTTGAAATACTTTACACTGACCTATATACAGATTAAAAATGTAGACATGGAGAAGAGAGAACGGCATGATCCTGACCTCACTGAATTACTCACCTCTAAGTAGGAAGTGAATAATGTGGAAGTAGGAACTTAAAGGCTAAGCCTGGGGATGGACTTGTTGCTTCATTCTTATGTTTAAGTGCTTTTCTTGTTTTGTTTTTTTTTGTGTATGAACCTTGAATTACGTGCTAAATAATGGTTTGACTTCTGTTTATCGTAGCTTTTCTTTCACCTTCAAAAGGAGCGAACGTTTGCCGAGCCCAGGGCGAGGTTCTACATCGCTGAGATGGCAAGCGCACTGGGGTATCTACACTCTCTAAACATTGTTTACAGGTTAGTGCCCATGTTATAGATTATACATACAGTCCAGAATTATTGGTACCTCCATTAAAAACAATTTAAATTAAATGAAGCCTTCTGTGGAAAGAATTTTAACATTGGTTTTATTTTTAAATATTGTAATTCTTTATTAATTATTTACCTTTTTTACCCATTCTCTTGAAAAATCTCATTATTTCAAAAGTTTTTTTTATTACCTGTAATTTTTAGAGATTTAGAATAAAAATTATTTTGTGCCTCTAAGAAATCATTTAAGCCTCTGGAGCAGTGTGATGATCTGGGGTTCTGTCAATTTGTCATGTCTAGGCTCAGCAATGTTATGTGGCAATAAAAAGAAGTCAGCTGACTGCCAGAATGTAATAAAAGTCCAAGTGTTCCCCTAAATGCACTTTTCTCATCCTTGATGGCACATGCATATTCCAAGACTTGCCTTGAGAAAGAATGGGCTTGTGTGCATGAGAAATCCTTTTTATACATGAATTGGTCACCATATTGTGATATATTTAACAACAAACTTTGAAAAATACTGCCCAATGTTCAGCATGCAAAGCCCAGTTGTCCATTAAACATATTTTATTTGACTGTAACTCTTTTACTCCTTTAAGGAACTTGTTTTACACTGTCGACACTTTAAAAAAAAAAAAGTTTTTAAGCAAGTAAATCCAAATATAGTTCTAAAATTCTTAGAAAAAATACATTTTAAACATCTTATCTAGCTCTTGAATAACAAAATACTTCTCGCCATGAATATAGCCATAGAAGCTGGCATGGCGCAAAGAAAAGAGAGAGAGATACTGCCGAGGCCAAAATTAAAGGTGTGTGCGTGCGTGTGTGTGCTCGGATTAATTACTGTATCTCAGACCAGATTTAGGCGAGAAAGATATATATGTGGATGATAAAGGCTGATGGGTTTCTTTTTATTTAGTTTAGCACTCCCAAGAAACTCGCCAGTTGCTCAAACAGCATGATTTGTTTCAAATCAGCATGACTTTTTTTTTTTCCCTTTATTGACTCTCTCTTGCCTCTTTGCTAATAACTGAGTAGATTAACTAGTTCAACAGCCCAAGTTAAACGATCATCCACATGTATATTAAGATGTTAAAGAAGCTTTAGTTTCACCCACAATATTATATAAGTAAGATGCTATCCTAATTAAGAATGCACATGGTGTAGACATTTATGGTACAGGTGTGTGTTTAAAACAAAGATGACGTGATTTATTTTTTTATTTAATTTTTTTAGGGATTTGAAACCGGAAAATATCCTGTTGGACTTTCAAGTATGTCAATCTGTCTATCAATCAATGTAAAGTCTATTAATTGAAATAAATGTTGATATGATCTGTTGTTAGATTAAGGTTTAGTTTTGACCAGTGGTTCTCAAAGTGTGGGGCATACAGACATGACAGGTGGGGCGCAATGAACGGGAGGAAATTAGTGGAAAATAACAGGAAAGTACCTATTCTAATTCATGCTTTTCTTTATTGATAATGAAGAGCGTACACTCAAAACCTTCACACACAAATAAATGGATCATTAATACAAGTAAATTGAATTGAAACCTGCGCGACCCACTGGGCAGCACTGCGCGACTCTGACAGAAATAAACCGCGCCGACCATAAAAGTACATTTTACCCCGCTGGGATGCGTACGTACAAACCAGGCATGGCAAGGTGGAAACAATATTAAACAGTCCTGACATTTTAAATGGTTTTAAAATAAAAACACAGGGGGTCGCGCAGGTTTGTGATTCGAGCGGCGCTGTGCGATCCACCGGGCTGCGCAAATAAACCAGATCATCACTGCACTATTCAGATAGTCGCGCTGCGCTGTATTTGCGCAGATATTCGGTTCAATCGGGTGCCACGGTTTCGTCCCACTTTTGATGTGTTTGGCTTCACATACACTTCGACAATGGAAGAAGACGGTGCAGCAGCAGTGAGTTTACTTACATGTGACGAAACCAATGAGGAGATTGTAAAGAAAAAATGTGCATCGTCTGTGGTGTGGAATTGGTTTGGGTATAAGAAAAGTGATACGAATGAGATGAACGTGATTTGCGAGGTACACAAGTGCACTGTTTTAACAAGTGGTGGAAACACGTCAAACCTTTTCTATCATCTGAAATCCAAACGAATATGGCAAAAGTAAAAAAAAAATTAAAAATGCAGCAAACCTCAGCAATTCACAGTTTAAATAAAATTACATTATGTAAAACAGTTTCTTTGTGTTTGAATTTTTATTTATGCATTTTCAGATACAAATTGCTATATTGTGATTATATATCGTTACTGAGGTAGAAAATTGCTTCTACCGTGATAGAAGATTTTGGTTATACTGTATCGCCCACCCCTAATGAAGCCTATGTTGAGCTTGGATTCATGGTGGGGATGGTGGGGGCAGAGGAGAGGCTCGTGTGTGTTTTGTGTCTTATACCGCTAGCAGCAGACCGCATGAGACCCAACAAATTAGGAAGACGCTTAGAGACAACACACTCCAGTCACGTTAATAAGCCACTCGACTTCTTTGAAAGAAAGCTGGCAGAATACAGACAGCAGGATAATCACATGGTAACATCTGAATCAGTGGACAGCAAAGCACAAATGGCTTCATTCAAAGTTGCATACAGAATTGGCCAGTGCAAAAAAACTACAAACGATTGCTGAGCAGCTAATAAACATGGGGTCAATTATGCAAAGATATGTGACAACGTAAGCCTTTTATAACAATTGCACGTGTATTTTATCTGTTTTGAACTTGGTGTTGTTTGATCTTATTGGTTTAGAAATTGATATTTCAATAAACAGTAAACTTGGCCGATTTCGTTATTATATTGTTGACAAGTGGGGCTTGAAAATTCGCTCACCCCCTTAAGTGGGGAATGACAGAAAAAGTTTGAGAACCACTGAGTTTTGACTGATCTTGCATAGAATGTTAAATAAATGGCCCACTCTTCCATTAATCAGCATTTCTCTTAGGAGAAATACTATAACCTGTTTAAAACCTTTATTAAAAAATGTTTCCTGCCTTTTAAGGGACATGTAGTCTTGACAGATTTTGGACTGTGCAAAGAGGGGATTTCTCAAGCAGACACAACCTCCACATTTTGCGGAACACCTGAGGTAATATTTTTGTGATGACTAGCACAGACCAAGTTATTATTTCATGAACCTATATATCATAAATACCAGGAAATTCCTGCTGTCAGTTTTCTTTTTATCAACCTAAAAAGTTTATGGTTATACAGTAGGTAAGGGTGTGCCTGTTCAATTTCATTTTCATTTGTCATGTCATGTTTGCATATTCACTGCATGCTTGGTGGGTTTCCTCCAGTTTTCTCCTACAGTCCAAACATGCAGGTTAGGCTAATTGGCGCTCCCAAATTGCTCATAGTGTGTGAATGTGCGTGCCTTGCGAAAGATTGGCACCCTGTCCAGGGTGTACCCTGCCTCGTGCCCTAAGTTCCCTGGGATAGGCCCCGCGACCCTGTATACAGGATTAAGCACTATAGACTCCTAGTGAGTGAGTGGAACAAATTCAGCTGTACCTTTTTAATTTATTTTAGATTTATTTCTTCTTGTTTCGATGTATATCTTTCTTGTAGTATCTTGCTCCAGAGGTCTTGAAAAAACAGCCCTATGATAACACTGTGGATTGGTGGTGTCTGGGTTCTGTGCTGTACGAGATGCTATATGGCCTGGTAAGAAGAAAAATGCCAATTTTAAGTTGTTTTTTTCATTATTGCATAATGGCTGAATTTTAGATTTTCCATCTGTTATCAACAGCCTCCATTCTACAGTAGGGACACGCATGAAATGTATGATAACATCCTGCATAGGGAACTGCCCATGCGCCCCGGGGCGTCCACTACCGCCTGGTCCATTTTACAGGCTCTTCTGGAGAAAGACAACACCAGGAGGCTGGGATACAAAGACGACTTTGTGAGTCTTTATTGTTGTATTGTTCGTTTACCAGGACTGCTGGTTTCCGCTTGGAGCTGACAAGCTTAGAATGTCAATAAGGAGCAAGTCGGTTCATGTTGACACACTCGTGTTGTCAAATTTGTGATTCATATTTTAGAGGCAAATATTAGACTTGTGAAGAGGGGTATAGCTCAGATATGTATACTGCTTTTAATTTTACATACATTTATTTGATTAATGCAAGGCTGTAGGGAAAGGATCAGGGACACTGATGGAGGTGATAAATCATACACAGAAGCACTACTGTTGTGCATGCTGTTGATATACAGCCCCCCCTGGTGGATTAAGCAGTTATGTACATGTTTAAAGGTACTGATTTCAATGAAACAATAATATAGATATTCATTTATTCAACAATCTCTACTGCTAAATTCATGAGTGATTGATTGTGAATAACATAGTTTGGACGTAATCAATATAAGCGTAAAATAAAAGTAGACCAACCTACGTGGAATTGAGTGGGAAGATGGAACTCCTTGAAACCACAGCAACCCTGACCAGGCTTAAGTGGTTACATGAGGTTTTTGATGTACTATTTATTTATTTATTTATTTATTTATTTATTTTTTAATCCTTGAAACCACCTTAGTGAAACAATAGACAATATTGGAATGTCATGACTTTAATGTTTATTTATAATTTTAGGTCAAACACAAAAACAGCCTTCAGTGAATAATGAATACATGATTGATGTTTCAGAATGAAGTTCAAAGCCATGTATTTTTTGCTTCTATTAACTGGGATGATCTTCTGCAGAAAAGGATCCCACCTCCATTTAACCCCAGCGTGGTAAATGTCTTCATTTAATAAATTTATTTCTCTAGTTTAAACACATTGTGTCTCTTTTATACAATTTTTTTTGCATCCACAAAACAATGACCTGGAATAAAGCAACAAAGATTTACATTCAGTATTACAAAGATGATAAACGTGCATTTTCCTTTGCTTATTTTGTACAGGAGTCTCAGTACGACATATCAAATTTTGATCCTGAGTTCACAGAAGAAACTGTCCCCAACTCTGTCTGCGTCTGCAAGGATAACTCCATTGTCAATGCAAGTGTCATGGAAGCTGACGATGCTTTTCTGGGCTTTTCCTACGCACCACCTTCAGATGACTCCTTCCTATAAAATTTCTTACTAACTGTACAGTACTGCACCTATTTTTCTGCTACAGAAATGGATTGGGTGTGCTCCTTCGGTCAGAAAATGACTTATGCAAGACAATGCAAAGACCAAACCAATGCATTGTAAAGCTGACAAAAGAACAAAAATCTTACATCTTATGATGCAGGGTTTTCCTCTTTTCTTTTTTTCTCCCTCAACAACAAATTTGTATTTTATATTGTGTGTGTGTGTGTGTGTGTGTGTGTGTGTGTGTGTGTGTGTGTGTGTATACACCTGAGGTACAGTTATAGCTCAGGTATTCAGTTTTTTTTTTTTTTCGTCCATAGATGATTTTTTACAGTGGTAGTAGTTGTGTCAGGGAAGCCGGTTAATGAACATTGAAACTGGAGATATACATTCCACATTTAAATATCCCTTAATTAACTTTACAGTTTGTGGCACTTTTTTGTTTGGTTTGTCTTCCTTTAAAAAATGTCTTAATAAAGTAGTTTAGAAGGCCTTTTTTCCCCAGAGAATTTGCAAGATATCTTTTTTTCTTTGCCAAAGATATGTTTTGTAATAACATAAAGATGAGAAATTTAATTAAATTGTATAACTGTGGAATTAAAATGTGGATGTATAAACCAACCTTCTGTTCTCAACTTGTCTGAAATAATTGTTTTTCATATTTGCATAATCAATTTAAGCAAAATTTACATCTAACTACAAAAATATTTGATTTCTTGAAGCTGTTTGATATTTAAGAAAGGTTAAATGACTTCCTGTTACCTTATGTAAACTCAATTACTTAATACACATAGCTTTAAATTGCACTATATGAAAAAGGGTGCGGTCTCTGTCTGTTTAGGATTTAGCTTTGGGTTGGCAAGCAGATTGTATGAAAAACAATAAAATTAATAAATCAATTAATTAAACAAACATTTCTCGCGCGCATGCCGTAAGAGACTTTAATAAAGGCGCGAAAGCAGCGCGCTCGAGGAGCAGCGGTTTTGATGAGAGTCGCGTGGTTCGTTCTTTCTGAGGTAAATGTTTTTGGTTTTTTTTTTTAAATTGAGGAAAACAACATGGAGGAGCTTCTGTCTCTGAAAGAATCCATAGTTACTTACTTGGACAGAAGTGGAGGACTGCGTAAACTCGTGGACACCTGTCAGTCTCTTAACGGTCGGTTCTGAGAGGATAAATATTTCATTTTCAAGTAAATCTCTTCATAGTTAAGCTAGCTATTTTGAGGTGAACAGCCTGTGTAATAAACCTACAAACAAGACTTATTCACCTTTACCATTAACATTAGTTTTGATGTATATCCTATTACTTTCCCTGTTTCATATTATGCATGTGAATCTGTATAAAACAAATCGACATTCATTTTCTCAAAATGTATAAACAAAAAGCATTTCTTGTTATTAGGGAACCACATATTGTATAAAGCAGTAGGCCTACATCAGGACTTTGCACATACAGTATAAATGACTGAACTAGAGGCTTACTTGGAATTAATAAACAACAAATAACCCCATATGTAAGATTTAAAAGTATATGTTTAAAAAAATGAGCAAATAAAATAATACAAATATACATTTAAATACATCCGTAAATATACATTTAATACATCAGTTAAATTAACAATTATTAATTATTTTAAAGCTACTTTGCTGCAAATGCTTGTCAAAGGTCATGATGGCATACAGTAACATTATGACCACCAGCCTAATATTGGTAGTGAAAGAAAGGTGTCAGAACACAGTGAATCACTATTATGGTGGCATTCAATATTAGGCAGGTGTATATACAAACAATTAACCTTTTTTACCTTTTTGTCTTAAGGCTAAATAGATTTCTTTATTAGCTATGGGTATTTGAACAATGTGTCAGCCTGGTGGTTACCACTGTTGCCTTGTACCTCAATGTTCCGGGCTCGAGTCCTGCATCAGGGTCTGTGTGCATAGAGTTTGCATGTTCTCCCCACGCCTGGTGGGTTTCTGCCAGGTACTCTGGTTAACTCCCATAGTCCAAAGACATGCAGATTAGGCTAATTGGCCTTCCCAAATTGCATGTAGTGTCTAAATATTGACCGGAAGTCCTACCATGGTTGTAAGTTGGGAAGAAATACATTAACAATCACCACTGGCCTCCACGGTCCCTAGTTGGACTACAAAGATTCCTAGATGGATGGTTGGATGGATTTGAAAAATGTATATCCTTTTAGTATAAATGAAATCTAGTTTGCTCTTTCTTTTTTGCTTATTTGTTTGTCAGATTTCCAGCAGGTGTACCGTTTCAGTTTTGACGTGAACCCCACTGACATAGTTGAACTGGATGCCCGACTGGGAGACTGCATCTTACACAACCCCCTGAAGGCCACTTCGCTTTTTCAGTCAGTAGGTTTTCTTTTACAGTTGTGATCACAGGTCTACATTGATTATTTTAGAGTTCCAGGTGTGATGAATGAATTATGAATGCACAAACAGGTGTTTGTTTCACAGGTATGTTTTCTCTCAATAAAGACACTATCACTAATTGAGCACATACACACAGAGAGCCAGGTATGTCATCATATTATAATCCATTATTTTCCTGTCCAGTCAAAATGTGTCATTTAGTGTGTGTGTTTTTTTTTTTAAACCCCCAAGGTTAATGTTGTTCTACGTCCAACACACATGCCCCCATTTCCCAGCTACAATCTGGACTTATCCACATTCCCTCGTGGATATTATCTGATGAGGCCCGTCGCATTGGAGGGCCTTGTAATCGCCATGACCTGTGTAACAAAATACACTCAAGGAGCAAGATTTATATGTGCAGAAGAAAAATGTCCTTGCTCTAGAGGTAACTGAATCAGATCTCATCGGAATGAGTCTTTGTAGTGCTTGTGTTATCTTCAACTATAGCTGTTGCCACTATTTCCCCAGATTTTCACCATATTAGAGTACATGCACCAGGAGCTACGGAGTCAGCTACTGTTAGGAGCCACTTCATCTGCTTCCTTTGCTCCTCACCACTCAAAGAGGATGTTAAATCTCGTGTTTTAGGGGGTAAGATGTAGGGTTAGATTATTGCTTTATTAAGATCATGACACTTTCCTGAATATTGTGAGGAATTTCAGAATTTTAATAACTTATGCTCTGTAAAAATGCCAATAATTTAAGTTTTTTCATTGTTTTTCTTACTATGGCACGACTGTTAGCATTTTACTGAAACATAAGCCAAAGTAAATATTGTGATAAGTACAGTATGCTTAAGATGTCTTTAAGTATTGCATCAACTAGAATGATTACAGCATAGATTTTATTTCCTTCTAAAGAAATTGTTTGGAAAATGAGACCACAAAGTGCTTCAATATAACAACTAATGACAGAGTCTGTTCTAATATCGTTATTGCATAAAAGGATATGCTATAAAGGTTCCTCATTTACTTACCAAAAGCTCAAATGACCTTACAAGAGAACACAGAACTGAACATTGTGAGGCAGTACATGGTACGTTCATTCCTGAAATAGTTCAACTGTTAATACAGCTGGACCATATTAAGCAATAGACTTTGATAGTTACACCCAACAGTCAGAAAAAAATGAACAGACCTTATATTAGAAAGCCTATGTGACCCATATGTATGATGTCCTCTGTGTGTTTGCTTTTTATTTTTAATTGACTCTTAGATAAGCAGCTGGTTGAGCTTGTACACATGAGAGCTCTGGATGTGTTGGGGGTCCATGAGCCTTTTTCCATAAGATATCAATCTGTCACTCTGTTTTTGAGAGGTAGGTCAAGACGTGATATGAACCTTACCGCACAGTACTATTCTGCTCTATTTTCCATTCATGGTAAAGACACTCGAATAATTTATTCTAAGGTCTAATGCTTCAATAAGAAAACCTTGTCAGCCTTGTCCATGTGCAATATTAGACACTTGCAGTATACACAACTGTTTAGTTTATTACACTGATACCACAAATTAAATAAAAGCTGTTACATGATGGACTATTATACAATTGCTTGTAAATAGTTTGTTAATTGTATATTATTAAATACAGTACAACTTTTGGTTATGTTCACTTTTATTTGTTACATGTACAGTACATTACTGCACAGTGAAATCAATTTCTTAGCCTATCCCAGCTGGTTAGGAAGTTTGGGTCAGAGTGCAGGGTCAATATGCATATGGACCTCGGGAGTAGACAGGGTTAAGGGTCATGCTCAAGGGCCCAACAAAGGGGGGCCTTGAACTGCCGACCTTCTGATCAGTAACTCAGAGCCTTAGCACACTGAGCTACTGTACCACTGCCATACAGACATTAAAGTATATTGCATTACAAAAACACCATATAGTTTATAAACTTTTTATTTATTTATTTTAATAAAAGTACTTTGTGCTAAATGGTGGCTCAGTGGCTATGTAGAAGGTCCAGGTTTGATTCCTACCCATTGCCCAAAACGTAGCCACTTATTGCCAGTTTATGCTTTCGCAAATATTAAATACATAATAATACTTAACATTACACCCAAATGCATTACATTAATTTGAATATAATAAGGACTAAACAATATTCTGATGTATCCTAATTTTAGATGAACTGTGTAACACTATGAAAATTGGCCAGCTCTACCGAGTAGTGGGAATACCAGCACATGTACTCCAGTCGCCCAACATTACTTATACCATAGAAGCTTGCAGCATTCAAAATCTCATGCCTAAATGTGAGTAATCCATTTTAATTTAGTGAACATGGAGTAACATATACATGTTTTAAAAGTGACATGGCTGCTTCCTACAGATCCCTCCTGTGTGAGCGCCAATTTCCAGGCTCTGCATGCTGCCTCGGCCTATTCTCCATGGAGATTCTCTGCGATTGTTGCTAACTCCTTCGGCTCTCCAGCAGTCCCGCCTGGCCTGTACAGCACGCTGAAACTGGCACTGCTTCTTAGCCTGGTGCAGACCAAAGAGGAGCATTTAGAGACGCACAATCATTTAGATGTGCTCGCATTCACTGGCGATACTCTAATTGTCGAGAGGTATCCTCCTTTAGAGATTGTTGAATAAAAGTTGTAAATGGTCATTTGTTTGGATAAGTAAGTTTGTGTTCCTTCAGCAATTAATCAGGCAGAGATATAAAATTGTACTGATCATATAATGACAATGTATTTATTAATTAATTTGGCTACATAAAAGCATATAAACACATGTAGATCTGTAGGCACTATTTAACTGTGCATGTTCATTGTCAGGTTAATGACATACAGTCTGGGTCTATCAGCAAGAGGTATTCGTCACCCAATTGCTGGAGAACTGTTCACATCTTTGTCCAGGGATGAGCATGGAGCAGGAACAGCCAACATCCACGCAGGCTCTGCTCTGCTGGCAGCTGGGGGGGTGTGCCTTCTAGGGGACTTAACTTGTTACAAGAAAGACAGAATAGACACCCTCCAGTCAGGTATCATGCAAAGAAATTAAGTTAGGGGTACTTTATTACATGCATGAGGTGAATGGGAGTATTAAATCATTACCAACAGAAACGACTATAGGAAATCCTTTATATAAATTATCATGGCTTATCATGTGTTCCTGCAGCATTAGATAGCAGAGCAGTCTCTGTGTTTATCCCTGGAAAGAAGTATGGTGAGGATGCTGACCAGCTTATGTCTTTCCCCATCACCTGCAACTTTTGGGCCCTAGCTGATGGATTAACTGCTTCTAAAAAAGCTAACAGGCCAGACAATGTACTGCTAGGCTCTGTGGTAGGTCCGCACCCTCTCATACTGTATGAATATGAAATATACTTCCTAGTTCTAATAAGAATTCCCTGGAACTGATACACTATAGTGTTTGAAAAAATATACCTAGATGTAATTTTCCAAGAAAGAAATCAATTGGTTTAACTTAGGCACATGTTAAAAACAATGCAATCACTAATATTCATTTTTGCATAAAGCATTATATCTAAAAGTGAAATGATCACTTTCGCCCATGAAGTGTGCAGGAGTTTCGTAGTTTTCTTGTTCTGAACTAACCTTGAAACAATGGTGCATCAATTTTAGTTAGACAACACAACCTCTATTCACATTTACTATTATGAAGCAGAGACAATATACTCTTATTTGCAAAAGATCCAAATTGCAAATATTTAATTAGGGTGTGTGCAGACCTTTACATAGTATTAAGCTGTCCAAAATTACATTTAATTATTTAAAATGTTTTTTTTTTATTTAATTAAAATTATATAACTTACCTGGTCTAAGATTTGAAAGTTTTTGGCTATTTCTAGTCTAGGCTTATTTAATACATATATAAACATTTATAAACTTATATACACTCACCTAAGGATTATTAGGAACACCTGTTCAATTTCTCATTAATGCAATTATCTAATCAACCAATCACATGGCAGTTACTTCAATGCATTTAGGGGTGTGGTCCTGGTCAAGACAATCTCCTGAACTCCAAACTGAATGTCAGAATGGGAAATAAAGGTGATTTAAGCAATTTTGAGCGTGGCATGGTTGTTGATGCCAGACGGGCCGGTCTGAGTATTTCACAATCTGCTCAGTTACTGGGATTTTCATGCACAACCATTTCTTGGGTTTACAAAAAATGGTGTGAAAAGGGAAAAACATCCTGTATGCGGCAGCCCTGTGGGCGAAAATGCCTTGTTGATGCTAGAGATCAGAGGAGAATGGGCCGACTGATTCAAGCTGATAGAAGAGCAACTTTGACTGAAATAACCACTCGTTACAACCGAGGTATGCAGCAAAGCATTTCTGAAGTTACAACACGCACAACCTTGAGGCGGATGGGCTACAACAGCAGAAGACCCCACCGGGTACCACTCATCTCCACTACAAATAGGAAAAAGAGGCTACAATTTGCATGAGCTTGCCAAAATTGGACAGTTGAAGACTGGAAACATGTTGCCTGGTCTGATGAGTCTCGATTTCTGTTGAGACAATCAAATGGTAGAGTCAGAATTTGGTGTAAACAGAATGAGAACATGGATCCATCATGCCTTGTTACCACTGTGCAGGCTGCTAGTGGTGGTGTAATGGTGTGGGGGAAGTTTTCTTGGCACACTTTAGGCCCCTTAGTGCCAATTGGGCATCGTTTAAATGCCACGGGCTACCTGAGCATTGTTTCTGACCATGTCCATCCCTTTATGACCACCATGTACCCATTCTCTGATGGCTACTTCCAGCAGGATAATGTACCATGTCACAAAGCTCGAATCATTTCAAATTGGTTTCTTGAACATGACAATGAGTTCACTGTACTAAAATGGCCCCCACAGTCACCAGATCTCAACCCTATAGAGCATCTTTGAGATGTGGTGGAACGGGAGCCTCGTGCCCTGGATGTGCATCCCACAAATCTCCATCAACTGCAAGATGCTATCCTATCAATATGGGCCACACATTTCTAAAGAATGCTTTCAGCACCTTGTTGAATCAATGCCACGTAGAATTAAGGCAGTTCTGAAGGTGAAAGGGGGTCAAACACCGTATTAGTATGGTGTTCCTAATAATCCTTTAGGTGAGTGTACAGCTCTGGATAAAAAACACTGCAATTTACTCCAGAAAACTTCTGGAATGTCATCAAGAGGAAGACGGATGGTCACAAACCATCAAGCAAAGCTGAGCTGGTATAAAGTTACCCAACAGCAATGTGAAAAACTGGTGGAAAGCTGTAACTGCAAATTGGGGTTATTCCACCAAATACTGATTTCTTAATGTTATTTGGCCAAAGCATTAACATAATTTTTTTTACAAATTATTTGCATTTTGTTTTATTTCAGTATTTTGAGTAATTAAAGCACTGCAAATACTGCATGATGTTGGGTTATTTTGATGTGTTGTGATGATGTAATTTCCTTTAAATATACACTCTAACAATAGTTGTTTTTTGAATTTAGAAGAAATATTGTAAGCAGTTCACAAAAAAATTAAACAAAACTGTTCATCTCACTAATATATGCACTGTAGGGAGAAAAAAAACATAAGAAACTGATTATTTTGCAGTGGTCTCATTTTTTTCCAGAGATGTATATATATGATTACAATTTTAGGATATATACAGTAGATACCGTGTAGGTGGCACGGTTAGCACTGTCACCTTGCACCTCCAGAGTCCGGGAACGATTCCTGGCCAGGCTCGATTCCCGTCTGTGTGCATGGAGTTTGCATGTTCTCCCCGTGCTTGGTGGGTTTCCTCCGGGTACTCCGGTTTCCTCCCACAGTCCAAAGATATGAAGGTTAGGCTAATTGGCGTTCCCAAATTGCCCATAGTGTGTAAATGAGTGTGTATGTGTGTGTGCCCTGCGATGGATTGGCACCCTGTCCAGGGTGTACCCTGCCTCGTGCCCTAAGCCTCCTGGAATAGGCTCCAGGTCCCTGCAACCCTGAATACAGGATAAAGCAGTATAGAAGATGAGTGAGTGAGTAGATAATCCTGTCATCTGGATAAAAAAAATCTAAAAAGAATATAACATTCTTAGGAGATGGGTCCAGTTCCCCCACCGGTCGTAGACGCATTTGGTCTTGTGATTCAGTGTCGAGAACCTGCAAGTAACCACCCACACCTTCCTATGACAGTACACACCCTGAGGCAGGCCATTTCACCAGGAGAGCCCATTTACCCTGCCTGCATGCAGTTTACCACACAGGACTACACAGAGGTTAGACAGATAAAATTTTTATTACTGCTTCATTGATAGACGTACAACCTGTGTTCCTGGTAAGATATACCATTGTGTACGTCAACAACCTCGGTTTTCTCTTCCTCAGCTCCTGGCTTACGCTCGGCATCTAAAAGTAAACATGAGCACTGAGGCTGAGCAGATGATACATGGTTACTACATGGCCAGTCGGAGACTGCGTTCCTCCATTTCTGCCACATCCATTAAAATGCTGTAAGCATGAACTAAAAATACTTGTGAAGGAAGGAAGCAGGGAGTTTCCTAGCTAAACCCTAGTATGTAAGAGGGCACAGTTCTGGGGCATTGTATCTCCCCCCCTCCCATACAGTCTAAATTTAATATACAAAAGGAATAAGTGGTTGGTTGAAATGTTGGAACAATTAATAAAGACCATATGACCAGCAATAAAAATATATATTGCTTTGGCTGAGGTAAAACCTCAGCCAAAGCCTCATATAAATATATATTGCAAAATACTACAGCCTAGGCTAAATGTTGGAGATCTTAGAATCTTAAATTTTCGGGCATTTCAAGTCAATTATGGAAAATATGGATTTTTTTTTTGTCTGTTCATGTGTGGTGATTATGTAATTATTTCATGCATATGAAAGTGTACTTTTCAATTCTACACAGCTCATTATCAACTTTCAACATCAGTAGTGTAATATCACAAAATGCACATAAAAATTATTTTGATTGCTGGTTTTGTCAGGATAGCCCTTGCACAAGCTCATGCCAAGCTTAACCTGAGGACTCTTGTTCTGGAACAGGATGCAGTTATTGCAGTCTTGCTGTGTGAGAGCTCCCTTACTCTAAGACATGGTGAGATGTTTAAATGAATATTTTCAAGTTAGCCATTTCTTGCAGCAAACTGAATAGACTAAATACAATGTCTGACAGAATTAGTATGTTTTTAATTTGGGACAAATTGGTTCTGTAGTAATGTTACATAAGATTAATATTCAATGAAGGATACAGTGATAGCATAAAAACTACACTGGACAAACTATTTAGACAAACTTTATTTTAGATTCAGGTTTTAACATTTAATATAAAAGGTCAAACACTTAATTGGTCAAGAGCCATCTCATTGTAGAGCATGTCCTTGCGAATCTCTCTTGGGAACGCAGGTGCCTCAGCACTTGTTATTCCACCCGATGCAGTGTTTCCCTGTGATCTGCGTGACCTGGAGTCCCTGCATAGACGAGACCTGACCTTGAACACTCTCCATCAGCAGATCTTGCAGTTCATATACAACTATGCGCCAGGAGCTGCGACCTACATTACAGAAGAATAGGGCACATTTAAACTTGGAGGTATCTCTGCATCACCACAAAGAATTACAGTTCTATGGATGGTTATATGAAACTCATTGCTGTAAGGTTCAATTATTCTAATGTTAGGGCAATATTTGTATGTTATACATTATAGATGTGAAAACCTCAGTACAAGTTATGTTTGTAATCTTACTTTAGTTTTAAATGCATTAAAAATTTGCTGTCTGGTTTAAAGAAGCAACAGATATCACAGTCAGCCCAACCCAAGATGCTTTTCAGAAAGTCACATTATCAACAATCCAATCTGGTCTGACGGGTAAACGGCAAAAATGTGAAATCATCATAAATGCATCATCTCAGGCAAAATTTTAATGCCTTTAAAAAGGTGCTGACATACCCATGTTCAGGTTATAATAGCATTTTAACTAGCTATCCCCCCCTTCAGGGACTCACTAATTAACAACCTCGCTATAGAACTCAATCATGGCATTAACCACCACAAACTGGTTGTTCACAAGAGCGTTTCTTCTCACCTTGATGCGTCAAACTGCAGCAGATTCAAATTTGCTGTTGTTCTTGCTCTTGATCCAGGGAAAGAAAAAGAGGAAAATAGAAAGTGAGTTTTTCCACCTCCTTACCCAGATTTTTGAAAACATTAACTTGCAATCTTGATACTTTTCCTATCTCAGATAATTCGTTTAGCAGCACCCAGATTAAACTTGTCATTACACAAAATTGCACTTTAATGTTTACACATTTGCCTTCTAACATCTGGGGGACTGAAAGCTTTGTCCACTAGGGCGCAGGTCAGAGCAAAAAACATCTCACAAGCACCAACATTTGATTCCTCCGATTTTGTGCAAGAAGGTGAACAATCAAGATGTTATGAGGTGAAGAGACACTTAAAATGCACAACACAGATGGTTTATCAGGCCACTAAACTAATCATGCAAGATCATGTAAAGCAGGTGTTTTTAATTTTATCCACAAAGTACTGCATGCATTTCATTCCGTAAAAGCTAAGGAGCTTCACTCCATTCCAGTTGTTCAATCATTTCATCTTGGTCCCCAATCAACTAGTCATTGACCTTTGGTTCCTTCAATTTGGCTAGAATAAAAGCTTGCGGCCACATCAGCCCTTTGTGGATAAGAGAAACTAGCACAGAAAATGTCAGCATTGTGTACGTCACACTTTAATGTAGTTACAAGCAAGTAAAACCTCAGCCAAAGCCTCATTAATTGTACATGGTTTTAAGCTGGCTTTTCAGAGAGTCACATTATCAACAACACATTTTGGTCTGATGAGTGAACAGCGAAATGTGAAAGTCATCATTTGCAGCTTCTCATAAGACTATATAAGACACCAATTTAAAAAAAAAAAAAAAAAAAAAAAAAAAAACTTAAAATACCTTGTCTTGAGACATCCATGCTCCAGGATAATTCTATCCATTAGTTAATTTCTGAGGGGGGAAAAAATGTTAACCTCATACATGACCCATGTACTGCTCTTCAAAGCAATTTATTCTGATATTAAATGCTCAGATATTCACAGAATCAACAACCCATTCTGGTCTGATGGGTAAACGGCAAAATTGTGAAAGTCATCATTTGCAATTTCTCATAAGAACATTATAGAATATTAAGGGGGAAAAAAGCCATACCTTGTCTTGAGACATCCATGCTCCAGGATACTTCTATCCATTAGTTAATTTCTAAGGGAAAAAATTTATTTAAAAAAAATTTACCTCATATTCATGATCCATGCACTGCTCTTGGAAGCAAATTCTTTTCATATTAAATGCTCAGATATTCACAGAATCAACAACCCATTTTGGTCTGATGGGTAAACGGCAAAAATGTGAAAGTCATCATTTGCAGCTTCTCATAAGAACAATATTATAATATACTAATTAATAATAGGGAAAAAAGCCATACCTTGTCTTGAGACATCCATGCTCCAGGATAATTTTATCCATTAGTTAATTTCTGAGGGGGGAAAAAAATGTAAACCTCATTCATGACCCATGTACTGCTCTTCAAAGCAATTTATTCTGATATTAAATGCTCAGATATTCACAGAATCAACAACCCATTCTGGTCTGATGGGTAAACGGCAAAAATGTGAAAGTCATCATTTGCAGCTTCTCATAAGAATATTATAGAATACTAATTAATAATAATGGGGGGGGAGCCATACCTTGTCTTGAGACATCCATGCTCCAGGATTCTTCTATCCAATAATTAATTTCTAAGGGTAAAAACAAACAAATTTTAACCTCATATTCATGATCCATGCATTGCTCTTGGAAGCAAGTTCTTTTCATATTAAATGCTCAGATATTCACAGAATCAACAACCCAAAACTGGTCAGATGGGTAAACGGCAAAAATGCGAATCATCATGGCTAAACTATGGAGAACAATCTTTTCTTTGTTTTTCAGTACATCATATGGATTACCTTATATAGTCTCCACATCACCCATGGTCATCCTTTGGGTCCTTTGTACAGAGAACAAACAAACATGGATTGTTTAAAATACATCATCCTCCACACCTAGAATGACCATATCAAATTCATAACTAAAAAAATGTTGTACTGTCCAGTTGGGGATGGGTTAAGACCACCACCACCCACACATACACCTCACATAACCACTCCCTAATTAGCTCTTTTCTGTCACAGCTATTGACTTTACACTGCTTCAGATAAGCAGCACTGAGGGAACAATCAATAAGTGAACTCAACTCCACTCCAAAACTTGACTGATGAACCAAAGGTCAAAGTGCACATGTAGCACAGCTTGAGAGCACAACATCGCACATCAGCACAAAAGGTCTTACAACAGCTAGTATAACTCAAGGTCAGGACCTTTACCAAGACCGTAGCCCCCCACGAAAGAGGACAAAAAATTCAGAATTTCCTCAATCTGGGTCATGTGAAGACCATTCCCAAGCCAATGTGGCCTCATGGGACAATAGACCTGGTCGTAACCAGCGGACAGTCCTACCAACAGCAGTGCAAAGAGCAAAAGGGCAGTTCATCAACCCTTGTGGGACATGAAACTGCCAAAATGATTTATAACTGCTGTAAGTGATAAGTAAAGATGCCTGTTGAACATCCTCTCTCATGATCACAAAAAAAAAAAACTTGAAATTTTTTTTTAAACCCTGAATTATATATGCACTGCATTACAACTACAATTCAAAGGAAATCTGAATAAATTACATCCTCCCAAACGTATAGCCACCCAACACGACGTCTGGAAATAATTAAACTTGCAAACACACAAACTTGAAACCGTAAGCATGCCCACATGTACACATTTAATCAGCCTAAAGAGAGACGTTAAGCTACATACAGCTATGCAACTTTTGCAATAACCTCTAGATTTGTTTCTTAAATTCACACACATTACTAACAGGCTACAAATTAGAAAGAAAGAAAAAACCGACATGAATCCACAGAATACAAAATCGATGCCTGTTTTTTTTAACACAACCTTTAATCATAAAAACTGAATTTAAACTTTTAAATAATCGAAAGTCTACCCTGTGTTTGGCATCTAGAAATGACAAAACTTTGAAGCGCTGAAAATATGACCACGTGGTCAGTGGTGGACACGCGCTTGCCTAAAGTCGAGTAGTTTATCCGACTGAACTATTTTTCCATTAACTCGGGACCTTAATACTCAAATCAAAGGAAGGTGAATCTTTCTGAATCAAGTATTCTATTTATTTAGCGCTACATTAAGTAACGGCATGAAGTCGGTGGTCTACATTTCCTGATCGGAAACTAGGCCAGGAGCGACGGAGCTACAAAATAAAGCAAAACGCATGTCCTTATTTTACCAGAACCTGGTTAAACATTGTTATAGTTAACTAATCTAATCATATTTTACCTGAGCAGTTGTAGTTCGGCATGGTAAAGCATTCTTCTGCTTTGTCGACTCAGCGGCCCTTGGAAAAGACCCTCCATTGCAGCATCCACGCTTCAAGGAAAGAGAAGTTGCGCATGCGCGTTTTATTATTTCAGCCCCGACTTCCCGTTGCAAAAGTGCACATGCGCACTAGGCCATGCTGAGCGCAGTGGAGACTTCAATCAATTGAAAATACTGAATGTATCCCAAATTCCCCCAAACAGGCTCAAAATGTTATTCGATCATTAAAAAAAATGCTAGTCATGCTTCTTTATCTTTTCTTATTTATATTTATAATATAAAAACATGTTTCTACACATCACAGCAGCTTCAGATGTATGTGACCCTGTTTGTGAAAATCCTGCTGATGAAGTCGTTTTTTTGTGGTTCACTAGAATGATTTTATGTAGAAAACAATGAATCACAAAAATGACAATAGCCTATTTTTCACAGACTGGTTTTTATATTCGTTGTTTTTATTAGTTAGTTTAGTTAGTTACATTGAAGTTAAATTTAAAGTGGGAAAACTTCCATTATTTTACAATTAATTTCAAGTTTTAAGCAGATTTCATAGGTTTACATCTAGTGTCATACATTTCTGATATAGTGAAACGCTCAAAAAAGTTGGTTAACGTGCCGACTGAATGCACTGCAACTTATATATATTCCTATTAAGTGTTTTGTATTTCTACGTTATGTGCAAACCGAGTATAAGTAATGCCTAAAGATAACAAACAAGAAAGTCTATTTAATGTTTAATTTAATATATGTGTTTTAAGATGCTTCCAAACCTAAATAATTTACTACAATTATAACTTTCAATATCATGGGTTAGAGTTAGATGCCTATATTTCAGGCTTTGGTGAGTCAGTCAGTAGGCAAGTGAATTCATGCAATATTTTATTTTATTTATTTTATTATATGAACTATTTAAATTATTAAGACAAAAATACAACAGACAATGTGAATGGTTTTCTGCTCTCAATCACTTTACAAGCAAAAAAGTGTTATACATAATCATCCAGATTACGTTTTTAAACAAAAAAAAACTGATTCATAAAAGACAATTATTTCTGCTTACATTATAATCTTAAAATGGCAAGTAATTTTAAAATATGTGTCTTTATTATTTTTTATTTACTTACAATCTACAAATACAACCGACAACCGGGTATGTGAAAGGAAAGAGCAGGGTTTCTGCTAGTCTTATTTCAACCATTGTTGTGATCCTGACAGACCTCTTCACATGACAGATGTAACGTTATTCACACATGCATTTAGTGCAAATACTTTAACTGAAAGTGCATAGCCAACAAGTCAAGCATGACAGCTCATTATCCGACATAGCTACACAAAAACCTCTAAGAACGGAATTAAAAGACAGACATTTGCAAAGACAGAGACCCTTACCAGTTCAGTAAGACAAAATCACGTTGGAGTATATACAAAATATGTACAAATGACAAATAATTAGGTTACATGTAAGTGTGCCGTAAACGCGCAGCAAAACAATCGCCATGCATTCGTTCCTTCCTGTTTGTACTCATTTCAAAAATGAAATAATAGTTGTATTTCCTTTGCAGAGCGACTCATTTAGACAGTTCAGAGCGCTTATAACAGAAATGGGCCACATGTCTGGCTCTGCAAACAAATGAAAAAACACACACATTTTAAACCTTGACTTTATTTTAAAGAAAGACTTGTGCGCAGATGGATTATGTCTGAGATGAGGATGACGATGCTCCTTGATTTTCATTCTGGCCCGAGTTACTCAGGAACTGGCCACTGGCACCGATATACAATCTTGAGCGCATTGGCCATTTCTGGAGAAAAATAATACATAAATGTGTAAGAAGTTTTACAATTAATCATGACAAGCAAAAACATAAGCTAACTAACATTTTAGGTGCTATAAAAAGTAATGCTTTTTTAAATAATTGCCTTTGCCTTGAGTCAATTTTATTGTGTCAGTCAAAGTGCTACACAATAAAATATATTAATTTCAAACTGCAATTAAACAAATTACAAATAAAATGAAATAAAAAAATAAAAAAATAAAGACAGGGCACTGTGTAAACCAGATGTCTTAAATAGTTATCAATTAAATTTCAAGTGTTTTATTTTGGATAGACCTACGCGAATGTAAAAAATAATTCAACATGAATGAACAAAAACGCTTTTCCACTTTACTCACTTTGACAGGATGCAGGTAACCGCCGCCTTTAAGTGAATTTAACGGTTCGCTTCGTTTTGCGCCGTCACCTTCTTCGCCCTCTTCCTGCAGTGTTTTGGTCAGATGGGCTATGTAAGTAGTGGCTAATATAAGCACGTCGAGTTTGGACAGTTTGGTGTCGGGTGGTACTGATGGCAGCGTCCTCTGGAGCTCCAGAAACGCGTGTCTGAGGGTCTGAACGCGACTTCGCTCGCGCGCAGCGTTGGCTGCTGCCGGTCGCCCCCTGGTCCCAAGACCTCCGCCTGCAGAAAGCACGCGCCCGCGTCTCCGGTCTGAAGTCAGCGCGTCAGGACTCGGACTAGAGTTTGGGCTGGATGTTGGACTGTCATCCATATTTGTCACACTTTCAGTTCCATCCACAAGAGATTAGTTCAGAACCTAAAACGTACCGAGATAATACATTTTATTAATTATAAAAATAAATTATTAAACAGGCCTAAGTCATTGACACAGACAGATCTACAGTATCCATGACACTTATCGTGTTGTAGACGCAAAATTTCCCTTTTTCAATTGATCAGGTGTCAAAATATCACTGATAATATACGAGACCTATTAAATGCAATTAATTAACATCTAATACATTTAACTATCCAACTCTATTGTGACGCAAAATGGCAGGTAGCCTATATTAACGTTAACGTCTTGAGCATAAAAACTGCAAGCAGCATCATAACTTTTCACATACGTATTGATACAAAAAGCAAAAGTTTGTTTCACACTACTTATCACAAAAGTTATAATGACTCGATTAAGTGCAATTCATTATTGCAATTACTTGCAATTACTTAATGCTCATTACCGTGTCAAGCCTCAAAAGCTAATTTCATAATTATTTTCCACATAAGAATTTCTGCGCAAAAACAAGTTTACTGCACAATTAAAGCATTTCTGACCCATATTTTACAACGAACGTTAAAATGTCAAACTTCACCAAATAATTTAGCCATCACCAGATCAAGCACTCTAAAGTTGAATTAAAAGGACTAAACAAATAAAGCAGACCATGCGTTAAAATTAGTGTACGGTATGGAAGTAGATAACGAGCGCAGACATAGCCTACCTTTATTTTTCAGCAAAAATCCTTTCTTGAAACAGTACACATGAAGACCGGGAAGTTGGGTTTCTCGTACACGTCAAGAGAGAGATGTATAGTTCCGTTTCAGTTGCAAAAAAAACCTATAACCCGGGCGCGGTTAGTGAAGAAGGTGCGTTTTTATGTCTCCCTGTCTGTGCCAAGCCCTCACCTGAGCACGTCAAGTCTCAGGAGCCTCTAATTTATTGGGAAAACAACGAGCTGACAAGTCCTTCACTTCGGTGCAATTAATCACAAGGCTTTAAAACGCACGGGCGGCGCAAGAGGCTCTCTCTCTCCCTCTCTCTCTCTCTCCCTCTCTCTCCACTTTTCCTTAATCCTTCGGTAAAGGGAAGAGGAGACCAACCTCCAACGCTAGCATTTTTTGGCCACACGCATCCACTGCTGCGAACGCCATGACTGAAATCCTGTAAAATGTAAACGTTAAAAATAACCCCAAAATAACCAGCTTCACGCAGCACTATATAAATAAGGATTTTATTTTTCGATCTCGCTTGTTTATATATGTACGTGGAAATCTTTGAAATCAACCCTTAAGTGAACATTAGGAACCCAAAGCTAACCAAAGGTTCACATGCACTTTTAAAGGTTAAATGTGTAAAACGTGTACCATTGGTAAAGTTTGATAGCTGTATCTTTAGCTTTATTTTACTAAGACTATAATGGCACATTGCCTCTGGCTTTCTCTATATTGTTAAAGTATGCATTTTATATTTATGTGATGCTTGAGTTAGGTGACTATGCGAGGTGATAGAATATTATGATGGTCACTGGCCCAGAGAGTTGGACAGTGCCTACACTGCCTGATATTCTAACCAGCAGTCAGCTTTGATTCACGGCCAATAAATAAACTCTAAACACTGCAATCAACAGGCAAGTATACGAGGAAATTCTTGCGAGACTCCCAAATTAATCACCCTGATTTCCAGAGTCCACACATATGTCGGGGAATTAATGGAATTTTTCATAACTTGTATATCTTACATTGTTCTTAATACACAATGTTTTTGTAAGGGTGAAGTAACAGCTTTTGCTCCAGGCCACTAATTATGAAGCACTGCAAATGAGGTTAAGTAAGCTCCACTGCCTAATTACTCTGTCTTACACAGTAAACCGCATCATGGTTAAAAAAAAATCTTCAATAGCAAATCGCCAATTACAACATGGGGTATATTGCATGGTACACTGACCAAATGAAAGGCATTTGATTTAAATGTATTTATTCATCATTAGTCTTCAGTAAATGCATTTATTTAAAACTCATTATTCGGGTAATACAAAAATAGCTTCATATAAGAAAGGAAATATAATATGAAATGAAAATAAAATGTTATTAAATGTACCTAACATTACAAGATAAAACTGATGCAGCCAGTGGTGATGAGGCTAGTATTATTTAACATTTTAATATTTGTGCACAGTTACACAGCAATAATGCATTCTGCAAATTTTAAAGACTAACTTTCTTTCTTTTTTTCCACCTTTCTTTCTTTTAAAAAATGTTTTAATGACGAAAACAAAATATACAAAGACATTTTGTAATGTACAGAAGACAGTAAAACTCTAAAATGGCTGTCAGTATGTCATATTTCTCTTAAAAAGAACAGAAATGAATTATAATACATTTTATTTTATTTATTAAATTGGAAATTCATTATAATAAAATATAACAAAAAAACACAAAAAAATAAGACTTTTTATCACTGCAATGCAATAAAAACAGAAATTCTTACAGACATGTTTTGATCAAATAACTGTCAATATACTGATTGAAGACAGAGGCAGTGTATGAGTGTCAAGAATGAAGCGCTTGCTGTCAGTGTGTTACAGCTCTGAAAGTGACATTCTGACAGACAATTACTGTGGACTTGATCTTTTTGTGAGTGCTCAGATCCATTTCGCATGCACTCATGATGAACTGTCTGTGTGCGGGGTGCAGGCCATGGGAAACGTCCAAGAGGTCCGCAAAGTTTCTTCTAGAGGATGCTCAGAGAGCCATGTGACTCTGAAACTTCGTATCTTGAATATCTGTAATTAGTCCTGCGCTCAGGGAGTCTTCATGATTCTTCACACTCATGTGAACAACAAAAAATAACAGTTACTTTTATGTAGCCTAAACATGTTAAAATAAAATCACTCTTTGTAACATAAACAAATAAGTATTTGAAAGGCAATAAAATAATTTTGTTAAATGTATGTAAATTGTCACAGAAGTCTAACATTCAGGATATTTTGATTAATTAAATACATTAAAGCTACCTTAAAGTTTCCATACTATTCATAATATAATACAGTCTCAAAAAAAAAAAAGTCCCTTGGTTGCCATTAACAGGGGTTACTTTTTTCTTACTTGGGATGGTCTATGTGGTGTACTGTTACATAGGTTTCAGAGTAAATCTGTAATGGGTCAGTGATGTATCATTGATTATTTTTTAAGGTTATGAATATACAGAGTAAAATCTGCAGTTTATTACCTATATTCCTAAAAATGTAAATTGAATAATAATTATAATAATAATAATAATACTGTATTAAATCAATATTAAGATTATGTTACTTAGCAATAATTACTGCCCATAAAATGAAAATGTTGGATGGATACAATCTATGTCTATATGGATTAAATTAAATTAAGCATCCTTAAAATATTTATTGAAGGATTCAAATAATATAAAGATAATTAATTTTTCCTTCTATATTTTTGGCACTTGAGTGATGGATATCCCATTTTAATATATCTATCACACCTCCTAGTCAGGCATGGCAAAGTCGATCACATCCCTTATCTGATTTCCATGAAGATTTCTTGTCAGCACATCTTCAACTATTAAACATGCAGTAGAAGCAAGGGTGTGCTACTCCTTTCCTTCAACCATAATAGAAATGTAATAACTAAATCATTGGAGGACAAATGGCACAAGGGCTAAACCTGAAATCTTTGCGCAAGCTGGTCCAAATTAGCACTTTGTTGCACCTCTGGGAGTAGTGCTTAAGCGGATATGCTCTCAGGGGCGCAGGTAGTTTTGCCAAAGTTAAACTGTAGCTCATGACCTTACATACAGCAACAAAATGAACTAGTGAATATCCCAAGGCTAGCTGCAGAAGAAAAAGTTGTTTATTTGTATGGCGTGTTAAAAATATGAAATGTAACGTGACAAATAGCAGGTCATTTATCAACCTAGGAGAAAGGAAGGAAGCGGGCTGCTAAATGAAGCATGTTTATATTGATATTGTTTATATACATTTTCGAGTACACCTCATTGTTTTCTGAAATTATAAACAGAGAACATAAGATATAATATTTAAGATTTCATAAGTATACATATACACATTATATATACACCGATAAGCCAAAGCTTTATGACTAGTGGCAGGTAGTGAATAACATTGATTATCTCGTTACAATGGCATCTGGAAGTGGTTGGGATACATTAGGCAGTAAGTGAACATTTTGTTTCTGAAGTTGATGTGTGGGAAGCAGAAAAAAACTGGTAAGTGTAAGAATTGTTGACAAGAGTCAAATTGAGATGTCCAGACGGCTGGGTCAGAGAAACTCCAAAACTGCAGCTCTTTTGGGATGTTCCCAGCTTGCAGTGGTCAGGACCTACCAAAAGTGGTCCAAGGAAGGAAAACCAGTGAACCAAAAGTGGTCAGGACCTACCAGAAGTGGTCCAAAGAAGGAAAACCAGTGAACCAAAAGTGGTCAGGACCTACCAGAAGTGGTCCAAAGAAGGAAATCGGCTCATTAATGCACATGGGGAGCTTTGGACCATGTACTCCAAACCAATAGAAGAGCTGATGTTATGGTTTGGACAATGTTCTGCTGAAAAACCTCTGGTCCTGCCATTCATGTGGATGTTACTTTGACACATTTCACCCACCTAAATATCATTGTGACCTCCAGATTCTCCAGATTTCAGTACAATTGAAAAACAAATCTGATCTATGAATACCCCACAGGTGAAGTGAATGACGTTGATTTTCTTGTTACAATGGCACCTGTCAAGTTATGCAGGCAATTCTCAAAGTTCAGAAAGATGTGTTGGAAGCAGGAAAAATGTGCAAGGGCAGGGATCTGAGTGACGGACATGGACCTAATTTTGACAGCTCCAAGTCTGGGTCAGATCATCTCCAAAATGGCGGGTCTTATGAGGTGTTCTCAGTGTGAAATGGTTACTACTTACTAAAAGAGATCAAAAGTAAGTAAATCAGTTACAGTGGAACCTCGGAGTACGAGTAACGCGGTTTACGAGTGTTCGGCAAGATGAGCAAAGATTTTTAATAAATTTTGACTTGAAAAACGAGCATTGTCTTGTTTTGACGCTGAGCGTCACGTGATCACAACGGTTTTTACTTTCTCTTGCGCTGCGGAATTGTGGGTAATCGTCTCCCCTGCTGGGTCTTAGTGCTCGTCTCTTACTGGTATAATCAACATCCGTGCACGTGTGTACTGTTTACTATAAGACTGTGACCACGTGTGGGTGTAAAACATATTTTATTTTGTGTTCGGAAGCGCGCGTGTACTGTTTCATATAACACACGTGTGTGTGCGCACACACAGGAAAAATGGAACACACAGGAAAAATGGAACACCTTCTGCTCTTGGACCTGGACGAATCGCTCCTCAACCCGCCACTGCCGGAGCTCAGCACGGATGATGATACGCCACTGCTGAACGGCGACGAGGACGCGTTTCCTCCGCCACCTCCGCCTATGCTCGCCGCGGAGGACTACCAGCAGTGGCTGGGTAACCTGCCGGACGCATTTCCTCCACCCCCGCCGCCTCTACTCAGCGCGGAGGACTATGCGCCGCGGAACAGCGACCTGGAGAGCATAATCCTTCCGCCTCCTCCAGGCTTCGAGGATAGAGTGCCAGCTCCGCCGCCGCCGCCGAGCCCAGTGCCAGCTCCGCCGCCGCCGTCGAGTCCAGTGCCAGCTCCGCCGCTGCCATCGAGCTCAGGGCCAGCTCCGCCGCCGTCGAGCCCAATGCCAGCTCCGCCGTCGAGCCCAATGCCAGCTCCGCCGCCGCCGTCGAGCTCAGGGACGCCGCCGCCGTCGAGCCCAGTGCCAGCTCCGCCGCCGCCGTCGAGCCCAGTGCCAGCTCCGCGGCCGCCGTCGAGCCCAGGGCCAGTTCCGCCGCCGCAGTCGAGCCCAGTGCCAGCTCCGCCGCCGCCGTCGAGCCCAGGGCCAGCTCCTTCGCCGCCGTCGAGCCCAGGGCCAGCTCCGCCGCCACCGTCGAGCACAGTGCCAGCTCCGCTGCCGCCATCGAGCTCAGTGCCAGCTCCGCCGCCGCCATCGAGCTCAGGGCCAGCTCCGCCCGCCGCCGCCGTCGAGCTCTGCGCCCGCTCCTCAGCCAGGCGCCGAGATGGTCGCGCCCGCTCCTCTGTCGAGGGCAATCACGGGCCCAAGGCCAGCTCCGTCACCCAGCCTCAGGGACAGGAGAGGAAAGGTGGGACATTGGGGTGGTAGTCCCGGGCCTCCGGTTACGCTCCCGAGGAGCGTTTTTTAAGTGGGGATAATGTAAGGGTTAACCCCTAGAGGGCGCCAAAACGCCCATTTGTTTTGTAGTTTGTCTTTTGTTTTAATTTGAGTTATACTGCAGTTCCCAGTTTGCACCTCGGTCAGGTGACGTAGAAGTTCACCTGAACCGAGGGAAGATGATTATGTTTACTTTGTTATAAATAGCCTGACTGAACTTCAGTCAGGCGTCTAGCTTTTGTTGTGTATGTTATGTTTCAGGTTTGTGTTAGTTTGTTTATTTAATGGTTAAAACAAAGATAAAGAGCGTATTTACTTTTGTTTGTATTTTACTTATAATAAACAAGCTTATTGAACCGCCAGCTCGCCTCCTCTGCGTTCATGCCGCGCGCACACAGACACCGGAAGAATCGTGACAAGGAGAAAGTTTTACTGTGTAAGATGAGAAGGGGGAGACAGGAGGGGGTGAAAGCAAGAGTCTACACTTACTCTAGCCAAAAGGAAACACTTATCTGTCGGGATTTATTTTTACTTTTTTGTGCAGGTTAATTTGTTTTATTTTTACTTTATATTTTGTATTAATTATTTTTATGTATTTATTTTTTTGGGCTGTATAACGAATAATTTAAATTTCCATTATTTCCTATGGGAAAATGAAATTTGGTTTACGAGTGTTTTGGAATACGAGCCCGCTTCCGGAACGAATTATGCTCGTAATCCGAGGTTCCACTGTATATGATCATGGGTACCCAAGGCTCAGTTATATGTGTGGATAGCAAAGGCTAGCCCATCTGGTCTGACCCCATAGCAGAACTACAGTGGTAAAAATTGCTGAAGAAGTTCATGATAGGAAGGCATCAGGATACAGTGTATCACAGTTTGCTATATATATATGGGGCTGAGTATCTGCACACTGGTCAGCATACCAATGAATATGTACCCGGCCATCCACATGATGTAAAATAAAACATTGCTAATCAGATCAGGCCACCTTCTTCCTTTGCTACATGGTCCAGTTCATGCTGCAATTCACTGTGGGTTCTGAAACCTTTCTATTATAACAGTAACTTTTAGAGCAATTTGGGCTACAGAAGCTCTTCTGAGAGATTAGACCAGGCGTGCTAACCTTGTAAGAAGATAATCAGTGTTATCTACTTTACCTGTCAGTGGTTTTAAGTTTATTACTGTTCAGTGTGTATACTTATAATATCTTTAGGAATTAATAAAAAATTCAGGAATTAGGAATAAAGAGATACAGATGGTGCTGTTCCTACCTTATGTCCCCGCAATCTGTGTGTACTGCGCCTGACCTCATGTTCATGGTAGGTCTTGCAAACCAGTGTGGCTTTCTCTTCCCTAGAAAGCCAGGAGAGCAATAGGCAAAGGTATGTTGGGGGCTCAAGGGGAAGTCAGCTGGAATGAAAACCAGAGTGAGTCACATCTTGTCATGAGCCTAATACACATGACAGTGGGACTTGAGTGTGTTTCGTTATATGCTGTTGACATGTAAGAACAACAGTTGTGCCAACTTATGTTTAATACAAATCAGAAAAATGTTTGAGACCTAGAAAACACATATTTTGCCCAAAATCTTTCCAATGCTACAGACTGTAGTTTAAACGGTTAAAAGTATTATTTGCTATTTTTATCACAAAAATCAGTACTAAAGGATTCAAGAATACTAATGTCCATACCAGAAGAGGGATATGCGATCTGTCCTGTCAGGTTTCTACCATCTGTTATTTTCTTCTTGGCATCTTTTGAGGCTTTCCATTTGATTAAGAACTGCCTAGACACCTCAGTTATCTCCTTCCCATCAAGTTCTCCTAAATATTAGAGATAAATAGAAGTAAAAAGAAAACACAACACATAGATGATAGTTATATATCACATATAAGCAACCACAAAGGTTAGGTTAAGAGAGCTCTGAAATGCCTTCAGAACAATAATATAGAGTACTGTAAATGTTTAGGCATAACACAGACTTCATCAGTGCATAATCAAATAGGGATTTTGATGTTCTTTGCTCTTACCCAAGCTTTTACACGCAGTTATTAGTCTGTCTCTGTATTTAGGTTTTTGACAAACAGGATTCCCATGCAAATCCATTTGATGCAGTTGAGGCCATTGACTAAACACCATCTCCAATTCCTGAAAGGAGAACATTAAATAAATGTTTAACATAAATTACCTTTTAGGAAAATGTTAAATTCTAGTTAAGATGTAATTCATTTAGATACAACAACAATTCCATGGAATACCGTTTTCCAAAATCAGGATTCTCAAAGAGCCTGTAGGTAGCAGCTTTAGTTACTTATGAAAATGATTGTGTAAACAAAACACTGGCTTGCATTAATAAATACTGTCACTCGAACTAACAAGTTCCCTGGGGCAGTAGCCCTCAAGCATGTTGCCCACGGAGTATGTTTATCTAAAGACATATTAATCCAACGTGGAAATATGAATACTCTCTGGACACACTCTGATTGTTCGTTGCCTTCCTGTCTCAACCAAAGTACTTCCACTTTTCAGTCCGCATGCAATCAAGTCTAGCGGGACCCCAGTGAGCGGCGCGCTCTCAGGCTTTGATAAATGATCGTGTCAGGGCCGTCACTCAGAGGCCTTGGCTGGGAACTGCCCAGCACCAAATTGCTCTCCCATGCCGTACGAGTGCTGAATCCTACCCTGACTCGGGTCTTCTCCAGATCCACACTGTACTAATGATGGCCAGTTATGAACCTGTATTTGACCAGCGCTTCAATTCCCTGTCGGCACCCATCTGGCCACGCGCCACTAACAGCCTCTGCAGATTCCCATTTGTCACTCGGCTGACTGCTTGTCATAATCTCTTTTAAAAATCCATAATGTTTCCTGTGAATTCCCACTGAACTGTGCAAAACAGAAATCGATCCTTTGGGCCCTGTCTATTCTGAATCAATACTGGCCAAGAGGTTGTATAAATTAAAGTAGATATCTGCTAAACATGACACATGTATCACAATTATCTCAAGTGCTACCTCTGAGGCCTGGCCTGAAGTTACTGTGACTGTTATACTACAAGGTGTTTGCATTCATTCCACATTTCTACAAAGAGCATGTCTATATACCACCAAATACACCAAATTGGCTTCTCTAAAAAAAATTTTTTAAAGAGGTTAAATTTCATCCCTACTAGGGCCTCTTACAAGAGGAAACTTAATTTGCAAAGTTATTCTCTCATACAAATCTGGAGTTAGAGTGTCAGATGTGCGATGTGGAATAAAATATGTCGAGTGAGGAAGGAGGAAAACTTTCACTTGTTTAAGTTGTCAGCAAAGGTGGTCCCTGGAGACCTAGCTCACTGATTTGTTGAATAATTTGAACCCTGTGTAAGTCTGTAGACTGGGAACTGCTGAGAGGATCTGCGGGACTCACTGTTTTATTATTTTCTTTTTTGTATCCCAATTAAAATAAATTCACATGTAATGGTACATATAACTATCAAATAAACACAAAATATGTCAGTCTTTGGCATAAAATGCAATTTAGATTTTTTAAGAGATTCCATTCTGTTCTTTCTTGTATCAAGTTTAGATAAAACATGTAATAAAAAAACAATCTAATGCATCGTTACCTGTATGTCATCTAGCTGATTATCTGCAGCATATAAATGTGTCAGTTTGTTAAGAATGGCCAGATCCAGTATCTCATCAATGTTGTTGTTGTTAATATTCAAAACAGTTAATGACCCCTGCAAAGAACATGAAATGAGCTCCTTTAAATAATAAACTTAAAAATAGCTTCTCAAGCAATGAATAAATGAAGATCTGCTGCATATACCTATCATTATCAAGATAAACAAAATTGGTGTATTTGCAGTTTGTTTACTGAAGTCCAAGGCTAAAAACAGTTTCCGTTAAAGTGGGTGGACACAGAGAGCTCTTTTACTATCATTACACAATAACGGCTTTAATATGAAACTGGCCCATGTGAAAGCATCTTTAAAAAAAGCGCATACGTATACACACATTTAGATACACAAATAAAGGTTCTTATGTTCCCAGTATCCTTAACATAGAAAGAGAGTCCAGGTCTCTTGTGTGTGAGCAGCGTTCTGCCTTGAGCTTCTCACCGACAGGCCATTGAGGGTACGAGGGTCAAAGAGCAGCTTCTCTCCCGGTTGGAGTCTCTGGCCTTCAATGTGTAGCTCCTTCAGCTCTCTCAATTGCTCCAAACCCTCGACCAGCATGATGTTGTTGCCCCCAAGAAACCTGACGAAAATAAACAGCTGATCATGGTTACCTGGAAATGCTGCTGCACTGACTTATTATGAAAGCAGAGTGTATGTTTTATAAGCATACATTTACTAAAAGATATCTGTATCTAAATTATTATCTCACTGAATAATACAAAATGATTAAGCTTACAGTTTACACTTACAATTTGGAGAGCTTCCGCAAGCATGACAAGTTCTCTATCTGAGTGATCTTGTTGTTCTGCATGTACAAGTGTGTGAGACCAGAAGCAAAATCCAGGTTGCAGATGTGTGTGATATGGTTGTCATACAAGTAGAGAACTGTAAGGCTTCTGCACATGGAAAGGTCATCCTGTGAGAATGCACGAGACAGAAAATTACTTGAATAAGAAATGGTGGAATTTTAACAAACTGAACTATTTAGAGTACTTACAATATCATCAATGTTCTTGTTTGAAAAGTTGATATGTGTTAATTTCTTGAGATAACCTTGAATTGAGGACTTTGTCTTGGATTTAAGGCGATTGTTAGATTTGACAATCAGATCTACAGTCAGGCGAACCATGGCGGCTGGAGGGAGGAGTTTTAGTGCGTTCCTGAAAAATAAGGCGGGTAGGAGATACAAGCAAAAATATATAGTATATCAGGAGAAGGCACAAGTCTAAAAATTTAATTTACTGCATAGTTATGATACACATTGATTATTTTTATATAATAAAAAAAAATATATGGTTAAATGTCCATGGAAAAGCATTCACTGTCATACCCCGATAATTAACATCACAGTGTGTTGACCCTGGGATCACTGTCAGCTGAGAGGCCAAAGGTGAATTAAACACTTGGGCTGACTGTGACCTGACCTAACATCATACAGAAAGCAGCACTATACACTACATAAAGAAAAACTATCTCAATTCCCTTGAGGCTTTTCATTATATATCTCTGTGACCATGGGACATCTGCCTGCTAGGTCTTTATTTTACCGTGTGCATGTTAGAAAAACAAACTTCTAGAGTGACTTTGAAGAAAAGTCTAAGAGCTGCTTTGTCTCTAGTATGCAATTTGTCAATCAAGAGAAAGAGGTGGACGGTGTAACTGCACTCAGGCTTAGAGTATGAGGTTATAAAGAGCTGTGAAGTCAGCAGAAATGGTTCCCTATATAGGACAAAAAGGAGTGATAGAAAAAGGTAGAGAGTTTATCTAATGTATCTAACGACAGTGTACCCTATGGCAAAATAAAAAGAGATGAAACAGCCAGGTTATCTACATTGTGTCAGAAAAGTTGCCTACCTCGATCTCTGTATACGCAGAACGTTAACAGCCCATTTGTGTTTATATAAAAGACCAAACCGCTATGTTTACGGAAGTGAGAGCTGCTGTTGCCATGGATACGCGACTCCAAGCGAGGCTTCGGCACCACGTGTGAGCGCATTGCGTTCACGATTAATGGAAATCCGAAATATTCACGCATCAGTGTACAATAGTATATTTTTGCTCCGCGTGATTATTTATTTTTTGCTACATGTTTATATATATATACATATATATATATATACATATATATATATATATATATATATATATATATATATATATATATATATATATATATATATTTTTTTTTTTTTTTTTTGTTTGTTTGTTTGTTTTTTTCCCATTTTCTTTTCAAATTAGATTTTTTTCTTTCCATACGATAATTTTTTTCACAAGTTTAATTATCACTTATGATTTTTCCCTTTTTTATCCCATTATTAATTTATTTTCATATGATTAATTTTCACATGACCTCCATCCTATTTATATTCACCTACAATTTTTAGATAATTTATAAATGTATTCACTTTTTCACGTGACTTTCTTTTTAAATACGATTAATGTTTTATCATAAGATTAATTTCTATATTATTTAATCTTTTCCAAATTATTCATTTACATTCACACTTTCCCCACACATGTCATTCAAAAAAAAAACGTAGTATAGTCACTCAGTTTTGCTGATGCCAATATCATTCATTCATCTTCTATACCGCTTTATCCTGTATTACGGTCGCGGGGACCTGGAGCCTATCCCAGGAGACTCTGGGCACAAGGCAGGGTACACCCTGGACAGCGTGCCAATCCATCGCAGAGCACACACACACACACTCATTCACACACTATGGTCAATTTGGGAACGCCAATTAGCCTAATCTGCATGTCTTTGGACTGTGGGAGGAAACCGGAGTACCCGGAGGAAACCCACCAAGCACGGGGAGAACATGCAAACTCCATGCACACAGAGACGGGAATCGAGCCTGGCCGGGGAATCGAACCCGGACCCTGGAGGTGCAAGGCGACAGTGCGAACCACTACACCTGTATGTATGAAGATATTTTCATTTAAATCACTTTTTCTTCATGTGATAACATATAATGTTCACATGTGTCCACTTAAATTCACCTGAGCAATTTCATGACAACTCATAATGATCACACATTGCTCATCTTATGTTAAAATTATATGTTATTTCATATGTTATTTAAGTGTTTTTTGTTTTTTTTTACGTAAGTAAAATAAAAAATTAAACCGCAATATAAATTTCAGTTATGAAAGGTGGCCTTTATGCTTTTAGGTTAGTGAGCATTGCCAAATTTTTACTTCATAGCAAATAAACAAATTATATGTATGACTTATGACAATTTTTGGGGTCTAATAGCCGAGTTCTCTGGCATCAAGAATCATACCTAAAACAAAAGAAAGTCAATTATTTTAATTAATGGCATATTGTTTTCCAGAAAAAAATATGAAATCACTCAATCTTAAAGCAATTAGTTCCGATTAAAATAAATAAATGTTGTTGGTCTTTCGGTTGCTCCCGACAAGGGGTCGCCACAGCGGAATATCCAGTCCGCACTACAACTTGGCACAGGTTTTACGCCGGATGCCCTTCCTGACGCAACCCTCCCATTTTATCCGGGCTTGGGACCGGCACTGTATCCAGTGGCTGGGGTGTGGGCACTGGCTGGAATCGAACCCGGTTTTTTCTGGAAAACAATATGCCATTAATTAAAATAATTTACTTTCTTTTGTTTTAGGTATGATTCTTGATGCCAGAGAACTCGGCTATTAGACCCCAAAAATTTTCATAAGTCATACATATAATAAATAAATAAATAAATTAATTAATTAATTAAAATTAGTTTTCTTTTTATGATGGTATGATCTATTTGAGGCATGGACTCCTGAAAAGCAATATTCTTCATTAATTCTCAATCAACATTCTCGAATAGCTGTTTACAGATCATCTTTGCAGGGTTGAGTCTTGGCATCTTCCCATTACACCCAAAATTTTTTATCAGGTTGAGATCTGAACTGTTTCCTCATTAATTATACCTTTCTTGAAGAACACTTTAACACATTTTGCTCAGTGGCCAGATTCATTATCATCCTGTTAGAAATGACTTCATCCACCTCAAACCTATATTCTATAAATACGTTAAGAAAGATGTCCAAAATGTCAATGTGCACCTGTGCATCATCCATTGAGGTAGATTGCCAAAACATCCAGCATCATCTCTTTGGCAAGTGCTCATTTGTGCTCATCTATATTCTATGACCAGCTCTTTCACCTACTATTGTTATCTTCAATTTAGCTGTAAAGGTGCATTTTCTTTTGACCTTTCTATATGTAAATACAATGTCATTTAGCTGATTTCAGTTTGCAGTTCAATGTATACTGTTGTTCTTTCATAAACTTCTGTTTCCACCCATTTCCAGAAGAATAATATATAATAAAATGATGCTGGGATAACATTGAGTGAACGACCCCAGAAGAATGTTGCAAATACAACCTAAAAACAACGTAATATCAACATTTATGTTTAAATAATAAAAACAATTATTAAAAGTAGTTAACGATAATGTTCAGTTGAGGTTAAGGGCCTTGCTCCAGACAACAGTGGTGACAAGGGGACGTGGGGCTCAAACCGAATGAGCAACGCAGAGCCTCAACTGCCTGAGCCACCAGTGCCTCGCTAAGAATCTACACTACTGTACTGTAGTATAGGGTTCACATGACAGCCAAGCTGCAGGACATCTGGTTTCACAGAACAGATCTCTCACATTTACTGCATTATTTCTTTTTCTTTTACTTTTTTTTAGCTGATTCACGATTTAATGGTTTGGTAACTTGCAATGTTCTAGTATTATTTGACATGAAGGAAGGTTTTGCTGTGCTTGCTTCTTGACAAAGCTATATATGTGCATTTACTAGCCTCAGCAGCAGGTTCTTTGGTGGGCTGGTATTTGAGCATTTAGTGTTTTCGCCATGTGGTCTGGAGCCAGGTTATTTTTCGGGAAAAAAAAGAAACTTGCAGCAGCAGTATTATCTTTTACTGGATATTTTTATTATATAGTTTTATTAAAGTTGTTTCAAAGTCATTTTTTCAACATTGTGTTGGGGTTTGATGTTATCCCAATGTCATTTATTCACCGTTGTGACTTTATTTGATCAAAGTAATTTTAACACTAACATATGTTGAAAACATAGCCAAACTAACATTGTCAGAATATTTTTAATCTTTTTCCTCTATTTGATCTGAAAAATTTATGCCATTAATTAAAATGAAAATAATTACTTTTAATTTGTTTTTGGTTTGTTTCATGAGTCAAATTTGTTATTTGTTTTTTGGTATGAAGTAAAAAAGCTGGGTGAACATCATCTATGTGTGGTGATTCCATAATTTCTGCCAGGAGTTGTAGATCTTATCCTGTCTAAAATGTGTCTAGAAAATATTGGTAAACTCACTTGGCTGTGTGCCATCACTTCTCAGTTTGAAAATAATTTTAATAAACCGGATAAGATAAAGGTTAAAATCTGTTTACACATTTAGTAATTCACAACAGAGTAACCAATGCATCGTTAGTAGTTTCAGTGTTGATATCAAGTAATGTCTGATTTCTTACAGTTGTTATGATTAAATACATTAAGGTAACAGGATCTATAAGAAAAATAAATGTTCGCAAGGAAAATGTGGATGGATTGCACGCTTGGGCAGAAATGAATTGATTCAGTGCATTCGATTATTGCTTCAGTCAATATTAGAGGTATGAAAACAAACCATTTCCTGTACATTTAAAATCTCATTATTTTAGCACATGCACTTACATGCTTGGCTATTACAATGTATTTGGCTGCACTATAAGAGGCAAATTATTCCCCAAAAATATTATGGCTGTTTTACATGCTGGTTTTCACGTGAAATCAAGCAGTGTTTATTTTTAGAACGGCTGAGTTTTCATTTCAGACTGAGACCTCGGTTTCAGGGGCGCAGGTTGTATACCTGAAGCTAATGATGTATAACAGTGGAGAAGGATTTGAACACAAGTGTCACTAACGTGGGGCAAAACAAGCGAGACGTGTGTTATAACAGAAATGTATGGGTTTTTTTTTTTTTTTTATAAAAGAGAAAAACACTAGTGATCCACACAGATACACAAATTGACAGTGCAGTGGAGACTCGGAGCAGAAACACTTAAGAGCAATCACATTTTCTCCTTTTCTTATTAGCTCTCCGTCCTTCTTTATCTTTTCTTCCGAGCTCCCCATACTTCTTTATCTTTTCTTCCTTCAGCATTCCATCTCATGTCTTTCTTTATTTCTCCTTTTGTCATTTTTAATCAAACGTCAATAAATTTTCTTACTTTCTCTTTCTTTTCTCAATTTTCTTCCAATATATTTCTCTCCCTTTCACATCTCCTTTTGTGTTGTTCTCACTTCCTTTCTTCCTCCATTTTCTTAACACTATGTTCTCTCTCATCTTTATTTCACTCCATCTTATATTGTTTTCTTTCTTTTTGTTTGCCTTGTTTTCAGCCTTTTTCTCTCTCCCTCCCTCTTTTCACTTTCTCTAACTCTACTTTTTTTTCCTTCACAATCTACTCTTTCATTTTTTCTCTCTCTTCTACTTTCTCTTTTCTTATTACTTTCTTTTTGTTTCCTGTTATTTTTAGTGTTTATTTGATGTTCCTGTTTTACCTCTGTATCATTTTGCCAAATTTAATTAGGCCTTCTTTATGTTGTTTAGAAATCTACATTTATTTAACTTTCCTTTTCTTTCTCATATTCTTTCTGCTCGCTCTTGTCTTTCTTAAACACGTTCCTTTTATGTTATTCTACTCTTCATTCATTATATCGCTCCATTTTTATTTCTCTGTCAGGTCTTTTACTCCTTTGTCTCATCCTCCACTCTTCTTCTTACCGTTGCTCACCCTCTCTCATTTCAGCTCTTCATTCCTAATTTTATCCTTTTGTTCTTTTATTTCATTTAGTTTTCCTTATTTCATTATCTCATGATTAATTTCTCTCTCCATTTCTTCTTCTTTTGTTCTGCTGTTTCTTACTCTTTCTTTTATGTTCTCATTTTATCTAACTTTGTTTTTATTTAGCCCTCTCCTCCTTTATTTTCATCTATTCCTCCTTCTCCATTTATCTGTATGAGTGTTATTTATCGAAGCTGTATAAAATTTCTGCCTTTTCCAGTTTCCTCTCTTTTTATTTCTCCCTCTTACTTTCTCTCTCCAACTTTTATCTTTAACTCTCTAATATTCTACATTTTCCTTTCCCTTTTAAAGCCTTCCTTTTTGTTTACACTATTTCTTGTTCTTCATGCTTTCATTTTTCCTCCCTTTACTCATTCACTTTCTCCCACGTTCATTTTCTTTTGCTCTCTTGGGTTTGTCAGTTCTTTAATTAATCCTTGTTTCATTTACTTCCCTTCTCTCACTGGTTCCTAAATTTCTACCATTTCTCTCTCTCTCTGTTGTATAAGCTCAGATTGCATTCTGTAATAATGCGTATCATTCCTAATGGTAAGGAGGGGGGAGTGGATGCAATGACCCATGTGTTGTTATATAACTTTGGGGAATGAGCTTCCTGAGACTGAGTGACTTGCCACCATTTATGCATGCAGAACGCTTGGCTGGGAGGAAATGAAGCTTCACCCCCCAACGTCCCACCCACCCACGTCCCCCGTCTCTTTTCAGGCAGTCCTCCAGGGCAACCTGCATGTTTCAGCCCCTTTACAACCAACACTGGCTGAGAATATCCCAAGCTCCAAAGTAAACATTGGTGCTACCAAATATCTGAGGACCTACACAGGGTCATTTGTCCTAAAGGCACCCGTCTAATAGAAACCTGGTGATGTATAGCCATTCTTAATTAGTTATACTTATCACCCCAATGCCTTTTCTGAGTTGATTCTTTTTAAGGAGGCATTTCCCCTGCCTATTTATTATTATTACATTTTCTTTGAATTCCACAAATGAAGTAGAATTCCACCGTAATTTAAGAAGGCCTCTTTAATACAAAGCACGCCATAAATGCGGTTAATATAGGCTACTCTGCGGATGTCCATTTGTTAAATGTAAAATGTAATATGCTTTGCTCTGAGTTCCTCTTCATTTAAATTCTTTTTTTCCCCCCTCTGTAAGTGAAGCATAAAAATGCTCATGTGGTGATGATCACAAGCCTCATTTGTGATTCCAATGTGGATTTAGCATTAGCATGATTATTTTGTCACTGATATGGATTAATTTTTTAAAACATTTAATAGGTACGATTTCAAACAAAGCCTTGTCATAGATGTTTTTTCGTTTCAACAAGAAACACAGACTGTCTAATCAAAATCTGAATTAGTGTACAGTTTCAGAGCAATTTGTAAGCTATGAAGCTGTCTGTACTGTTACACCTTTGATCAGGTATAATGAGGCTTCTGATCTATGATGTAATGCAAGATGATGATGAACACATACAGTAACAGATTCCTTTCACAGTATGAACACTACAGTGAATTTGTATTAGGCACGTTAGGATCATGACATTATGCCTTGATAAAGAAATTTGAAATACAGAATACTGTACTTCATCATTAATAGGCAGTACAAGCAAGTGCGTGATACATCTTTTGAATTATGCCACCAAGTTTATCAGGTAAGAGTCAGAGTTTGTTTCGACTCATTCTGAGAAAATTATCATGCCTGAGTAAAATTCATCTAGTCCAATTTTAAAACATGCATACAAATCACTTAATACTAATGATTTAACCACATATGAACGTATGACATTTCCAAGAGGTTATATATAAATGTAGTTAAGTCTATGACTATCCTAACATTAACTTTTTAAAAACTATGCTTCCCGCTATAGTTTTTGCTAACTCTTAAAACATAAGTACGTAATCTACACTGTGATGTTTAAAAAAAAAAAATCATTATCCAAGAATGGTGCCAGAGCTGTTGTCTGTAAGAAACTACAGGATGGCGGGGGTGTCTGCAGAGACAGAGAGCAGACTTGGAGGCTGAATGGACGCAGTGTGTCGAGCTTCTGTTTCTGTGATGCATCACTGACACGCCACAGACGTCCAGCTCAACCTTGTGAAGGGCTGTGTACCGTGTGAAGACAACCTCCTCAGATCTGTCCTAGCCGAGACGTTTTCTGCTGCCCGGCTCGTGTTTACCTTTGGGCCAACTATGCCGTCGAGTTTGTTATTCCATTATGTAATGCTATGACTGGTGAGAAGCGAAATGACAGTTCATTTGGTTTTGTGGCGAGCCAGTGTATTCATGGTCTTTGTTAAAGTGTTAAAACCGCACTCTGAAACCGTACTGTTGTGCCCTTGCCAGAAAACTTTAGGACCCCGGAATGGGTTAGTGCTTTGTTTCAGTAAACCTAATGGAAATATAACTTAAAATTTTGTCTTTGGTGTTTCCAAATGTGTAAAAAGTCATATATGCTGGTTAAATCAACAATTTAGATAATTATCTATTTCCGAACATCGTTCATGGTTTAACTACCAGATGCAACAAAATGAAAGAACGTTTTAAAATACAATAAACAAATACAAAATGAATGAGCATTATCAGATATTAACAATATTTATTCATCTATTAATAAGTGAAGACGGTAAGATCAGCGTGCCTGTAAGCCTGCGCAACATCGCACACGTTTAAGGCAATGACACTTTCAATTGGCAGACGTGTTGACTTGATTGAAGAGCTTATCTTTGATGACTTGGGACATCAAGCCGTGTATCGCTTCAATTGTCGTTTTGCAGCTGAGGATTTTAAAAAAAAAGAAAATTTCAGATCTTACATCATCAATCTTGCTTTGAACCAAGACACGAAAAGCAGAACCTGACAATGATCTCTGATAATAACCACCAATTGAAAAGAATTAGACGGTTTTTCATAAATAATTCAAACATATTACATTGGATGAAAGAAGTTCTTGCACTTTTTTTTTATCTCACATAGATCAATCAATCAAAATGGATGATGTGATTGTGTAAAAAAATTAAGCTTGGTTTTATGTTTAAATTATTAATAAACAATTTAAACTTCACATAATCTCAGAATCCTCTCTCTCTCCCAAGACTCGTCATCTTACCTGTCTCGTGTAGCCTTGGCCAGTTTGTCCTCAGACTTCCTGTCGTGGGTGTCCAAGCCGAGCATGAAGCTTCCTCGACCCAGCTGAGCTTCGGCCTGCTCCAGCTTTTCGGACAGATCGAACACCTGCCCCGTTGTGTAGTCTGCATTCTGAACACACCACACCGCCCGGTAAGCAGACCACAGCGTCACGCACAATTTACACAATGCTACATGCTCTGACGACGCAGCACAGTTGTGAAAAAACTATCCAAGCTGCATATTTGGCTTGTGTTTGCCTCATTATGGTGAAGTTATTGCAAAAAAAAAAAAAAAAAGATAACCTCAGACCGTCACAGTAATGACAGGATTTTTACGGAGAATGCTAAGAGAGTGCTTTTTCAGCCTCTCATGCATCGTCTCATTACATCGTTAAATGTAAACGTACAGCTCGACATGAAACGTCGGCATCCACAACGTCGGCTCAAAAAAAAAAAAAAAAAATCTAAAACTAAACAAACATCTAAATACATCACTCACAAAAGCTTTCTCTCTCTCTCTCTCTCTCTCACACTGTAGGCGTATAGAAAGCTTAAACATTTAAAATAAAAGATCTAATACAAATATTTACATTTGTTAATTAAATTTAAATAAACAAAAAGAATTATACTTACAGTGAGTAGATTTGATGAACTCAATGTGTTAACCCAGTATTTATTCCAGAGGAGCTCGAGGAGTTTACGATCCAGAGAGGACTTAAAATACGTCACCTCTAGTGCATAATATCTAAAAAAAAAAAAAAAAAAAACACAAATAAGATGCAAAGGGTGTCTATAGATATATAGATCATAGACATAATATAGATTATGTCATGTTAATGTATAAAAAAATGACATAATTCAATTCAAATTCAAATCTTTTCACAATTTATTATTTTAAATAACGAAATAAAACATACTGTTTGCAGTGTACACCAAAGTCTTCGATTTTATTAAGAGGTATGGTCTGGTACTCTGAAGGACCCTCGTCTGGAGGTTTGTAGCCCTGTTATAGTAAGACAAATTAGTTAGAGATATTGTGTGTGTGTTTTTTTTTTTCCAATGTAGATTTAATTTGTTTTTAATTATTAAGCACCCAAGACAGGAATTGTAGTGTTGAATGTAATATGTGTAAATATGACATCATAATCTACAGCAGCATTAACAGTGATGTACAGTACAATAGGAAATGTATTTATGATACCTTTGGATACGTTCTAAAAGCTCCAAGATTGACTTTTCCTGCCGATATGGTACGTGTAGGATCAATCTGTGATAAAAAACCAAAACAAAAAAAAAGAGGAATACAATGTAAAAGGAAAAACTTTCAGTAAATCATCAACCTTCGGTTCATAAGGCAGTCCAAGCAGAGTCACTTGATAAAACCGAAGAACCAAGTTACGTGCCAAATTCCTAATTACGATTTTAGTCCTTAGCACCAGCTCTGCAATCCCCCAGAAAGCGTAAATAACGTACTGTATACTGTTACAAAAGCAACAGCCATTAATCAGACAGCACTATGAACGTCACTCAGGCTATTTGTATCCCAGGGTCGGTCATGGATCACTGCCACTGCACCGGTGGAACGGTGTTTCGTTTTGCTCCCCCGACTTCCTCTGTGTATTGATGCGAATGAGATCAGGAAAAAAAAAAAGCAGCCAAAAAAATGAGCATGACCATTGAAGTATTTTTCTAGAATATTTACCACCACTGCAACAAAGGGCTCCTGAAACTGCTGATTGAGCATCTGAGTGCTGACGTCGATCCCTGACAGCCAGCAGCCGTACCCAGGGTGACTGTGGTACCATCCGATGGCGTTCTCCAATCGTCCAACCTTAAAAGGGGGGAAAAAATTTAGGGAATTTAACACCCTGCAGCGTGTTTACATTGCAGCTGATGCTGGTGTTTATATTTCACCTAATGACTCACTCACTCACCCTCTATACCGCTTTATCCTGTATTCAGGGTTGCGGGGACCTGGAGCCTATGCCAGGAGACTTAGAGCACCCTGGACAGGGTGCTAATCCATCGCAGGGCACACACATATACATTCACACACTACGGGCAATTTGGGAACACCAATTAGCCTGACCTACAGTACATGTCTTTGGACTGTGGGAGGAAACCGGAGTACCCAGAGGAAAAAATTCCTGCAAAAGAACTAGCATGGAAAAATCATATAAAATCTGAGCCAGTTCAACCCGACCCTAAAATTATTATTATTTTTTTTTATTTCTTACCAGTATAATTATTTTTTTATCCTACTTCAGACGTACCTAGCTTGTCAATTTCACCAAGTCATTGATATTTTTTTTTGCTTGTTAAGTCTGACCTGTTCTGACACACGGATAAATTGTGCACACTGATGTGCACACTGTAATAAAACTCCTGTAATATCATATCTACTAAAAACTAACATCGGTATGGGTTTAAAATTGCAACAGTAAATTTTTTTCCTGCTATAAATAAATGTTGAAATGCTGACATTTTGCAGATATACCATTAATGTCCCATAAATAATTATGAGGATAAAATGATAATGCTTACAGTCATAACTTTGCTTTCCAGCTAAAAAAGGAATGTCAGGACAGACCTTGCCACTTGTAATTCTACAAATAGTAACCATATCAGCATAAGTTGGACGGAATCTTATTTGACTCGATAAATTTACGCATTAAAGGCCCATTAAAAAAATAAATAAACAAAAATAAAGTATACGAAATGAAATTATGAGATTGGAAATATTTAAAATTCATTACCAACCCTTTCGAGAGCATTGGACTGAAGAAGTAACAGCTCAGAGAATAATCGAAAGAAGTAAAAAAAAATATTTTTAATAACATCTACGTTATTTTTAATTATATTGTCTACATAACTAGAGGAACTTTAGTGATGAATCTTATTAGATATTTACATTCACTCACGTGTAATCTGGTGTCGTGTGATACTGATGATATGATATTGAGTGAAATAATGCTGCAGCTAATTACATTTTTTTAATTGGTTAATCTATTGATTGCTCTCATGATTACACATTAACCATGTTAATTTTTCACCCTTTTATTCAAACTGTTTTTTAAAATAAATTATTACACTTAATTTCAGTGAATCGTTGTAGCACAACATCTACGAATTTTCTCAACTCTTTATTTATTTCTCTCATAAATGATTCTGCATTTATTACTCATTCTAACGTAAAATCTACGGCTAAACAGATCAGTTTTAATCTTTCCCTTCTTTATGCTTAGCTTGTCCTGCTGTGGTGAGTCATTTCATATTTCCAAAGCATGCAGAGCAGCATTTTATGATTTATGATTAAAGAAACGTGTCGAGAAGACAGTGTGTGTGTCTGTGTGTGTGTGTGTGTGTGTGTGTGTGGAAGTAGGCGAAGAATAAAAGCAGAAGAAGAGAGTTCCAGCTCTAAAGCGACGTTCTACCTGTTTGGCATTCTCTATATAAGCCGCCATGTACTCGTATGCCGCAGCCTGGGCGTTCACTCTGGTCTCGGTGCCTTCCACCGGCAGAGCAAAGCTGTCCATGATCATCATGGTCTCTCCGTCCACCTTCCCCAGCATCAGCCCCATCACCTCCAGGTTCCCTCCGGAACGTGCGTGCATCACCATCTTCAGCAGAGCCAGCGCTGAGATCTTGCAGTATTTAAAGTAATGATGGCTGTAAAGAGAAGTTGAATGAGGTTAAACTGTGCCACAGGAATTTGTGAAAGTTATCATGAGTTTATTGATATATTTTTTATTAATCATTTTAATCTCGATTTAAGTAAGTAAGACTCAGCATCACTGAGACAGCACACTGTGTGTGTGTGTGTGTGTGTGTGTGTGTGTACATGTCTGTTATATGTATCTCTGTTTGTTTATTTGCATCAATGCTTCCTGTAAACAAACAAACACATCAATAATCATGCACTGATACTCAACTCTTTTGTCCAGGGTTTGGCTGCGAGGATCTCCTGCTGCTGTTTCTTGTCATATTTGTAGATCTCGTCGATGCTCTGGACCTCCTGGATGCTGTTCGAGAGCTCCCAGGTCTTCTGTGCTACACTGCTGCCTGCCATGACTAGCTCACAGCTAAAGCTACAGTGGAGCTGGTATAATATAACTACAAAACACACAAAACCACTACACGATAAGTCACGGAATAACTAAGACTCTGAATAATAAGTCTGTGAAACGACATGAATATATGATGATTATAATAATAATAATATAAATAATAATAATACACAAGCAAAGTCTTCTGCTTACTAGCTGCTAGCTAACAGCGTCTGCTGCTGTTTCTTCTTCTTCTTCTACGCAATAATAGTGCTTGGTCAAGGTTGCCAGATCCCACTAGAAAACCCGTAAATTTGAAATCTGGGTTATTCCATAGAAAATGTTGGAATTTGGTTAATTAAAACTTCTGAAAGCTTATTAGCAATAACTGTTTTTACACATTTAATAACTGGTGTTATTATAACTGGGGTGCCAGTGCTCTTCATCTAGTAACCTCTGATGCAGGAACAATTTAAAAATGTATTTCAAATAAAAACTCTTTTTGTGTAACAGTAACCCTAATGACATAGTTTGAAAACCCTATCATATTTCCTTATGAAATAAATATCAGTGACCCCAGACTATGTCATTAGGGTCACTGTTACACAATACTCTTTTTGTGTAACAGTAACCCTAATGACATAGTTTGGGGGCACTGATTTTTTTTTTTTTTTTTCATATTAGTAATTATAATCAATTATTGTTTCATAATTTTACATTTTATAAGATGTTTATGTTATTGTTAATCAGATTTATTAAATGGAAAAATATACACTACCTTTCAAAAGTTTTAGATCACTTTCTAACTCCATGATGGTTCCTGATTTGTATTTCTTTCTACATTGTAAAGGAATGCTGAAGGTGTCCAAAAAATGCATTAATCTCCTTTGAACAGTTGATATTGAGATGTTTCTGCTACTTCTGCCCTGTAAAGACTTCATAACATCTCTAATCTGAGGTGCTGTTAATTGGTCATTTTTCAGGCTGATAACTCTAAATGAACTTCTCGTCTGCAGCAGAGGTAGGGTTTGGTCTCACCCCCCTGGGACAGCCTTCATGAGAGCCAGTTTCATTATGGTGCTTGACGGATTTTGCAAATGCACTTGACAATGCTGTTCTTGCAAGAACTATTACAGAAAGGCTGACCTCTGTGTCTTAAAATAACAACTAACTGTTGTTTTTGTTGTTACATAATTACCTAATCACATGTGTGTTATTTTATAGTTTTGAAATCTCCAGTATTGTTGTAGAATGTAGAAAATAAATCACTAAACAAAAACAAGGAAATTTGTAAGTGATCTAAAACTTTTGAACGGTAGTGTATATTAAGATGAAAAGTATTTAGTCCCACTTCCATACATGATCATAGTGACAAGGAATTTTCTTCATTTAATACAGTGAATCTCAAACCTGGTCCTGGACGACCCTCTTCTCTGAATTTTTTTTTTACTACTCTACATATCACTAGAATCATTCTTTATACTGTTATCCTGTTCAAGGTCATGGGAAGCCTGAAGCTTTAAGGAATTTGGTAACATTAATTAGCCTAATTTGTGGGAACAAACTTGAGCACCCGGATGAAATCCACCAAGTATGGGGAGAATGTGTACACAGACTCACAGGCAGGACTCGAACTGTTGACCCTAATACACAGTGCTGCATCTGCTCTATCACACTCATGTCAAGTATCTTAATTAGCTAAATTATTTAAATCAGATTATCTGGAAGCTGAAACTACACTACAACGTGCAACCCAGAGGATGCTCCAGGACCAGAGTTAGGAATTATTTCATAATAATTATAAACATGTAAAAAAAAAAACATGTCATTGGAAAACAATCAGCATGACATAACACTTGACCTATAACAAGACCTTCTGAAATGTGGGGTGTGTTTTTAATTTATTATTTTTCCTAATGTACTGGTTCTATTGGGGAGTTTCACCCACAATGGCAACCTTTTAAGCAACTTCAAGGTGTATATTGCGCCTCAAGCGGTCAAAAGCAAAAATATTACAAGAAATCTTTCAAAAAGCACAAATTATTTAAAATCTAAGACTTTTTATTTTATTTATATATAATAAAAAGTTATAGCCAGTTTCATATATATCTTTTCTTCTGTCAAACAGAAAATGGTGATTTCAATGAATTGTTAAAGTAGTGGTACTGTTGTTTGTCTATGAATAATATAAAAGATACTATAATATTCATAATACTAATAATGTCTTCTTTCTGTACACGAAATAAATCACGTGTATGTATCTCAGCAAATATCTAACACATAGGAAACCTAGCACTGTGAAAATATAAAGTAGATGTTAAACAGTTTTTTGTTGTTTAAGTGCACCCTCTGGTGGTGAAATTGTGAAAATGTGATCGCATGTAGGAATTTTCTTTTCAAATATTAATTCGAAATATATATATATATATATTATGACAATTTTGTGAAAATATAAAAGAAGATACCAAATTATATGAAGTACATATGAGCTATACTATCCGATATGTGCAAATAATAAAAGGAACCTGCTGTAGACATTTAACAGCCGCACTTCATTACCCATGATCCTTTGAGGGTCGGTTGTGTTTGACGTCATCCAGGAAGTGGAGAACAGAAATTCATACAAGCTGCTCGAGAGTGTTTATCCAGCGTAAAGTCATTATTCCAGCTAATTTCAGTTTATATTTATTATGTGTTATAGTGCGAGACTGAGTTAATTGGCGTGGGTTAAGTTCTAAAAGTCGCTGTTATGGTGAAACAAACATGAAACGTGTTAAATATCGCAGAGTTAGGATTAAAGTGAGGAATCCCAAATCACTTCCTGTTGATTACAGAGTGTGCACTACAGAGTGCACTACAGAGGGGCATTGAACCATTATAGTCTCCCCCTATACAGGGAGCAGGGAGGCATTTGGGGTTCAGCCCGTGTTTAAACCCTCTCAGAATCCAGCCTGAGGATGAAATGATCAGTACCAGATAAACCCTGTTGTCCTCTAAACAGCTGTTTTATTCCACAGGATCAGATCCAGAGACAGGATGAACATGATCACTTTCCTCATCGCAGGGCTTCTGGTCCATGTCGTCTTCTTCATCTCTATATTTGACATCTACTTCACGTCCCCCTTGGTCCATGGGATGAGTCCTCAGCGTGTGCCTCTGTCGTCTCCTGCCAGACGTCTGGTGCTGTTCGTGGCAGACGGTCTGAGGGCAGACAGCATGTTTAAGCCTGACAGCAACGACACCATCAGGACGCCTTATCTAAGGTAGGGATAGTGTGGAGTGAGCGTTCATTCATTCATCCATCCATCCAATCCATCCATTCATTCATTCATGTTCCTGTATTTTTCCTCTGCTTTTACTTCTTTAATTTATATTTCTTCCCATCATATCGCTATTTAAACCCGCCTGCTCTTGTCCCCTTCCTCCTTTCCTTCCTTTCTGCCCTTTAATTCTTTCATTAATTGCTTTAATTCTGTCCATCCTTTAATTACTTGCCTTTCCTTCAGTCTTCCTATTTCTCCTTCCTTCATTCATTTATTCCTTCATTCCCTTTCATCCTACCTTTCTTCCCTTTTGTCGTTTGTTATTCTTTCATTCTTTCCTTTAGCTTACTTCTTTATGTTCCTCCCTTCCTTCCTTCCTTCCTTCCTTCCTTGTCCTTTATTTTGCATTTTTCTTTTCCTTCATTCCTTCTAACCATCCTTCCTTCCTTCCATTATTTGCATTACTTCCTTTTATCCTTTCATCACTTCCCTTCTATCCTTTCCTTCCTTTTCATCCTTCCCTCACTTTTCCTTCTTTTCTTTATTTTGCACCTTTTTTACCAAGGTTTCTTCCTATTACTATCTCAGGGAGTTTTTCCTTGCCCCTGTCACCGTCATCCTCGGCTTGCTCATCAGGAACAGTCTTATCATTGTGATTCATACACGTTCACATCTCATACAAATTTAAATAGTTCTTGTGAATGTGTAAAGCTGCTTTGCGACAATATCAATTTAATTGAAATTGAATTTACTCTCTATCCAAATACTACATTTAGCCTTCCTTATTGCTACCCTTCCTACATCCAAACCCACCCTTCCTTCAGTCTTCCCTTGTCTCCTTTTTCCTTCCCTCATTCATTCATTAATTCATTCACTTTCTTTCATATTATCTTTCTTCCTTTCTCTCTTTTGCCCTATTTCATCCTTTCCTTTTCCTTGGTTCTTTATGTTCAGGAGTAGCTCAGTGGTTAAGGCACTGGACTATGGTTTGGAAGGTCCCAGGTTCAAATCCCACAACCACCACGAGGCCCTTAACCCTCAATTGCTCAGATGTATAATGAGATAAAAATGTACAGTAAGTCGCTCTGGATAAGGGCTGCCAAATGTAAATGTTCCTTCATTCCTTTCTTCCTCCCTTAACTCTCTTGCATCCTTCCTTTCTTTATCTCCCACCTTTTGATCTTTCCTTTATTTCTTCCTTCCTCCCTTCCATTAATTTCTTTACTTCTGTCCTGTAGTTTATTTTTGATGTTCCTTTGCAGGCCAGTCAGAGGTTCTCAGTGTCCCCTCCTGTGAAACACATCACCCCCAGACTGGGTTCTACATGTTGTACTGTACATTCGGTGTTAATGTTGTGCTCTCCTTGCACAGAGCCCAGAAACAAACACATGTACTTTTTTTATTCTGTTACTTCCAGCAGCATAAGATTTTCACATGGAACGATGCAAAGCTCTGATTTTTTTTAATTAAGCAGCTCATTGTATTTGTCATTAGGAGTGTAATTCAGGAGAGCGGTTCATGGGGAGTGTCTCACACCCGTGTACCTACAGAGTCCCGTCCTGGACATGTGGCTCTTATTGCAGGCTTTTATGAGGATGTCAGCGCTGTGGCCAAAGGTAATTATCACCGAGTGGTAATGTTTATGTATATGGTATAACCGATGGTATAAATGCGTTTGCGTGGGCTTGTGCAGGCTGGAAGCAGAATCCCGTGGAGTTTGACTCTGTGTTTAATGAAAGCAGGCGCACATGGTGTTGGGGAAGTCCTGACATCCTGCCCATGTTCGCTAAAGGTAAATCACGAGTAAATCACCACACTCACCGCCATGGGGATGTTGTAGAATAAATACAGAGGCTCCCTGTCATTCCGTCTTTATTATAGGAGCGAGTGGCGATCATGTGCACACTCACACTTATCCCGCTGCAATGGAGGACTTCGCTTCAAAGGACGCCTCCAAACTGGATACCTGGGTCTTCGATCAAGTGAAGGTGTGTGTGTGTGTGTCTTTGTAGCTGAATGAACAGGGGGAGATCCTTAACATTGTGGTCTCAGACGTCTCAGGCACGTTGAAGGTGGTCCTGTAAAGCCACAACAGGTTCAAAAAGAATTCTGGTGACTCTAAGTGAACTTCTCCTCTGCAGCAGAGGTCAGTTTTGGTCTTGCTTTCTTCGGAAGGTCTTCATGAGAACCAGTTTCATCATGGTGCTTGATGGGTTTTGCAAATGCACCTGACACAATACTGTTTTTGTGAGAACTGCTCCAGAACAGCTGACCTTCAATAACAACTTACTGTTTTTATTACTTAATTATCTAATGCTACGGTGTGTTATTTCATAGTTTTGAAAAATCCAGAATTGTTCTAAAATGTGGACAATAAATCCAAATTTGTGTTCAAACTTTTGACTGGTACATGTGTGTGTGCAGTACTGTGCAAAAGTCTTGAGCACATGATGATAACTGCTGTAGAGCAAGGATATCTCAAAAAAATATTCCACATAAAAAAATAACTATAAAAAAGCAAAGTAAACAGTAATTAATGAAACAAAGTCAATAATTGGTGTGACAAGCCTTTGCTTAAAATATAATATCATTTACAATTTGTGTAGTTTTTATTTATTAATTTTTTAAAGCTGATTAGTTTTATTAGACATTGTGCAGAACCAGCTGCGGTCCTTCTGAGGTCTTTGTCATCCTGCTGCTGTTCTCATGCAGCAAAACGCAGGAGCTTTTATTATTTTTCTTTTGTCTGAAAAGTGGTTTTAATGTGGACATCATATGCTCCTTTCTTTTATGGCCAACAGATACTTCCTGTAAGATTGAAATGTATGTATAAAAAAAGATGCTATTGTATGACAGGAAATGCATTTCAGTTAACTTAAAGTCCACTTTGTTGATGCTGAAGACTTGGGGTTTAAAATTGATCATGGCAGTTTCGGTCCTAAAACTATCCAAACGATTGTAGCCACAAAGCTTCATCATCTTTGTTAGTTTATGGCCAGGGTTAAGTTTAAGCCCAGCAACTGTTGTCATTATGTCTGTGAATAGTCCTCACAAAGACAGACAGACCAGAGCTGGATGTGCACATGTGCACAGAGAAACAGGTAGAGCTTGTATTGATCAGCTTTAAAACAATGAAAAATATTGTACAGAAGCGATTCAGTATTAATGATATCTATTCTTATATTGTCTGTTTTTTTTTCAATGCAGGACTTTTTCAGATCAGCCAAACAGAATCAAACTCTCATGTCCCAATTGCACGAAGATAAGCTTGTATTTTTCCTTCATCTTCTGGGAATCGACACTAACGGACACGCCCACCGGCCCATGTCAAAGTAAGCTGTTAACTCTGGCATACCGCTGCATGTTGTACTGATCAGTACACCCTATGGAATCCTGCCCTTGTCGCTTTGATAGCTTCACCCTTCCCCTTTGTGGTTTTAAAGAGATTTCAGTGTCTTATGACATCATATGTGGGAAATAAGGTGTTGTCATACATCTGAATAATAAACACACCCTGTAGGCTTAGCTTAGATACGAATGCCAAACATAGTTATATGGTGTAGATGATCGAAAGTCTGAGTAAACATCAATATTAAAGTCGGACTAAACTTGTTTAGAATAAATTATATTTTCTTTGTCTTTTGTCACGTCAAAGTGCAAAGATTTTCTGCATCAGGGAAAAATCCTTCAGAGTTGAGCATATCACAAAGTTTTTTTAATATATACACAATACTGTTCAAAAGTTTTAGAACACTTGCAAATTTCTTTGTTTTTGTTTAGTGATTTATTTTCTACATTCTACAACAATACTGGGGATTTCAAAACTATAAAATAACACATATAGAATTAGGTAATTACGTAACAACAACAGAAACAACAGTTGTTATTTTAAGACACAGAGGTCGGCCTTTCTGTAATAGTTCTTGCAGGAACAGTATTGTCAGGTGCATTTGCAAAATCCGTCAAGCACCATAATGAAACTGGCTCTCATGAAGGCCGTCCCAGGAGGACGAGACCAAAACCTACCTCTGCTGCAGACGAGAAGTTCATTTAGAGTTATCAGCCTGAAAAATGACCAATTAACAGCAGCTCAGATTAGAGGCGTTATGAAGTCTTTACAGAGCAGAAGTAGCAGAAACATCTCAATATCAACTGTTCAAAGGAGATTCATGCATTTACTGGACGCCTTCAGCAAAACTTTACAATGTAGAAAGAAATAAAAATCAGGAACCATCATGGAGTTAGAAAGTAATCTAAAACTTTTGAACGGTAGTGTGTGTGTGTGTGTGTATGTATGTATGTGTATATGTAGAGAGAGAGTTTTTAGATTTGTATTAATTCCAGGTTGATTGATAACATGTACTATATATATATTTTTTAAAATTATATATTTATTATTATAATTTTTTATTTCCTTGTCTCAAACAAGGGAGTATCTGGACAACGTCGGCTTGGTTGACGGTGGAGTGGCCGAGATCGTCTCTGTGTTCGAGGAGTTCTTTGGGAACGATGAGAAGACGGCGTATGTTTTCTCGTCTGATCACGGCATGACAAACTGGGGTAAGGTTTTAAATCTGTTCCAACTTTCATGAGCTTTTTCAGAAAACAAATAATTGTTGTTGTTTTTTTTTTTTTTGTTTGTTTTTTTTCCCTGAAGGAGATCTTCCTGAATATTTCCTAGTTTATATTTTCATGCTGAAAGAGGAACCACGTCAGTGTGTAAAGTAACAGATGTGACGCAAAGTTCAGGAGCGCAGAGATGACAACAAGCATACTGTAGAGGAGGCTGAAATTGAAAGTTGTAAATGAACAGGCTGAGCAAAAAATCAAGAACCAACGGGGATATGTTGAGCAAAATTAGTAAAGCACAATGCAGCAGCTGAGAAAATATGAGAAGTATCGTTGTTTACTCTCATTGGTTCCTGAATATTTGGACACCCTGTCTGTTACAGGGTAAATTCACACTTATAACCAAGATTTTTCACTATGGATGCGTTCACATTACAAGCCACATTGTTCCGGTTCTGATTCTTTCATGTATCAGATTTACATGTCGTTACAGTTCATGTTCATAATGCATTCGCAGAGGCAAACCTTAGCAGGAAGTGCGATATGACCGTTCTTAATTAAGTCGCATGACCACGTATTTGGTGTCCCAAAAACTTTGACATCATTTGAAATATAAATTTCTGAGTATCTACAGTCCCAGTCAAACGGAATTAAAGAAGCTTCATGTTGATAAATAAACTGTATTCAAACGGATATAGACTTTGTAACCGATTTCGCAAAGTTTCACAAATGTTCAATGCGCACCGCCTATGACAGACGCACGTCAAGTCAGTAGTCCAGCTCCTGCCAAGCACGCTGTAGCATAACTTAAGATAAGATAGACCTTTATTTATCCCACAGTGGGGAAATTTCTAATTTCCTAAATTGCGTAAGATTCTCCCGCACCTCGATGATTCCCTGCTCGAGTTCCTCTAGTCTTGTAGGAAGTGGAGGGGATAAAGACCAGTCCTTTCACATAGCTCCATAGAAAGAAAAAAAAAACCCCACAAGCTGTCAAGTCCGGTGAACGTGGTGACCATTTCAACTGCACATTGTCATTATCACTGAGAAAAAGTAGAACATTAAGCTTAGTTAGTTTTCACATATCATTAAAATTTTAGATCATTTGAGTGAGAATTGGCTCCCTGTATATTCAATTTAAGACCATATAAAAGTGACTGAAATCTGATCTGGAAAACATCAGATTTGTGCATTCAGAAATTCAGATTTTTATGTGTCACATTACAGTAAAAAAAATAAATAAAAAATTGAGTCACTTCAGGCTGGTAGTGTGAACGTACCATATGTTTGGAACAAGTATTATATTGGAACCCAACTGGTAAAAGCTCACACTGGCCAAATCAGTGACATGATTAGACTTGTATTAGATTGCATTAAACTTTGTCATTGTGCGTGTACAAAGCCAATGAAATGGAGTTAGCATCTGGCCAGAAGTCACACATAATATATTTACAATAATTAAGAAATGCAGCTGTAAAGCTACAGTATGTACAGGGGTGTGAATGCCTCAAGTACTGGAGGTGGTATTAGTGTAGTTCATGATCTGCAGAATGTACAGACTCTGGAGCTTGTTTTTGCTTTTCTATAGCAATCAGCTTAATCGTCACATCGTACAACTAAATTTTTTTTTAAGCTATCAGATCATTTGAAAGATTCCATCAGAGGAAGCACGCCAACAGTGCTTCTTAATGATCTGTGGTCCTAATGTGCCTCTCCATATTATTCCGGTTGCCTCTAGCTCAGACGTAACCTACTGAAATAAGTCAAACATTTATTTCTACATATTTAAGCACATAACTAAGACACATAACCGTGGCTGCTTATTTGGTTCTGCTTGTAGGGTCTCATGGAGCCAGTCATCCATCAGAGACCCTCACTCCCTTGGTGACGTGGGGGGCCGGAGTTCAGAGAGCTCAGAGAACCACGACTTTTCAGAATTACGACGATGAGTACAGCAGAGGTATGTTTTCATCTATTTAACCCCCTCACAGGCATTATGTAGTGATATTAGACTGGAGACTTTAACTGTATGGTTTGTGATGATCTCAGACTGGGGTCTGGAGACGTACAGGAGGATTGACGTCAACCAGGTAGAATTTTTCCTCTTTGTCTTGATTTTACGTTATTTTAGATTAGGAATGATTGCATGGTTGGTGATTCTTCTGATTTGTTTTCATGAATACAGGCTGATATCGCACCGCTCATGTCATCCCTCATCGGGGTTCCCATCCCACTCAACTCTGTGGTAAGACTGAGATCTAGACATGATTTTTTTTATATCCCTGGCATAGTGATGATGATGATGATACATTTGACTACAATGTAATCTAGTTGTGATTATAATAAAAATAAAAAGACTAATGTTATATCATTTACACTGTAGAAATGATGCATCAGGTTTTGGTTATGTGGACGGAACCTAGAGATCGGTATTGTTTTGAAAATCTTTTACACCCAAACAATATATATATTTTTTTACTTTTGACCTGTTATTTATTTGCGACGATGAACAAACTCAAAACAAAAGTAATTTTTCTTAATTTGGTAGTGGTGTGGATCATTGTTGTTGTTGTTGTTGTTAGTGCAGTCGATCACTCACGTTTAATGAAATGTTTCATATTTATGTATTACGTGACTTTGGAATTACTGTGGTAAAATGTTTAAAATTTAAATTTTCACAGCTAAAAGTTTCTTTTTTTCCCCCTTCCATACTTTATATTCTTTATTTGAAAACTATTTTTAATATTTAGGTCATCAGCGGTCGTACAAGCATTTCACTTCATATCATACTGTGTATGTGACAAATAAAATTTTTATTTGATTTGATGTATTTGTGCAACATAATTTTTTTTTTTCTAATTTCTTTTGAAAAAATGTTGAAAATGTGGGTTAATTTTAAAAAAACGTTTTTTCTTGTTAGCTCCAAATCGTTCACTTTGTGCCTTTTGGTTGCTGGTTTGTAGGAGTCGATATGCTGATTATCTAAATAGTACATTTGCATCTACATTTTCTTCCTGTGATTACACAAAATATGTAGGATTTGAGAAGTTTTTATTTTCCTTCTCCCCTCTACTGATATGCAACACCTCGATATGTTGATTTGCAGGGGGTCCTTCCACTCGAGTACCTCAATAACAGCCAGCATTTCAAAGCTGAGAGCATGTACGCGAATGCCGTCCAAATCCTGGAGCAATTCAAAGTGAGTTCCATTCCGCTTCTTTTGATTCTTTTTGAATTTGACTTATTGTTTATCTTCAGAATAAATATAATGATTATTCTAATCATGTACGTTATTATTTTGTTAATGATCAGGTGAAAATGACACAGAAAAAGGAGAGAACTTTGTCATTTCTCTTCACGCCCTACCAGTGAGTGGAGTGTTGGTCTTTTTAAGCCGTATTGCGTTCGGTCACGTTACTGCCGTCTCATTACTGTTTCCTGTTTAGATTCCTGACCGATTCTAAAATGACCGAGTTTCTAAGTCACACAAGATCACTGATAGAGAAAGGGCACTTCGATGAAGCTGTGAGTACCGAACGAAGGTTTAACAGTAATTTAAACACTGATGTCACGGTGTCCACTAAAGCGTAAACCTTCTGCTCTATTCTCAGATTTATCAGTGTAAGGTTCTGATCGATCAGGCCATGGACGGATTGTCCTACTACCACACCTACGACCGCATTTTCCTGGGCTGCAGCGTGGTATTAGGGTTCATTGGATGGACGTCTTACGTGGTTTTGGTCATTCTGAAGACTCACGCCAGTCTGCGCAAACCGCCTGCTGGACGAGACACAGTAAGATAAGATGTGCACAATTTTACTAAATTATATGATTTATAAATGGAATATTGAGCTTACATTAGAAAAAGTAAGCTTTTTTGTTTTATTAAATATATAGTATATTTTGTACAAGTGTTCTTTTTGGGGAGGGGGCACATTGCCGTAGTGGTTAGTACTGTGGTCTCCCTTCTCCAGAGTTCGAGTCCCACCTCCGGTCTGTGGGTGTGGAGTTTGCATGCTCTCTCTGTCCTGCTTTGTGGGGTTCCCCCGGATTCTCTGGTTTCCTCCCACAGTCGAAAAAAACAAGCAGATTATTCTAACTGATATTTCCAAATTGACTGTAGTGCACGAATGAGTGTGTGAGTGTGTAGCCCGTCTAGTGCCTCGAGTCCCCTGGGACAGGATAAGCAGTATAGGTGGCTTTATCATCTTTACAGAGCTGTCAGCCTTTCACTGTTCAGATACTGTGTGCATTGGTTTCCTTTAAAGGCAGAAAATAATCCACACTGAAATGTGTCTCTGGTACTTTTAAACACCTGACACCAACCCACCAGCCTTTAGCACATCAAAGGAATGTACATCATTTATTTTTTTACAGTTTAAATATGCATCTTATTTTATTTCTCCCCAGTGGGGACCTGGGGTAGAATAGGTCCCTAGCACCCCCTTGCTGATTGTAAGAGGCGACAAGGTGTCAGTGGATGCCGAGATCGTGGTATTTGAGGAATGTGACATACTTCGGATGTCTCTGCTCCAACACAATACTTTGGCTCCAATTTCATTCAGACGGGAGGTTGGAATGGCCCATTCCAATCAATCGGCTGGTCAAGACTTGCCCTGGATATACCACAGGTTACCAGAAGGCGTTGGCTAAGGGTTAATTGAGTTATGAAAACATTTATTTTTACTTTCTCAAGTATATCATCCCTATATCTTTGATGCATACCCGGTGGAAATCCGCGGCTCTGTGCATCCCCTTGTTGGGCTTCGAGGTGGGTGAAGAGTAGAGATGACGAAACATAAAATTAATCAACATGGCAAAAACTCAAACCACAAAACGACGATTATCGGATCAAGACTCGACCTATGATTTAGGGAATCGCTACAACTTTCCCCCTAAAAACGAAAACAAGCTAAGATATATATACTATTGGAATCCCTGTCTCCCGATGCTCCGCTCTCCAGACTATCCCCATTTGCTATACAGAGAGGTATTGCTGGTATAGCAGGGACAGTGAATAATTTAAAGAAGCTAAGATCTGGCCAGATTCTAGTAGAATGCAGCAAAAAAATCCAAGCTGAGAACTTACTACACACAAATGTGCTTGCTGGTGTAACTATAAAGGCTTTTAATCATCCGACACTAAATAACAGTAAAGGAGTAATTCGTACCAGGGAATTGGAAAATATGGAAGAGAATGGAATAACTGCAGAATTGAAGTCTCAAGATGTGATAGATGTGAAGAGAATCACAATCAAGAAAGAAGGCCGCATTATCAAGACCGGCACCTACATCTTAACCTTCAACAAACCCCAACACCCAGAAAAGATTCAACTAGGGTACTTAAGTGTCCCAGTTGATATGTTTTTACCGAACCCACTTCAGTTGCCAGAAATTCGGACATGGTTCAGCTAGTTGCAAAAATAGACCCATCTGCAACAGACCGCCAAAGTGCAATAACTGTGCAGGGAACCACCCAGCTTCCTCAAAAACCTGCCCTTCCTGGATCAAAGAGAAAGAAATACTAAAGTTAAAAATCACCAAGAAAGTGAACTATAAGGAAGCTCGAAGATTAGTTGAAGGTGCCCACACCTTCAGATTAGAGAAAACCTTTGCAGCTGCAGTAAAACCACAACTACGAACTGTTGAAACCCAAACAGAAATTACTTGGATAAGTGATAAAGCACAAAAGACAGAGGAGACCAAGAACAAGACCCAAAGTAGCCAAAGACAGACAACAACACAACAGACACAAACGAACCAAAAAGACAATCCTTTGACCGACAAAAACCAATCAAGCAATAAGAGCCATAAGAAATCATCCTCACATAAATTAAGCAAAGAAAAGAAGACTGACCCCACTAAAGACATCGAAATGACAGAGGACACATACTCTCGAAGCCGGAGTCCCTCTCCAAACGTTCGGAGTAAGGGACACACCCCCTTGTCCTACCCACTTGAAACTGGATAGACACATAATACAGTGGAACTGTCGTGGACTGAAAGCCAACTTTGCTGAATTACAATGCCTAACTGCAGTACTCAACCCTCTTGCTTTTTGCCTCCAGGAAACTTACCTCTCCCCAAATTGCAAATTGTCCCTGAAGCAGTTTACTTTTCTAAACACATACTGTATGGCCCAAACATTCAACGTCCATCAGGTGGCACAACTATATTAATAAGGACGATGTCATTCACAGTCGCATCAAAATAAACACCAACATACAAGCAGTAGCAGTCCGGCTGACATTACTAAAAACAGTTACATTGTGTTCCATCTATATTCCTCCGGATAACACCGTAACATACCAAGAATTGGAAAGACTGATAGGACAACTACCAAGACCTTATATCTTCATGGGTGACTTAAATAGCCACAATCCTTTGTGGGGAGGAAAGCACCTTGACACAAAAGGAAAAAGAATTGAAAAACTCATAATTGAAAATGACTTGTGCCTACTAAACGATGGTTCACACACCTATTTACATCCAGGCCATGGAACCTTCTCTGCCATCGACTTAACTGCAGCCCCGAACTGCTGACCGATTTTTCATGGCTTGTATGGGATGACCCTTGTGGAAGTGACCACTTCCCACTGATTACAGTATAACTCTAACAGTAACTGAAAAACAGCAATCCCCCCCCAAAATGGAAATTACAAAAAGCAAATTGGCATGCATTTCGAACCGCTTGCCAAGAGAGAATTATCGAGAACTGTCAGGACCATGAGGACTCCATGAAGTGGTTCACATACACTTATTACACCAGCAGATGAAATCATCCACCAAACAATTCAAAAGACACAACCCATGGTTTGACGATAAATGCAAACAACTTATACAGGCACGGAAAAAAGCGGTAAAACATTCAATAAACATCCAACAGCTGAAAATCTCACCAACGTAAAAATCTGCCAAGCACGAAGCAAAGAAACGAAGCTGGAATCTATTTGTATCAAGCCTGACAAGAAACACATCTACAAAGAAAATATGGAATGTGATAAGAAGAATGAAAGGAAAAGGAGGTGGACCACAAGTAAAACATATAAATGAGCTAGGTACCCTTCTAACTCAGAAACAAGAAATAGCAAACAGTTTAGCAAAAACATTTGAAAGAAACTTCTCAGCAGAAATTTACCACACAAAATTTCGGAGACTCCAGGAAACGCAAGAAAGAATTGAATTAAACTTCCATACTGAAAATTTAGAAACGTATAACCAACCCTTTACTATGGAAGAGCTATCGGTTTCCTTAAAATGCTGCCATGACACTGCAGTAGGACCAGACAAAGTCCATTACCAATTTTTGAAACACTTACCCCAAAACATATTGTCCATTCTATTGGGAAACTTTAATAAAATCTGGAGAACTGGTAGTATCCCACCATCTTGGCTAGAGGCAACAGTTATACCTATACCTAAACCAAATAAGGACCATACAGACCCTAACAACTATCGAACTATAGCACTAACAAGTTGTATGTGCAAAACCATGGAAAGGATGGTAAACAATCGACTCGTCTGGAAACTGGAATCCGATCATCAAATAAGTGACTTCCAGTGTGGTTTTAGAAAAGGAAGGAGCACTCTAGACCATCTTATAAGACTTGAGCAATATGTCCGTGATGGTTTCATTAAAAAGGACCATGTGGTAGCCCTCCTTTTCGACTTAGAAAAAGCATACGACACCACCTGGAAATACGGGATCTTAAAAGATCTACATAAAATGGGTTTCAGAGGCAACCTACCCACCTTCATATCCAGTTTCCTATCTAACAGAAGCTTTCGTGTCCAAATAGGATACTCTGTCAGACTTGTGTACTCAAGAACAAGGAGTCCCCCAGGGCAGCATCCTCTCTGTCACACTGTTCATGATAAAAATAAATAGCATTGTAAATACTATTGGCCCAAATGTACGGTGTAGTCTCTATGTTGATGATGTCTGTATATGTTACAGGGGAAAAAACATGAGCACAATCGAAAGACACTTACAGTTATGCAGAATACATGAATGGTCAGTAGAAAATGGGTTCAGGTTCTCTAAGACAAAAACCGTCTGTATCCACTTTTGTCTCCTGTGAACCCTGCATCATGAACCAGAACTATTCATCGACAGAGAAACAATTAAAGTCGTCAAAGAAGCTAAATTCTTAGGACTGCTCTGGGATAACAAAATGACCTTCATCCCTCATATTAAGTCCCTAAGAAACAGATGCCTAAAAGTTTTGAACATCATTAAGTCACTAGCAAAGACTAAATGGTGCTCGGATTACACAGTTTTACTACGACTGTACAGACTACTGGTCCGATCCAGGCTGGATTATGGAAGTATCGTCTGTGGATCCGCCATAAAATCATACCTGCAAATGTTAGATACTGTCCACCACCAAGGACTGAGACTCGCATTGGGAGCTTTCAGGACCTCACCAGTTCAAAGCCTATACACAGAAGCAAATGAACCACCTCTTCATATTAGACGCTTGAAACTAGCTCTTCAGTATGCAACAAAGATAAAAACAAATCCACAAAATCCATCTTATAATCCGACCTTCTTCCCACAATATTTGCATCTGTATGAAGCCAGACCAAACTACATCAAACCTTTCGGTATACGCGCCAGACCTCACATGGAAAACTTGGGCATAAATCTGGACATCCTAAGTCAGACACACTTTTGCCCAATACCTCCTTGGAACTTGGAAAAGCTTTAAATAAATCTGTAACTGACTTATAATAAGAGAGCTGAAACTCCTCCGTATACAGTATATTCCGTCAACAAGTCCTCGAAATAAAAAGCATTTTTCCCAACCATAAACCCATATACACGGACGGATCAAAAATGGACAACCACGTTTCTGCAGCAGCAATAACGGACCAACAGCATTACGGAATCCGTATCCCAGACCAAAGTTCCACCTTTACAGCAGAAGCCCGGGCTCTGTTACTTGCTCTGGAACATATTGAAAAAGAAAGAGAACTAAACGCCTTAGTATTCACCGATTCAAAATCCTGTCTACAAGCCTTGGAATCTCTGAAAACAAATCACCCAATAATCACTGATATATTAATCAAGGCAAACCAACTACAGAAGAACCATCTCAATATTATCTTCTACTGGATTCCAGGACATAGTGGAATAATGGGAAATGAACAAGCTGACATGGCAGCAAGACAAGCTCTTAAAGAAACTATTAGCATATGCCAAATCCCACCCTCTGACCTTAAACCATTGATAAATCAATATATATCAAATAAATGGCAAGCAGAATGGGAACAATACAAAAACAACAAATTATTCGAAATAAACCCAGTGGTAGGAAAAAGAAGTTATCACTCATTCGCATCAAGACACGACCAGGTAGTATATACAAGGTGCCGTATAGGCCATACAAACATTACCCATGCTTATTTATTGAAGGATGTAGAAGCCCCAAAATGTCAGCACTGCAGAACGACCCTAACCATAAAACACATACTTTTTACAACCATAAGAAAACAATTTCTACTGGAACAAGATTTAAAAAACATATTCTGCAAAGCAAAACCAGAAAAACTCTTACATTTTCTGTCTAAAGTACATGTAAAGAACCAAATGTAAAACCCTGTTCTTCTGACCAAGACCATGCTATTATGTGATCTATTATTATTATATCCTTTTAACTTTCTCACTACGCTCTTAATCACTTAAATTTTTATAACATAATAAATCAGCTTAATATTTGATGTCAATCTTGTCATGAAATAGCCTGTGAAACTGATATGGCAATAAACCCAAATACAAACAAACAAATATTTTATTTCTTTTATTTCACTTAGAGAAGGATCTTGTTAATTTTTTGTATATAGTCTGAATTATAGGCTGAATTTTATATATTTCCCTATATCTGGCTAAAAAAAAAAGTAGCCATTTTCATCATTGCATCAGGTGAAATAATGTTAGAATTACAGAAATTGAGTTAAAACCTGTCCAACACATTATTGAACAAATCTAGAAGCATAGACCTGAACCATCAACCCTGTGGAGGAAATGTTTTTCTGAAAATGATGAATGACTGTGATCAGAGATCAATACTTTGTAAAAAGAAATATCCGGTAGAAATCAAACCTGGGTTTAACAGTGAAAGTAAAAGTATTTACATACACACACGCAAGATTAGGAATAAACAGCCATGTGTCCATAAGAAAACCACTTGTAAACTTTTCCAATCTATTAATATTATATAAATAACAAAAAAAATCTATAAATAACCCATTGAGTATGAGTACAAGGTTGAATTAAATAAAATACCACATTGCTAAGTACATATGATTTAGTTAGCTTTAACAACTTATTAAATAAAAATTATTAATTGAATAAAATTATTCAATCTATAACCGTAAATCTATTTTTTACTGGGAAAAATTTGCATTTCAAAAAAATTGTGTTGGTAATTTCCCTTTAGGTGGTTTATTTAAATGGTGCACTAAAGAAGAAGAAGTGATGTCATGTATACTATTCTATTTTTCTGAATCACCTGTCTGCTGTGTTTCCTGTTGTTTCAGTCAGCAGGGAGACATCTGGGTCGGGTGTTTGCCGGCGTGGGCCTGCTGGTGTCTCTTTTCCTGTTTCTTCAGTCCAGTCCTTTCACCTACTACATCTACTGCCTGCTGCCTGTCCCTGTGTGGTACGGCGTCCTTAAAGAGTGAGCCACCCTTTATTGATCATGAATTGTGTTATCGAGGTGCCCTGATCAGCCAACGCAAATCATGAAGTTGGTAGTGGATCCTTTGGGGGTTGTGGGATGACGCCCCCGTCGATCAGACTTGTTTGTCTGCTTCTTTGTGAGCTTGTTCGGATTTGTATCTGGGGAAATTGGTGTAGTGCACTGGGTGTTCTGGTGCCGTTCTATTGTGGCCAGCATTTAATTTTTTCAGCAAGTTATGCTGTATTCATTGGCTTTTTTTTTGGCTATTGGACCAGACAGACTAGTCTTTGCTCCCACTTGTATAAATAAGCCATGATGCCTCCACCAGTTAATTTTAAACCGTTTGTATTTTGTTACTGAAAATAATTCTTTGTAATGTTTAACATTTCTAATAATTTGCCTAATATAACACCTAATATTTTATATTAAACCTGTTCTAGTAAATAAAATAATAAATAAAAGACATACTGTACCACTTAGTTCCATATGGTCTGTGTTACATCACCATAATTTTCCCTAAAGGAGAAATGGGTCTGGCCTTTTAAGTGGTAATGTGTTAATATAATGGCTGAGGTGTATTTGTGAGTAAAAACAAGTTAAAGTTAACTACTATACTGAATCATAACTTTTTTTTTTTTCTTAAAATTTAATTCCCATCATGTTCACAATATTCGTTTATGGGTAGTTCACACCATGTTTGCGTAGACCCTGTGTTTCATTTTGCGCATGTGGGTGGTATTGTTCCACACTGCATGTTCATATATACATATGTATATACGTCAAATAGACAATATATTTGTCACCTGCATGTTTTTGTGGGTGTTAAGTTCATGCTTGTTTTCACACATAAAAAAAGGTAAATAATTTAGGGTCACAGTGCAGAGCTTGGGGATGTTCTTGGCTCTTTAAGCATGCAAAAGTTTTTGCTATTTGTTAGTTGAATTTGGGAACCTGTGTTAATTAATTTGGATTTTTCCCATCAAAATCTCCAAATCTACTTATCAGCTTTGTACTTTAAAAACTAAAGTTGTGCATTTTGTCTTGTTAACACTCTTGTTTTAGATTCAGGATCCTTGTTGATTTTATCAGCTCGGTTCCATCCTTGCCCCTAAGCAAATGCATTGGATATTTTGTTCTAATCACATTCGGGATAGAGTTACTGGTAAGTCAGCCAGAACGTAGAAAATATTAACAAAATCCGCAGAATTGTGCTTCCAAAAAAAGAAATCTTTCTTTTCCATTGATTTGTAGGTTGTGAGTTTTTTCCACCGGGCCGTGCTGACCCTGGGACTGATAGCACTGTCGCTGTGGCCTGTTTTTTCAGGGATTTATAAAAAAAACAAGGTAAGATAGAAGAGTTGTTTTTCTACACCTGCTTTCATGATGAGAAGAGTGAAAAAATAAAAGGTGATGCATGATTTCCTGTGCAGGTTTTTTTTTTTTTACTTTATACAAAACAGCTTCCATGAAGTCAAGTTGAAAACTTTTGTTACTAAATTATTCTATTCAGAGGTTTCAGTTCTGCTTAAAATTAACTGTATGCAAGAGTAACATATGGAGGCATTATGACTCTGCATTTGTCTATATGTTATGTAAGGAATAAAACACTCTACGTCATGATGTTATCGGGAGTATGATACACAAACATTTGTTTTCCAGAAGCGAAGTTACTGTTACCTCACATACATACATACATACATACAGCGAATGTGGACATACAGCTATTTCCCTTAAACAGCACATCCTGAAGTGCTTTATGACGTGTAGCAATGATGAATTATGTTTTATTTATCCATTACATCACATACACTTTCTGTGTTTTAGTCCAGGTCAGTGAGCTGGGTATTGAGCTGCCTGTGTCTGGCAGTGTTTCCTCTGATGCCCGTTGTGGGACGAGAACCCAACACCAACTATGTGTAAGATCTCTCACTTTCTGACTCATAAAATGGAAATGGTTATATTTCTGGCCTGTCGTGTCATATTTATTATGTGATGTGTTTTTAAATTCAGGTTATGTGCTGGAGCTCTAACCTTGTTCACGTCAGTCCTCTACATCTTATCGCACAAACATGCAGGAATGCATACGAGAGATCGGCAGCTGTTTATCGGCCAGGTTTTTTTTCATACACACATCGTTTTACGTTTGAAAATATTCCTGCTTGGTTAACAGATCAGTGTAAACCCCCTGTTTTGGTCAAAGACAGGCTTTGTAATTTTACTGCTGTGGTGGTGATTGCAGATGCTGCAGGTGGCTCTGTGCTCTTACGTGCTTTCCAGTACTCACTCTAGTCTGCAACTCAAACAAGGCCTGCCACTCTTCAATCAGCTCATCAGCTGGAGCACATTAGGTCAGATAACCTTTTTTATTTCTATTGAATTATGTTGATGTAGGCCTTTAAGTATGGAATAACCAGTGGTGTCAAAAGTATTCACATTCATTACTTGAGTAGAAGTATAGATACTAGGGTTCAAAAATACTTCTTTAGAAGTTGAAGTATCAACCCAAGCTTTTTACTTAAGTAAAAGTTTAAAAGTACTGGTTTCAAAACTACTTAAAGTATAAAAGTAAAAGTACCGTGAGGGGCGACAAAAGCATTAAGGTCTCGCTTTCTGATCATGTGACGGGGGGGGGGGTACGCATTCTTATCATGCGACCGGGGGGTGGGGGGGGTGCGTTCTTATCATGCGACCGGGGGGGGCCCAACCCCCCCCCCCTATTTATTTATTTTTTTCTACTCCTTACATTTAAAAAATAGCCTCGTTACTCTATTTTTATGATCAGAACGCGCAACCCCCCCAACCCCCCCCCCAAGATTCTTAACATGCGACTGGGGGGGGGGGGGGGGTTGCGCGTTGTGATCATAAAAATAGAGTAACGAGGCTATTTTTTAAATGTAAGGAGTAGAAAGTACAGATAATTGCTTAAAAATGTAAGGAGTAGAAGTAAAAAGTCGGCTGAAAAATAATTACTCCAGTAAAGTATAGATACCCAAAATTTCTACTTAAGTAAGGTAACGAAGTATTTGTACTTCGGTACTTGACACCTATGGGAATAACATACTGTACTGAATATACACCACCGTTCAAAAGTTTTAGAACACTTGCAAATTTCTTTGTTTTTGTTTAGTGATTTATTTTCTACATTCTACAACAATACTGGGGATTTCAAAACTATAAAATAACACATATGGGATTAGGTAATTACGTAACAACAAGAAAAACAACAGTTAGTTGTTATTTTAAGACACAGAGGTCAGCCTTTCTGTAATAGTTCTTGCAAGAACAGTATCGTCAAGTGCATTTGCAAAATCCGTCAAGCACCATAATGAAACTGTCTCTCATGAAGGCCGTCCCAGGAGGACGAGACCAAAACCTACCTCTGCTGCAGACGAGAAGTTCATTTAGAGTTATCAGCCTGAAAAATGACCAATTAACAGCACCTCAGATTAGAGGCGTTATGAAGTCTTTACAGAGCAGAAGTAGCAGAAACATCTCAATATCAACTGTTCAAAGGAGATTAATGCATTTTTTGGACGCCTTCAGCATTCCTTTACAATGTAGAAAGAAATAAAAATCAGGAACCATCATGGAGTTAGAAAGTAATCTAAAACTTTTGAACGGTAGTGTATATTTATAGTGATATTTAATGTTGTGGAAAACATTAAATATGTAAATAATCACAAACAGTTACTCCCTCACTGGTCTCTCTCTTTTTGTAAGTTATTAAGACACAAATTACGAGCATGCCCTTACAGAAAAAGCATAAAACAGAACTTGTTTGTTCCGTAAGATTTTCCCATCTTGGGCACACCTTGGTGAGACGTCTTACCTCCCGGAGATGTTAAATAAACATCTCCTTACCAAAACATCATGGTTTTAAATCTCTGAATCACTTTTGTTTTTAAAATTAAAAATGTGTTACTATAATAACAACTATGATAGTAAGGTATCAGATTGAGCGCATTAATACAAACCTGCGATTTGCAGCTGCACTACTGTTAGCACCACCTTCTGACCAGATCAGATTTTGGCGAATTCAGCAGTGTGATGATAAAATATAACTAGACAGGTACATGAGAGGTGCTTGCCATGAGTGATGCCAACTCGGGACTTGTACAGTATAATGATAGTCTACGGGATCAGTTGCTAAGGTGCTCTAAAGTGGCTGCTAGGGCGTGGCCTGACAGCTTCCCAATGATACAGAGAGACTGATTGGTTGCCTGAGTAAAATGACCCGCCCTCATGTCTCTATGACAAGGGGATCCAAAGCTATATGGAAGTTACCATAGGAGGGAATGCGACTATGAGCACTTCCTGTTTTTAATTGCAAGTACCTTCACCATAGTATATCAATGCGGCATATTTGGGCGCCTCTTATGCCCCAGGCGTACATCTAATACCCTTTTGCAGGGTATGTTCTGACACAGCTTGCAAGCCTCATCAAATGTTTTAAATTTTATATTTCTACAAAATGGTAGAATTCGTCAAAGTTGGTTTCGACGTTAGAAAAGTCACTCTGCCCTTTAGAAAGGTCATAGCCAGAGGTGGAAAGAGTAATAAAATTTTGTACTCAAGTACAAGTACTGTTACTTCAGTGAAATTTTACTTAAGTACAAGTAAAGTTACCATCATAAAAATCTACTCAAGTAAAAAGTAGCTCATAAAAAAAATAAAGTAACTCGGTAACTTTTACTCTGAGTAAATTTTTTAAACAGCGGGGGTGGGATGAGGCATTCTAGCGTAGTTCAAAAAAGATGAGCAGATATAAATCTCAAACTAGCTGTTTTTAACTGAACGAACACCTTTGCATAATAAAGCTGTTGTCTTTCTTGTGCTTGAAAATCAAAGTGGTCACTTAAATATGGTGTTACGTCCCAGTCTAGGGTCATACAGCAAAAGAATGGTTCAGGGTTCTATTTTAAACTGTATGGAAATGGTGGTATATGGCAGAAAGAACTAGATCCAATCATTAACTGATGAAATAATGAGGTTTGTATATACAAAAAAAAACACACACGCACACAACAGGAGGAGGAGTATCAGATTCAGGGTGGACCCAACATAAAATAAAATAAACAAAATGGGATTTATATTTAGTAGCTAGATTACTTGCCTAAAAAATAAAATAAAAACCCACAAACAAAAATACAGATACCTTCCCGGACTCTCTAAACCAAAAAACAGTGAATAAATTCCCTCTTCCCAAAATAAATGGCAGCCACGCCCTCACTACAAGTGAGTGCACAAACATACAGTGAAATTATCTACAAATATATACAAAGACCAACCAAACCAATGGTAGTCGATGACGTCACTCTCAGGGTGGAAGCGACCATGTGGAAGGTCACGTAGATGCCGATGTGGGGACAGTCAGAAAACCTGGAGTGGAGTCTGGAGCGGCGCCACCAGGACATGATACACACACGCGAGCGTAATATTATCATTATTTTAGCATTTTCATTCATTTATTTTATACTCAGTAGCGAATATGATTTAAAATGTAGCGAATTACAATACTTCAAACAAAACGTGCTTAAGTAAAAGTAAAATTACAGATTTTAAAAACTACTTTAAAAAGTAGAAATACACAAAAAAGCTACTCAATTACAGTAACGCGAGTAAATGTAATTTGTTACTTTCCACCTCTGGTCATAGCACCCCATTCCCGAATAAGCCGCATGATTTGACACCTCTTTCAAGGGTCTACGACGAGCGGTATGGGACTATTTACACGCTAAAGTTTGTAAGGAAGAAAAATAATAAGCCTGCAAGATAATACAAGTGATGCTTTGCTTTACAAGCACCACTAATATCACTGAAAGATTTTTTAACTAAATTAACAATGCTTTCCTGCTTTTCTCTCTCTCTCGTTCAGTGTCCTCATTTTTTGTGCCTCTGCTGAGTTCAACACGACTCTTCCACAGGCTGCTGAGTATTCTGATGTCTCTGGTCTGTGTGTACATTCTCCTCAGCACCGGGTAAGATACAGGTTCTCTAAACATTGTGTAGATCCTAAAGTATATGATGATATAGGATAAATATATATATACACCATACACATAAATGTACATTGTTTCAAGCCTAGTTTATAGGCCAAGAATAAATGTAACATGGCTAGCTACAGTACTTCACCTTATGCTCTAGATGTTCAGAGTGATATTTTTTCCCCCATGAACATCTTGTAAATGGTTAGTTGACCATCTGAACAATGTCTAAAACAAAACATCTAATTAAATAATTTCCAATTTCAAGCTTTCAACCTGATTTAATAGTACGAGTCAGTGGTCTGTACGTCAGAATTATGTATTTCAACCTGGTGCGACACTTGTGTTGACTTTATTTCCCTTTAACACAGTCACACAGTACGATCATAAGGCCTGTCGTGTGTCAAAGTAGATTTAAAATAGTTTTATCCGGCCCATGAGACTCTGATCTAAGCACTTGCGGTTAAAGACTTTTGACTTCACTATAGTGCCTTTTGCTTTGGCAATTTTACAGATCTTGCGTAGTTCTTCTCTGAATTGTGTTCTTTTTTTTTTTTTGTCACCACAAAGATTTCAACTGCTCATTTTGATACTCTGTGGTTGAGCTGGAGAACTTTGAAGGAAGTGGGATGGATGTTCAGCCTTCTTTAACCAACAGAGGTTTTTTTTTTTTTTGCACTGTAATGCATACTGCAGAGAAAGATATTGCATGCACATTAGTCTAAACGTTTGCACCGATACAAATGTACAGTACTTAAAGCATTAGTTGATTTTGCTCTTGTACATTCATGGTCAGAGTCAGCCCTTACTAAGACAAAATGTGCACAAATGTTTTTTATTTATTTTTTATTATTTGCAACTTCCTTCAGTCCAGCATTGTATTTACAGTAAGGTGTGAAAAGGCATGTGCAACTTATATAGAATTCTCAATGCTGAACTAATCGTGTCTACAGTAAGTGTGAAATTGAAAAATGGTTCATAGGGAAGAGAAACCAGAGTTTCTAAGAACAGGTGCTCGTACACATGTTGAGTCTGGTGCCTTGCTTTCTTATTCAACTTCTCACCGAGTTTTTCCTTGCCGCTGTCACATCCCGCTTCATTCAATATGGATCAGGATTCCTGTACTAGGATGTCTGTTTTGTGACATTATCTATAGTGCTATAGGCTCATAAAATTGAATTTCAGTCATTTTGGTTGGAGTGGGCTTGAGGGGAAGTTTCCGTCATTTAACCATATCATCATGTCAACCCTTTGTTTAAAATTATGCTAACTTTCCCTTTTCCGTCAGCGTGTATTATTAGCTCTAACAGGTTCGTATTGTATGGTTGTTTCTAGATTAATTTACTTTTTCAGTTCCTGTTTGGTTGGTCTTTTAAGCTGTTTCAATTTGGACAACAATCCTAGCGTTAATCATAATATAAAATATATATTTTATATTCAGTTTAGGTTTATGAATAATTTTCAGGAATGTTCTGAAATTTCAGCACAAAAACATGGTTAATGTCCATTCAATACAATTACTTTATGTATTACTGTCAGTGAAATATGCGATGCAGGATTTTCAGATCACATGCCTGTTTTATTCACTGCGGTTGTTCCTGGTTCAGAGATTTCCACCTGTGCTGTTGCTTGCAGTGTCCGGGCTATTAACCCTTCAACTGCTTCAGAGTTTTCTAGGACTTTTAAGGACTCATTGCTGTTTAACGGTGACAATTACAATCTCAGTGTGGAAGAGTTCACTGTCTTATTTGATTGTACATGCACTGGGATATTGGACTCTGTTGCTCCATTGAGGAAGAAACATTGTAAAGCATTGTCTCAACTAGGGCTGCACGATATATCGAAAAAATATCGTTATCGCGATAATGGCGTGCGCGATAACCATATCGCAAGGAGTTGCGATAAATATTTTATTTGCCAAGCATTTGTGTGTCCAAATTTGACCAATCAGATGGGCCCTTACTAGGGCGCTTATATCTTTATACACACAGTGGTGTGAAAAACTATTTGCCCCCCCCCCCTCCTGATTTCTTATTCTTTTGCATGTTTGCCACACAAAATGTTTCTGATCATCAAACACATTTAACTATTAGTCAAAGATAACACAAGTAAACACAGAATGCAGTTTTTAAATGAGGGGTTTTATTATTTAGGGAGAAAAAAAAATCCAAACCTTTTGACTGGTACTGTATAAATGTTGGCGGCGCGGTGGTGTAGTGGTTAGCACTGTCGTTTGCACCCTTGCACCTCCAGGGTCTGGGTTCAATTCCCCGGCCAGGCTCGATTCCCGTCTCTGTGTGCATGGAGTTTGCATGGAGTCTCCCCGTGCTTGGTGGGTTTCCTCCGGGTACTCCGGTTTCCTCCCACAGTCCAAAGATATGCAGGTTAGGCTAATTGGCGTTCCTAAATTGTAGTGTGTGATTGGGTGTGTGAGTATGTGTGTGTGCCCTTCGATGGATTGGCACCCTGTCCAGGGTGTACCCCGCCTAGTGCCCGAAGTCTCCTGGGATAGGCTCCAGGTCCCCCGTGACACTGAACACAGGATTAAGCGGTATAGAAAATTAATGAATGTATAAATGTTTTGTGATAAATTTCTGTTCTATAGCTCAACTTCATTAAATTTGCAGAAGGTGTCCACATTTTTTTTTTTTAATATAACTTTAATGCATATAGCTTACCTAAACTAACTAAAGCTGATATTCAGAATGTAGAAAATACAGTGCATCCGGAAAGCGCATCACCTTTTCCACATTTTGTTATGTTACAGCTTTATTCCAAAATGGATTACATTTTTTTCCCCCTCAGAATTCTACACACAACACCCCATAATGACAATTTGAAAAAAGTTTACCTGAGGTTGGTCTGGTGTAGGCCTGGTGATGAGCAGTGCCTAGTTTCCTCCAAACGTGACGCCTTGCATTCACACCAAAGAGTTCAATCTTTGTCTCATTAGACAGAGAATTTAGTTTCTCATGGTCTGAGAGTCCTTCAGGTGCTAAGGTTTACTAAGGAGTGGCTTCCGTCTGTCCACTCTACCATATAGGCCTGATTGGTGGATTGCTGTAGAGATGGATGTCTTTCTGGAAGGTTCTCCTTTCTCCACAGGGAACCTCTGGAGCTCTAGGAAGAGTCCTGGTGGTTTCGAACTTCTTCCACTTATGGATGATGGAGAGGCCACTGTGCTCATTGGGTCCTTCAAAGCAGCAGAAGTTTTTCTGTAACCTTCCCCATATTTGTGCCTCGAGACAATCCTGTCAAAACTACAGACGATTCCTTTGACTTCATGCTTGGTTTGTGCTCTCACATCAACTGTCAACTGTGAGACCTTATATAGACAGGTGTGTGCCTTTCCAAATCATGTCCAATCAACTGAATTTACCACAGGTGGACTCCAATAAAGCTGCAGAAACATCTCAAGGATGATCAGGGGAAACAGGATGCACCTGAGCTCAACACCTGAGCTTATGTAAATGTGCTTTCTACATTTTTTTTAAATGTTTTTTTTATAAATTAAAAAAAAATCTCAAGTAAACTTTTTTAATTTTGTCATTATGGGGTTTTGTGTGTAGAATTCTGAGGGGGAAAAAAAGAATTTAATCCATTTTAGAATAAGGCTGTGACATAAAATTAGGTAAAAATGATACACTGTGAATACTTTCCGGATGGACTGTATAACATCCCAGACATTATTTGCATACAAGATGCACAAGTGGCTTTTGTCTATTTTCACTGTGACTTACAGAATACCTAAGACGAACCTTGAGGTCTGGGTGTGTACGCATGTCATAGCCGGTTCACTGCATGTTTTTTTACAAATTTTTATTATTGTGCAATTTAAAAAAATGCATTATTGCTGCAGTTTGAGCAGCAGCAGTATGGCGGGGGAAGTAATAGCGGGCTAAGCAAGGGACGCACATTTTTGTACATGCAGCAGACTATCAAGAAAGAAATGTGTGATCTGAGAAAGATGGGGCTTTTGCTTCAGTAAAGCTTCATGTCAAACTGCACCTCCGGTTTACAGATGTTTGGTTTGCATTCCATAAAGGTACGAGGCCCTGTTTCCTCCCATACTGTCATGGCTGATGTTCGCGTGGATCCATATGGAGCAAGAAGCCGTAGATACTCATGGAATGTCCAACAGGAATGAGGTAATCTCGAGTGTCTCATCCCTAAACCGCTGAATCGTGTTATCTCTGTCTATCTAAACAACTTATATAATACAATATAATATATATTATATTATTATATACAATATATATAAAAAATATATTTTTTTAACTTCCATATTAAACTTCTCTAGATGATACCTAAGTGAACTGTATCATCTTTGTGTCCGTGTATACCTCGGTGGAGAATTTGGTTCATGTTGTTAGGTTCCACTACTGTAGGTAATCCACCAGTGGTAAAGCACAAAGCACACTCAAAAAGCTTCTATAAAGCGCTATCTGTAAACCTTAATTTCTTAACCAAATATCGGGTGCAGATACTGAGAACCACAACATCTGGCACAGCATGTCAATGCAAAACCTGGAGCAGAACTTAACCACATGCCACCAAATGTGCTAATTTTTGCTATATTAATAAGATTGGTTTTTGCCCTTCTGGTTGAGGTTCTTGTATTTGTAGCACTACATTTATATACCTTTATAAACACTACATTTGAAGCACTACATTTATAAATAAGTGAGATAATACCTATTATTTTCACATACTCGCATGCATACAGTATTGGATGTAAGACATGCTGTATGTATGCTTTACTCATAATAATGTTAAAACATTTGCATATTAAATAACCTACTAAAACAGTATATTACTTTACAACTGAACAACCTTATTATTAAATTAAAGGTTATGTAATTAATCATTATGCACATTAGATTATATGCTTTATGATTAAATCTATATTAGAGAGCAGACAGACAAACCTTAGAGGCAGAGGTGTGATAGCTATGTTGAAATGACATGTTAAAATTGAATGCTCTAAATAGAGCCCTAAACTGAAGTCTTTAATGCAGTCTTTAATCTGACTAATGCGTTTATCTGTAAAGATTTGATCATGTTAATGCTATGGATGGCATGATAAACTAAACAATAAGTAATTGTAAGTGAACGCTTTCACAGACTTTAGCATGACTAGTGTGTTTATCAGTAAATATTTTGTGTTTTTGTCGACTTAACGATTCAGCAAACACTGCGTATTTTGTGGATTTTCATTTATTTGTACAATTATACTGTGGGTTTCTGGGTTTACATAATCACTAAAACAAAACTTGTGTTTTCTTTCTATGCAGCTCTCTCACATCGATTTTGCCGAAAATATCGACTTATCCAGAATCAGGCAGCTGAGTGTGGACGATATCAGAAGATCATACTACTTTGTATCCTTGCATTTAAAAAAAAAAATGTTATTTCGTACCAGCATTGTGTTTAGAATTCATCAGTTTTTCACCTTAATAATGTACATCAGGTATTCTTTATAGTCATTGCTTTCTTTGGTACAGGAAACATTGCCTCCATCAACAGGTAAACTTTTTGCCATTTTGAGTGAGGACCTTGGAAACATAAAAGTTACAATTCTATATAAAGTTTAAATAAAAATAAAATCATTTTTTTGTTTCTGTTGTTCGTTCTCATTGACAGTTTTGACCCGGCTTCTATCTACTGCTTTTTAACCGTCTTTAATCCTTTCATCATGGGTGGACTTTTAATGTGGAAGGTACCACACTTGCACACAAGTTTCCTTTCTGTAGAGGACATAAAAAAATCACAAAACTATTTTTGTCCGAGTAATTTGGAGACGTTAAACCCAAACCACCGGAGAACAAGACTAATACTACTTCTCTTTATCTGTGAAAATACTTTTTATGATCTGACTTTAAAGGTGCAGTTTGTAATTGTTTTAAATGAGAGACAAAATTATTACTTTTTTCCCCGAGCCATGCAGCCTAGCTTTGAAATCAAGAAGGACAAAACAGGTCGAGTTTTAGAGGGTGGGCGGAGCTATTTTAAAGGCCAGAAAATGTGAGCTTAGTCTCTGGTCTGGAAGATGTTGCAGCTTTAAAAAATCTGCACCTTTAAAAAAAAATTTTTTTTGTCTTCTATTATGCGTTCATGTTGCTCTTTTTTTCAGGTCCTGATTCCTTTCATAATTGTGATGTGCACGTTTGAAAGTGTTCAAGTGTCAACACGGCTTTCGTCACGAAGGTACAGAGTTTATCGCCTTACATCATGGGACGCATGAGCACCTTTAAAAAAAATAAAAAAAACTTACTTTCTTTGTCTATGAAAGATCCCCTGAAGAATTTTAAGTGGTTTTTCAAAAGGATGGCATTGTTTTTACACCACATGGGAAGAATAACATTGTAAGACAACTTTATGATTATTTATGTTTACAACTATATTAAGTACATGATGATGTTCTTTTCCAGCCTTTTCCTCATTGTGCTGGTCATCTCTGATTTAATGGCGCTGGTAGGTTCCTCAGGCAAAATGTTAAGCTATTGTTGCTGTTTGTTTGTCAAGCTAGAGCTCATAGTTTTATTGTATTCCTGTTCCTCAGCAATTTTTCTTCTTGGTAAAAGATTATGGAAGCTGGCTTGATATCGGCACAAGGTAATTTCTAAACATTTTATAATTTGTATTTTTAAGTCCTTAAACTCCCAGAAATCATTGACATGGCGTATTAATATAAACCTGTAATTTGTCACAGCCGCTGTTATAGAAAATAATTCAATCCCTTCTGACCAATAAATCAATACCTACTGATTTGATCAGAATCAGCACCATGATACTAAGATGAAACAACAAGCTGGGAGTTAAATGGGTTTCCATCAAATATCTGAATTGTTCCATAAGTGAGAGTTTTATTTCTAGCTAATGTTTTTTATTATTATTTTTATCCTCTCCTTTTAGCATTAGTCATTATGTTATTGTCATGTCTATGACCATCTTCCTGATGCTGCTGAGTGTAATGACACACATCCTGACCTCAAACAAACTCCAGCTTGGACAAAAAGTGAAGGTGCACTTTAAGTGATCTACATTAGAATAAGAAAAACATTACATCGTAAGTACAAGCTTTTCATAAGGATGAAAAAAAGCCATTTCTGGTAAATACTGTACACTGTTAGAATTAGGGGGAACTAAACCGTATAAAGTGTGCATGTGCAGCTATGCAAACGCTTAACCATTGCTGGAAATAGAAACAGGAAAACAAGCGTTGTTTTTTTTTTTTTTTTTTTTTTTAATTCAAGAAGTGAACTAAAAAAAAACAAATGTGTTAATGAGATTGTGCGTACTTCATAATTTTAAAAACCGGTGTTTACAAAACTAGACTGCTTGATTTTTATTTGTGAATGTATTTATTTTGTAACATTTCTGTCACATTAACAAGTTTATTTTTTTTGGTGCTAATTGTGGACGGTTTACATGAGTTGTACTGGTACAGAGGATTCTCCAGTCTTAGCCAATGATTCTTCTATAAAGATAAGTAAATCTATATTTATAATAAAACTGTAAAGTTGGCGTGTCTGTACATCGAAGATATTTGTGAAAAGTTTATTTCGGAGGACGTAGGATGAGTAATAGAACACATCATAATCATAAATAGTTTTGTTTGTCTGTTTGTATGTTCGTTTGTTCAAAAGATTTACATGGGAATAGAAGAAATTTTGAAAATTTTAATTGAAAATGCCCTTATTAAAAAAAAAAAAAAAAAAGGACTGAAAAAAAATCATTAATTAATCTCAAAATTAAAAATTGTGTGCAATTGAAATCTACTTCATAAACGCGATCTCACACCTTTACGATAACACGTAAAAATTTTAATTCATTACCAAATTTATACATTTTATAAACACGCTTATGAGTGTGCAATTAAATTCCATGGGAACAAAGTCTCAGGCACATCTGGTAATAAAAAATATATTTAAATGGAGTAACGAGGGATGATTTAAAGTAAAGCTTAACAAACATTAACTGGAATTTTTCAAAAGCTTTGATTATTAAATCAGTGTTGTTTTGAAGAATTGATGATCTATTTTACTTGAATGGCTTTTATATGTCTGTTTGGGTGTGAGCTGATTGTTTTTTATATACGTGTATGTTGTTATTATTTTATATTAAAATTCCATCTAGAGGACATGCAAAGTGGTGTTTCCTCTTATATGTGTGATCCTCAATCCCAGTTTGAACATATGCCTTAAAATTTGAACCTTTTGATTGTGCAGAAAAACAGAAGATGAAAAACTCTCTTTATTTCTCTATATAATCTTCTGCTACACTAATGCACTTATCCCAGCATTTCACTAGTGCTTGGACACCATCAAGGTAGAAAGTTTTCTCACAGCCCTGATTGGACTGCATGCTTCCCCTCTGAAATGTCGACCTCCCAGGAACTCCTTTAATGACCTAAACATGTGGAAATGGGATGTGGCAATAACTGTAACGTGCAAGTGATGTTAATGAATGATTGTGTGTACAGTACAAGCAGACAGATACCTCTTTTTCACAAGTTATCCATCCATTTTCAAGAATCAGATGCTGAGCAACATCCGCCGTGATCGTCATTCACAGACATACAGCCTTCTTTAAAACATTCGCTCCATTCAAGTGTTTTACAGTAAAGAGTCTCATCACGTAAACTCCTCAGATGGTAATCCCTTTGAGAACTTGTGGTCAAACCTCAGCAGGCGGGTGGACAAACAAAAGCCAATTCACAAATTCTGACAAACTCCAAGCATTGCTTATGCATGAATGAGCTGCCATCAGTCAGGATGTGGCCCAGAAGTTGATTGACAGCATGCCAGTGTGAACTGCAGAGGTCTTGAAAGAGAGAACGGTCGACACCGCGAATATTGACTCTTTGCATAAACTTAATGTAATTGTCAATAAAAGCATTTGACACTTATGAAGTGCTTGTATTTATACTTCAGTATACCGTAATAACGTCTGACAAAAAAAGATCTAAAATCACTGAAGCAGGAGATTCATATTTGCATCATTTCCACAATCTTTAGCCCCGGTTGTACCATATTTGAAGTCTTCTGTAAATGTCAATGTTCATTCACCAGATATTTAATCACAAGTCCTGCTTTGACTTTATATACACCATCATTTACGGTATTTGAGCTAATAATCTTGTCTCTTTCTAGAGAAACCTTTTTTTTTTTTTTATATTTGTCAATATTAATACCAGGACATTGGTGACAAAACGGTTTTAGATAATGTACTGTACAGTAGGTGATTTTACTTTAAAGGTTATATTGATGTGAATGATGAATTCTGATACGATCTGTGGAGTAATATAATAACTGCTTGTGGTTTTAGTTTAGTTTTTATTGGTTTTTACAATCTTAGCATCTCAAACATCACCCTAGGCTTTTTTGGCTCAAATGAGATCAGCTAGTAATCTTTTTTAAATTATCATCAAACGTGTAGGGCTTGGCAGGGATGCCAAGAGCAAAAAATAAAGTTTGCTTGTTTATTTATTTATTTGGGTTGGAGCGGGCTGCACTTCATTTGTATTTCATCTTTGTCTTATGCCCGGCCACTACTTCCTTCCTCTGGTCGGGAGAGACAATTTCAAAGCTCAGACTGATTCTTTAAATCGTCTTCTGCTTTAATAAAGGCGCTCCAGACACTCTGACCTTTGTAGGATTAAGTTTTAACACACAGTGATTAAAATAGGAAGAAGCTGAGCGAAACCTAGCATACTTTAGTTGAGGAAACTGCTCGGAGGTGTTACATGTGCAGTTAGTGTGAATGACAGCCGAATGTTGCAAGGCCCTCCTACCTTTTTTTTTTTTTCTTCTTCTTCTTTTTTTTTTTTTTTTTGTCTTATACACCACACGCATACACACATGCCCTCAGTTCAGCTTATAGAGACAGAGCAGTTCATATCGAAGCGAAGATGAGGAGATTGAGACACCAGCCCTTTGCTCTACTTCCTCTGGTGTTGGCTTTACACTCCAGCTTCTGCTCAAATGGTATGTAGTGTGCATACTGTCACTTTATTTTACTTTGTATTCATAAATTATTGTAAATGTAAAACTACTTGATTTAACTGTTAGTAAGGGTCAAACTTGGGGGGTGGGGTGGGGGTGGTTCGCAAGGGGATGGAAATGACCATACTAATGAAACGTAAACATAAAATGTGAATTAAGTCATTAAGGCTATTGTAAACCCAGGACCAGTAAAATGTTTGGATGCACTCATATATTGTATGCGGGTGTATAAATATACAAGTAAGAAATTATATAAATCTTTTCAGGTCTAAGATCAGGAATAACAATCTCTTACTTCCAGTTGAGTAAGTTCCTGAATAACTTGTACAGTACTTGCAGTAGAGTAGTTTTAGTAAATGCACTTTTATGCCACACTTTTTTTTTTCTTTCTTTCTTGTGGCTGAATAATGTAGTTCTGGGTGGACGTGTGGTGTGTTACTCTGCACTCTGCAATGGTGTGCCTTACACAGCATAATTTCCAGAGTATTGCATTTACACCCAGATGAATTCTAAAAATCTTAAGTCAACGCTGTGTACAGACAGTATAAGTGACATGAAGACATTTTGGCTTGCACTCAATATGATTCCAATGCATAGTGTAGCTAATGCTCAGTTTGTGTCTTTCGGTTTACCTTAATAGGAATTGACCAGCCGTAGTCCAAGCACAATTTATTCTAAGATCAAGAGGCGACACATTTGCGTGGCAGAGAATATCTAAAAAATATCCAAATTGTAATTTTAGCATTAAAATGGTCGGCCCTCGGAAATGAAGCGGAGTTACTGTCACCACCACAAAGCATTTTGTTTTTGTTTCAAAAGGACATCCTGATTTTTTTTTTAAGTCTTGTATCAACCTTCCTGTGTTTTCTTTACTTCTGACTGTTTCCTCCGTTAATGTTTCTTACAGAACCTAAGGATGCGTACATGTACAGACTATAATGCATTAGAACAAACGCATTAATACACTGCACAAAGTGATAGCAAGTGAAAAATCTAGTCAATTTAATTTACAACTTCTTAATATAAGATTACAATGAACCAAATATAGGATTATTAAATGTGTTTTTGAAACGGGCTGTAGATTACTGGGTTACAGATCAGAAGGTCAGTGGTTTGAGCCCCAGAATTGCCAAACTGCCATTGTTGAGGCCTAGAGTGAGGCCTTTAACTCTGTCTGCTCCAGGGGGCGCTGGCTGACCCTGCTCTCTGACCCCAGCTTCATAACTGGCATATAATTGGCATTTCAAACATCTGTTTCTTGGCAAAATGTGTACAGATAGACGTTTTTTAAACTTGTATTTGCTTTGTTTTAATCTTTAGTTATTTAAATATATTTTAGTAGCACCTTGTCCCATGTTATAAACCTGTGATTTGAAGCGGCGTTACTGTCAGAACTGCTGTTAAAGAAAAAGTCATTAAATTATCAGCCCTGTGGTATACGCTGCAAAAAATCTAAGTATCTTAGCAAGTGAAATATTCTTGAATCTGCCTAAACTATCCATCACTCACTCACCATCTACACCGCTTTATACTGTATTCAGGGTCACGGGGGGCCTGGAGCCTATCCCAGGAGACTTGGGGAACGAGGCGGGGTACACCCTGGACAGGGTGCCAATCCATTGCAGGGCACATGCATACACACACTCATTCACACACTATGGGCAATTTGGGAGCACCAATTAGCATAACCTACATGTCTTTGGACTCTGGGAAGAAGCTGAAATATCCGGAGGAAACCCATCAAGCACGGAGAGAACATGCAAACTCCATGCACACAGGGATGGGAATTGAACCCAGACCCTGGAGATGAAAGGCGACAGTGCCACCATGCAGCCTCTCAAACTATCTATAATGTCTTGAAATAAGATTACCACAAATGAAATATAAGATTATTAAGTTTACTGTATTGCTCGACAAATGGACAAATGATACTAAAATTGCAAGTGAAAAATGTCTTGTTCTGTTGGAAGATAATTTTGCTAGCTTTAGGAATTTATTTCTTGAAAAAAAGCAAAATGATCTTCCAATAAGTTATTTTTCTCTTGAAATTTTAGGAACATTTGACTAGAAATAAGCTTTGTAATGTTGTATTTGGTTTGTTGTAAAGTTATTTTAAGAAATTATACATAGATTTGGCTAGATTCCAGAAAATGTCACTTGCTATGATGTCTTTTTATTTTTTTGCAGTGTAAATCCTTTTTATATTTCTTATCGATTTGAAGGTTTCAATAGTCACTTGTAATTTATGCTTTTCTGAGACTTTTTTTTTCTTTTTTTTTTTCTTCAAAGCGTTCATCTACAAGAGAGATTCTCACGATGGTGCTGCACAAAGTGTTGCTCTCAGAGTGCTTTATTTAGTTTAGCAAATGCCTGATGTGGCATCGAGAACAGTAATCTGTTCAACAGGAAATATATTGTTTACATACGGTACTCATCTGATTGTCTATCGGTCATGGATGAAAATAGTATGGCAGATGTATTTTGTTTTAAATATAATATTTGGTTTGTTTATTTCTACTTTTTTTTTTTTTCCAGTAACCACGAGTCAAGCTTCAGTATCAGAGATTAGCACCACCGAAAATACTACCTGCAGCAAAGAGCAAAGAGATTTGTCCTACAGAATCGCACTGATCATCATCTACACCCTTGTCCTGCTGGTTGGAAGTATTGGCGTGTCCCTAATGATCAATGTGCTAAAATCAAATCTGCGCTCTTGGACCACCATCACCTTTTTCAACTTGATCTTGGTCCACGTTATCTTCATGGTCACCATTCCTTTCCGCATCTACTACTACATAAATAACTGCTGGGAACTGTCTCCGACTTTCTGTAAAGTAGTCAGCAGCATGATCCACCTTCATATGCATGTGGTCTTCATCATCTACGTCATCATCCTCACCATGCATTTCTTGCATTACTTTAAAAAAGTGGGACAAATGGAGTTCTACCGGAGTCTCCATGCCATGGGGTTTAGCATCGGCATTTGGTCCCTTGTGATAATCGTCGGCCCCGTGGTCTTAGCTCATTATGGAACGAATACGACTGGCAGTGACAACAAATGCTTCCACTTTGGTAAAGAGCTCAATAATACAGCGGTGTTTGGGTGTAACATTTTTTTGTCGGTTGGTACAATAATTTTGTCATGCATCGTGAGCTTTATGCTTTCAGTCATTCTTTACTCGATGATCAAAAAGTATGGTGCATCTTCATGGGCTCAGCAGGAGTTCTGGGCTCAGATGAAGAACGTCAGCCTGGTGCTTATCATCCTCTTCTGCCTGGCGCCATATCACCTGTATCGGCTGTACTATCTGAAAATGTACAGTTCTGAAGACAAAGAGTTAGAGAACGAAGTGTTTCTGGCCATCACGTCCCTTACCTGCTTCGACATGATGTTCGTTTTCGCAGGGAAGGGGATCTGCCACAGGTGTGGGGGCTGACTCCAGAAAACGCCACTCTGTGGTGAACAGTTGCAGGAAAGGAGCTGGAGAACTACAGTCATGGTTTGCTGCCGAGTTTAATCTGAGTCATGTAGATCTAAAGGGTTTACAACTGACTCTCACCTTATGTTAGAATCTCTGCTGAGGGATGCTTTGAGATTTTGATTGTCTGAACCTTAGATGTTTCAGAAACAATAAAAGCCACCTGGCTTGCATAAGGTGAACTTGCATCTGCTTTTTTTTCTTGGAAAGGTCCTTGAAAGGTTTAATTTAATTGAATATTCATCAGTATAATAAGATGGTATAAATAGATCAAGAATAAAGATAAGTAAAAATATCTAAGCAGTTGCATGTGCACATAATACCTTTCCAAAGGCGTCTCGAAAACTGGCTCGGGTCTGAATGTTTGTCTGTGTTCATGGGTACTTCCTGTCTTTCTTTTTATAGACACGTCCTCTTCATCTCAGTGTGTTCTGAAAGTGCCAATGCACCTTCAGGGCAAAGGTTCTCAAAGTGGTGTCTGTATAGCTTTTTGTTGTTTTGCTTTATTTTGATTAACATTATCAAAGTTATTATATTTATTGCAGTGTGTTCTGTTGTTCAAAAGTGGGAGAGAAATATAACTGCACACATTTAAATAAAAAGCCTAATATTTAATTACTTGAATCATGTTTAATTAATTAATTCATTCTTTCATTTTTAATTTGTTTCTAGGCTGCAAATGTTTGAGAACCTGTACTAAAAAAAAGCAAGCAATGGAGAAGAACCTCAAGGCAGAAGAAGACTAAATCTTGTAAATGCAAGATTTGGTGCCTCCTGCTGCCTAATACAATGAAGTGCAAATATAATAATGCAAAGTGAAAGATATATAATGCATATAATAATGCAAAGAGTGAAATAGTGGATAAGAAAAAGGAAATAGGCGATTTTATGTACATTGGGCCAGAAAAAAACCCCAGGAATAACAAATTTACTAGGGCTGGGACTAAAAAATAATAATCTACTTAATTAGAGGCCTTGTAATGAATTAATCAAAAATCAATTGCATTTTAATCGCATATAAATATTTGACCTGAGAACAGTGATGTTTTTTCATATAGATTTTTAGTATATGACTGAATACATAAGCTTAAGCAACAAAATATTGTTTATTTTTGTTCAACCAAGTCCAACAGACCAGTGCAATATTGCCATTAAGTGTAGCAATATTAATAATAATAATATTAATAATTATTATATTTAAAACCATATATTAAAGCTACCCAAGTTTTAGATTCCTTTATAAAATTCTACTTTCTTATAAAAAAAACTAGTGGTTTCCATCAGTTTATTTTGTTTGTTTGTTTGTTTGTTTGTTTTCCCAGAACCAGCAGCCCTAGTTTATTCATATTTAACGTCAGAGACAGCAGGCTATACAATTCATTATACGATTCTCTGACGTGTTGTAACTTAATCTCATGGAACATTTCTATCACTGTGAGTTTACCATTAGAGACCATCAGACTCCTGTAGGGCTTCTGAATCTCAACAGTAACTATTACACACATCTCAGATCTGCTACGCTGTTAAACCATAAGGACTTGACACCAACCCGTGGAAAACACCATGGGTAATCATTACAGACTCTTACAGAATGAAAATGCTATGGTGTAAACGTGTGAATCTGCATTCAAGATGCGTGAAACTACTCTTTAATATAGCTTAATTTATTTCCTGTTTCTCATGAGATTCTCCAAAATAACTAGAAGATTATTAATTAATGTGCTTATATTTCAGGCTAAACGTATGATGATTTCAGTTTAAAATGAATTGAAACTTGAGTAAAAATCTATAGAAATGTATAGTTACAATTTTTGTGTTCAGTGTCATGTTCACTGCTTTACAATAAGTTTTAGATGAATTTGCTTATATAAGGAGTAAAAGTTGTGTTTCAAATACTCTTTCTTTCTTCCTTTTTTTTTTTTAATCAATAGCAAATAAACACCAGGAGCAATACTCTGGCATCTGTTCCAAAAGAAATGCAAAAGTGGGCATAACTTTTTTTTTTTTATTAACTAAGACATTTTACTAACTAACAGTCATTCAAACTGCACATGTTGCACAAAAACTCTTTCTCTTTACTCTTTACAAAGGCACTCTACGCAACATCATCTCTATCACAAGCCATGCATTTCCACCATCGTTCAACCCAACTTTGAAAATCCCCTTTGTCACAGCTGATTTTCTCGCACTGTGCTACAGAACGATGATGGAGAACTCCTGCTGAAGTTTAAAAAAGGAGAAACCATGCCATGCCAGACCATAAACTGCAACAAAGGGGATTTTCAAGTGGAGACAATGGTGATGAAGGCCTTTGTACAGTATAGAGGAAGAGTTACTGTACCATTATGCACAGTATAATTTGGATGACCTATGTTGGTTAATAAAATAATGTTTACTTTTGCATTACTTTTTTCTTTACACCTTTTGTAATAATATTAAGAGTAATGCATTATTTATTATAATCAGAAGTAGTACTTTATGTACAGTACAGTATATAGCTACAAGAACAAATAGCTTTTGAAATACATCTTTGTGAATGCTGTATAACATGTCTATCACCATATACACACTCACTCTCACACACACACACACCACTGATTCATTTCTTTCTGTGCTTTTTTTTTTATTGCGCCTGGTTACTGTTTAACATCTCCACCCAGCTTGAGTTTGTTTAGTAAATCGATGTAATGAAACTGGCCTAACACTGCAGAGTGTGTCCCAGCTTTGCCCTGGGTTTTTTTTTTTTCTTTTAATCCTGAGGACACTCAACATGACCAACTGCTTTACAACACTCCCACATTTTCTCTTCACTAGAAAGATATCTGAGTCGCTCATTTAGATTCGGTGCTATCAAAGAAAAGTCGTGTGAGGGAAAAGGTAAGAGCTGTTGTGTTTTTTTTGTTTGTTTTGTTTGTTTGTTTTTCCTTTCTTTTTTTTCCTCAGCTAGGCCGCGTGGAGTGCGCGGTAACCATGCTGCTTCCACCCGCTCGCTCCACACGTACCTGAGTTTTGTACCTCAGTTTGACCCGGGTTAGATTAGCCTGAGTGCTAATATGTTGACCGCTGTTTGTACGTTGGACTTTATGACGTAAGCAGCTGCTACTTTCGTTTAAACGTTCGAGGATGCTAGTAGGGCTTTGACACTATTTAGTGTGTTAGTAGATGGTTTGAAGTAGTTTATTAGTTAATACTTAATTATACTTAAAATATAATAATATATAGAGTTTATAAACAGTTAGATTTGTGGACAGAACAGATTGTGAAATTAAACATATGGTATCCTAGACATTTTCATAATATACTTTTATATTGCAAAAATGTACAACATGTACAGTTTTAAGTTTTGTTGTGTTACAGTCTTATTTATTTATTTATTTTTTCGGTGGCCGAAAATACAGTATTAAGACAGCATGTTTCATGTCTTATAAAAGGATTTCACTAATTATTTCTCGCTGAAGAGTTGTGCTAATCAACTGAAAATCTAGTGACCATGATCTTCAGCTTTGGCAGCCATGGCACGGTTCACCTCCAGACTTAAACCCAACAGACCCCTGTTGGAGAATGGTGAAGAAGGCGGTAGCAGTTAAGAAACCGTCTTCTGGACATGATCTTCAGGAAGCAATCAAGCAAGCATGGATTTGAGCAAGTGACACCTGCGCACTGCAGACACTTGAAGAATAAATGACTTCATACTACTGTATATTGGTTATTGTTTAGCAGTTTCATTGCATAATATTCCTATTATGCAATGAAACTGCTAAAGTTCCTTTTATCCTGTAGGTCATTTTTATTTAAGATTTTTAAAAAAATAATCATTAGATGTGTTAAAGTGTTAAAGGTCACATGGTTTCCTAATGAGATGTGATGGTCCTAGTGGAGGATGATGGTTTGTGATGGCAACCTCGCGCTGAAGGAAATGTAAAACTATATTATTATAACATCTTGAAATATACAGTTGAATTTACACAGTTTACTGTAAAGTCTATATTAAAGTTATGCAGTAGACTGGGATTTCAGTGACCTTGATATAGACTTACTTTTATATGACTTGTATGAGAATCAGCTTGGACTTGAAAGTGTTTACAGAATCACATAAATAAAAAAGGTATTTGGCCGTCTGGGAATCCTGTTCAGGTTCATTTTATGTAAAATACATCTAATTCTTTTCCTCTGGATATGCTTTTGTGTGTAAAGTGAAAATAACGGTGACCTTGAAACAGTGTTGTGTGAACCCTCGCACTTCCCCTTTTAAAATAAAGTGCTGCGCTCGGCGTCTGAGTTCAGTTAAAATATAACTTCCTTTTACTCAGAAACTAACGTCCTCTGAATTAATTGAGAATCATTGTGGTGGTTTAAGGTGGCTTGATGCATTTCAGCTGATACTGATGTGATACTGTGAATCTTACAGTAGATAAGCCGAATCAGAAACTTTGATAGGTCGTGTGCTATAAAGAATGTATAAAGAACCAGTTAATCCTATCCAATATTACTCCAGGCTCTCCAGGCAGTATCGACTCAGATCGGTGTATCCATCGTTAGCAAACCCTCATGGATGTGATCATGGTCATAATCATGCAAACCTTCCTTCCTATTCCTGGTCATTTGGACAAAAAAAAAAAAAAAAGCATGTGGTATCCGTGCTATCAGACTACTGCTTAATCGTTTGCCTGCTTATTTTTGTCAGGTCTTTTTTTTTTTTTAAATGACAGCATTTGAAATAAAAAATTATTGAAATGATTTAGATTTTGAATGAAATTTCAATGTCAGAGCACATCATAATAAAGTAATACATTTCAAAGTATGCAGAAGTCGTGTTAAAAGCTTCGAGTCTTACTCTAACTTTGAATGAGTGCTAGACTTCCGATAGAGATGAGTTTTTCACATCTTTTTCCACACTGTGCTGTGAATATTTGCTTAACCACTGAAACCCATATCAGCTATGTGGGTTATCTTTATCTGACAGTCACGGATGTAACACCATGATCTTAATGACCCAATAATAAAACGGACTTAAACTTGTGTGCTTCTTGTTTATCTATGAAAGAGATACATCTGGATCAAATTAGTACTCGTCTAATGTAGAATCTCTCTGAAAATATGCAAAAATTCATAAGTCTAAGGTAGAATTAGAGATGTACTGTAAGCTCCTGTAGGCGGATCTGGAGGAAAAAAAAATCTAACTCAAAACAAAAAACAAACCACAACCCATTTTCTTATTTTGTAGTAGATTATTCCTGATGTGTGTGAGATCAAATCCATTAATAGGCAATAATAATAATAATAATACAAATAGGCTTAAATGGTATCAACTATTTTTGTTTTTTTGTGTTACATGGTAGAGATGTTTTCTGATTTAATTTACGATCTACTGTGTATACTGTTCATGTTTGTAGCTGTTTGTAGAGATCCAGCTAGTTAAAGAATGCTGGTAATCTCAGAATTTTCCCAGCTACTTATATTTCAATCCTTCTCTATCTGTTTTTTGCAACAAAAAAAGTTTTTTTTATAGAAGCAGGAGTAAAACAACCACTGCTAAAGTTTGTCACCCCTAAAGTGACAATACCTGGAATATGGAAGAAGTAAACATCAAATATATTTTTATTTCTTAAACACGTTATTATGACCATTATTTGTTTCCTTCTTTTTAGATTGGAACAGAGCCATCTTTAAGCATGCCTGAAAGTGAAATTTTCCCGCAAAAGGTCTGAGTTTCGTTCAGAAGAGGACGGATTGTTCATCACTCTGAGGGTGAACGGTCCCAGAGACAAATCGGTAGGAATCTTGAAATCTTCCTTTTTACTGATGATAAAATTATAGATTCATTTAAAGAAAATAGGAAAAAACAGTAATGGAGTTGTAATTCGGTCAAATCTGTTTTGAACAACAAAAGTTGTGTTTTTTTAAAGTTAATAATGTATTAATTAATAAGCTAAACCTTACTTGTTTAACTTGTTTTTATATACACCAGTTGTGACAGCACATACTTTCTTCATTTGTTGACTGACTGATTCCGTTCATGTGACTAACTTCATAAAAACTTTCAAAACATTGAATCCTAAGTTAGAGTTTGTCATGTTGTTATTCCCCTCAGACCAAATTTAGAACAGTTGTGACTGATGCAATTAAAGGAGCACAAGATATTTATGTTCTGTTCTTCCCCTCTCTTTAATCTCTCACATAGTTAATGGCCATTTTCTATAGATTAAGAGCTCTGGATTGTCACTGTATAACCAGATTTATCACCTCGTCCTTCCGATAAGTTTTGGATAAGGAGAGGAGATAAGTTTAGTGGATAAGTTGAGGCTCCTCCCTCGTTTTTGGTAGAGCACAAATCAGCATTCTGAAGAGATGGACACTCTTAAGGAATCAGTGCTGTAGACATCGTCCTGTTTTAAAATTAAGTAGAAAGAGTTAAGCAGGGATGAAGTTTTCTCTCACTCCAGTACCCAAATCCCTCCTGGACATGGACGTAGCTAATTATTGTGAAGGGCTGGACCCGACGTACAGCACGCTAGACTTTGAGAACGCTGACATGCTGTACAGCGGGGGTGAGTATCGTGACTGACGTGACTGATTTGATTGACGTGACGGCAGTGAAGCTGTTGTTAATTCCTTGGAAGTGGAGTCAGGCCCTGTTATTAGATGTCTTTGGAGTTATAGAGTGATGAATTACTGATTAATGTGTAGTTAAATAAATGTTAAAAAATAAAAAAAGAAGAAGCTGATAGATTTTTGTTAGTTATTTGAGGCATCTTGACAGGGTTCTTGTGTCATCCACCAGGACTGATAAGAAACTGGGAAATGTAATGAGTGTTCTCCATAAATAAAAAAAGGGCAAATTATTAGCCAGCAACAATGGATGTTTAACGACCTGGTTTAAATTTCAACAAAAGTTTGACTCTCAAAAACTGAAAAATTAGCTCCTTTTAAGATACTATTGCTGGGACAAATTTTATAAACTAATATACAAAGCTGATTCTATAAACAGTTATACCTGCATAGCATTGCCTAGTCTAGATTACTTTTTTTTTGTTGCAATCTGACAGTCTGAGGTTGAAGTCATCATAGCCTGATGCTGTAAGAAGTGGTTTATCTAAAACACTTGTTCTTCATTAACCAGATGCTGGCCTAAGATTGAGTGATGACCAAGATAGGCTTGTTTATCTTTACTGTTCTGTACAGGGAATCTACTCTGCTGAGATAGAGGCCATAAAATAACCTGAATGGAAAACTTCAAATTCAAAGCCATAAGCACATTTTATCAAGCACAAACAAGTCGTCTTATCTCCGCGCTGATTGAGGTGTTCATGTGAGAAGGTGTCCAGATTGCAAAAAATACATCATCACGTTGCATCGTTTAAGAAATGAATATACTTCCTACATAATTAAACCTAGGTTTTTGTCACAGTGATTCAATGCTAGTCGTTGAGAATAAGAAGAACGTAAGAAATAAAACACTTGGAACGTGCTGTTATAGGAAAATAATCAACGCTGGCACAGTGTGATGATGCAGGATTTCTGTGATCACATCAATATATTACTGTTAATTCATTTCATTATTAAAAATGTCATACTAGTTATAAAATGATAGAATGTATGATGCTTTACTAATAAAATCAATTCAAATAAGTAATTCAAACAAGTTAGTTATCTATAAACAGCCATCTCTTTCACTTTCTCAAGTTTCTAAAAAAAAAAAAAAAAACCGCAGCTTTAGTGTTACTGAGAAACCACAACTTGTCTATTCCACAAAGCACCATGTGGGTGCAGGTTTGCATTCCAACCAAGCAGAAGCTAGACCTGATAGTATATTGAAAGACTAATTAAACAGGAGTGTTCGTTTCTTCTACATGTTTGGATGGAGAGCCTGCACCCACATGGCCCTTTCTGGATCCAGTCGGACACCCCTGAACTATACTTTTTAGAATATGTTTATTACCAAACTACAAACAACCATTCACTCTATAGAAGTTGCTATAGAAACAGTCTAGCACAATCACAATTCTTATAAACTTGCTGTTTTACACTTTAAATGAACACAATCAGACTTCTATCATTCAACAGTGCTTACAGGTAAAAACTCCAATACTGCAGGTGTTTGTCTTGTGGGAAATAAATAATGTTCTAGAGGTTGATTTAAAAGTTCCTCGATTTCTTGGGTTCTCCAAACACTGCAAAAAACGATACCTTAGAAATTGAAAATATCTTGAGTATGATTACATTTATTGACACTTTATTGACAAAATAACATTACAACAAAACAAGTACAAGATTATTAAGCTTATTTCTAGTCGAATGTTATAAAAATTGCAAACGAATATTTCTTGTTTCATTGTCTGTTCGTTTTTAGGATTTTATTTCTTGGGGGAAAAAAAGATCTGCCAACAGAACAAGAAATTTTCGCATGCAATTTTAGTTTAATATATTTTTTTAAATATATATTTTTAATATTTATTTTGTTGTGCTCATTTTCTAGATAGAAATTCTAGATAGGTTTGGCTAGATCCAAGAGTGTAGAACCTTTCAGAAGCTTCAATCAGAGGAACAAGTTAAGACACCTGGACTAAACATTCCATCCAGCATCCCAGAGGGTTCTTTGGGTTATCCTTAATTATTCCTGACCAGAAAAAAAGGTTTTCTTAAAAGTACTGGTTCTGTAAAACCCCTGTAAAATCTTGAGCTATCCAAAGAACAATAGAGGATAATTTTTCAAACTGTAGACCTGACTTTAATTAGTTTTTTTTTTTTTTTTTTTAAAGTTTTTATGAACAGTAAAGCAGAGCTTGTTGTTTTTTCTTCTTTTTTTTCCCCTTTCACTTCAAACTTAATTTTGTCTTAAAATTAAGAGCATAAAACATGTCCTGAAATCTATTAGACTGCGACTCAAAAGCTGACAGGGCAAAATTGCGTCTCCACGACAATGGCTGTACTTCTTATTTTTTCCTTTTTTTTGTAATTCTTGAATGAGGACGGCACAATGTTGGAAATAGGTAGACGGCCTGGTGCGAAAGAGACAGCTTTCACCGCATTAAAATTCAATGATGAGATGTCAATCTCCATCGAATATGTGTCTGCGAGATAAAACATGAAGGCTAAATCCTAATTAAGTCTGTTCTGCATTAAAGGGAGATTTCAATCAGCTCGGGGCGAATAAAAGACTCCGGTCCCCTTGCTGCGCTTCTTTTGTTGAAATGTTATGATTTTGGATGCACAAAAGAATGATTGATTCTTTTCGTCTATGAAGGTGAACAGAGGGATGCTGATCTCTATTTCACGAGAGGGTCGAGCCTGCGTGCTCTTTGTTCACTTATGTAGGAACTTCTTTACTGAAATCCTCTGCCTCCTCATTAACGGTGCTGATTACAAGATGGCAGGCTGTATGTGGTGCCGTAGACTTATCACGACAGACGTTTGCTTTGTGGGTCAAACCAAGCAAGCAAGTTCTCTTTAGCTACAAGACTCATGGTTTTGACCAAGGACTTTGCATCGTATGGATATTACACTGCTAACATGTTCTTGCAAGTGATTTCATAAGATTTCTAGCTGCCCATAAACACTCATGGCGTTTTAGATCCAATATAATTAATCACATGGCCATGCCAGACTTTAATGCCGAGTGGTTTGAATAGGAATGGTGTGTGTTTACTGTGTGATCTGCAGAAAGCATGCCAACGGAGACCAGCATCAGCAATGGGGACAATGCTGTGATGTCCAACTGTGCCATTTGTGGGGACAAGGCCACAGGCAAGCACTACGGTGCCTCCAGCTGTGACGGCTGCAAGGGTTTTTTCCGCAGAAGCATCCGGAAGAGTCACGTATACTCATGCAGGTAGCAGACGATCCCTCCGGGCCTTACAGTACTTCCTCATTGTGTTTCTAGTGCTTTTCATTTCTACAATTATTAACAGTTCCTTAAATGCCACGTACCGTATGTGTGTTTTTTCCCTCGCTTAATCAGGTTCAGTCGTCAGTGTGTCATCGACAAAGACAAGAGGAACCAGTGCCGCTTCTGCAGGCTTCACAAATGCTTCCGGGCTGGAATGAAGAAGGAAGGTTAGCAAACTTATTGTACTTGTACGTAACATATTTAAAGCAGGGTACTGCTGAATTCTTGAATTCGATAGGTTTAAAATTTTTATTGATTTTTTTTTCTAAAAGCTCCATCTGAAAAAATTTAATGTACAAACAGAAGTGTACAGGATAGAATTTGCCTTTATTGTAAAATAATTCTCTTTACTTCAATCGCAAACACTGATTATTTTTCTGTCTCATGTTGCATTTTAATTCCTTACAAAAGCTTATAAAAACCAAGGAAACAGGAAATGCTTAGCACTGAAATAAAGTACGCCATAAAAAACGTGCACGAGGATTGTGCAATTTATTGGATGTATAACCTTGGCTGGGGATTTTATGACAGCTGATCATATGCTCTCTACCTCACTTTCGTGTGTGTGTGTGTGTGTTATTCAGGGCGGTGATCGGTTAAAGTTTTACCTCACACTTTTTCTTGCTCATTAGCTTCCAAAGTAGAAGCATCAAAACTGCACCATTAGGGTTATAAAGTTACGCAAGGTAATTTTTCTCACACAAGTGTTTAGTTTTGATTCTCTTCATTTGAGTGCAACCTACACACTAAACATTACAGGATGTATCACTATTAATGAGTTTGCACCCCAGTTGATGTGGATAGTTAATGAAGTTTAGCACAGTGAGTAATTTCAGGGTCAATAGTTCAATCCTTAGCTTGGTTTCTTGTCTGTACACGGGTTACTATTACACGCCTAATCTATCACTGATTGTTTTTCTATAACAGCACATTCCAAACGGCTATATTCTTACTTAAGTACAGCAATCTGAGTGTGAATAAGTCTTTTTTTTTATGTTTCCATCCATGTCTGTCTATTTTGCATAACTGATTTTGGAAATGATCCAAACAGGGGCAAAGTCAAAGCAATGTCACATATCTGAAACAGTTCTTCTTAAATGGTTTCCTGTTCTTATTGAGTATGTTTTAAGGGTATACAAATGAGTAAAATGCTATAAGCTACTATAAACAAGTGGTAATTAGTCATCAAAAGTTAACTTTTTTAAATATTAAAGCAGCGTTTCCCACAATGTGGCCGGTGACCCCCTACTGGGCCGTAAAAGTACTGCAGGTGGACTAAGTTTGAAGTTATTATAAAATATTCAATTGTTAGGATTAAATATTTACATTTAAGAGTAACCAGATAAAACAAAAGCCATGGGATTTATCCTCCTTTATCTTGTGCGTTGATCGGAGTTGTAGTTAAAGGTTTATTGCGATTATTTAGACAGATATTTCGATTGCGACTTTAAACTATGCTGTATATTTTATTCAATGTACCATTTTGTATTTAAACATATTTATGTAGGTCATAACAGCAAATCATGGCGCAAATGATCTCATTAAGAGGATTTTGCCTGTTATTTGTTAATTACCTCAAAAGTATTTTAAAAAGATTATTGAAGAACTTACATTCACAATTGTGGGTATTTAACCTGTAATCAACTGCAGCCTTTTGCGGGAAAATAATTGTGCAGATCCATATTGTGTCTAACATATGTTTCTAAGTTGCAAGGGGTGCACAAACTTTTGCACTCGGCGGCATTACCGAATACAAATTAGCAAATGCTAATTATGGACCCATTGGCCTTTTAACAATTAGTATCACCGGAACAAATCTTGACGTTTCATGTCATTTCATCATGACTACACTTTATGAATCTTATTTCTTGATGGTTTGCAATTCTGATGAGGAGTCAGACAAACGCCATCATCTTAGCTAATCAGTAATCTTTTCAACTCGTTATTAGCATTCTAAACAGCCTTGTGTTGTTGTTTTTTGTGTGTGTGTGTGTGTGTGTGTGTGTGTGTGTGTGTGTGTGTGTGTGTGTGTGTGTGTGTGTGTGTGTGTGTGTGTGTGTGTGTGTGTGTGTGTGTGTTGCTATTCAGCTGTGCAGAATGAAAGGGATCGTATCAGCTCCAGGAGAAGCACACCGGACTCGCATGACCTTCCACCTATCACTGTGCTGGCTCAGGCAGAGTCCCTTTCACAACAGGTTGGCTGCTGATTGTACACACGTACACAAACACTTTGTATTCCATTTGCATTAACGCAGCATTTCACACGAGCAGAATTAACCTCGTGATAATTGCAGCCTTAATATCTTAAGCTTATTCAAAAGACGCTCAATGTGACATTCTTCATAGACTCTGATCCGTCCTTAACAAAGCTGATTAAAGACGGAATATACAGAAGAGAGGCCGATATGAATATCTCATTAGAGGAACTCTGAAGAAGGTTTCAGATATGCTTGGTTAATAATGATGATGATGAGAGGCTGTGTCTGTAATTTGCATTAGTCGCTGCTTAAGCATCGGTTAATGTCATCAACATTTCCAATCATTTGCATGACTACTTATGCGAGTTGCAAGGCAACAGCTTGTGTAATAATAAACGGTTCTGGAGGACGTCCTAACTTCACTCCATCTGCGTGTAGATCAGCGTCGCCAGTCCGACAGACTCCGCTGATGTCTCTGAGAAGAAACCAGCCACCATCGGGGATGTGTGCGAGTCTATGAAGCAACAGCTGCTTGTTCTGGTAGAGTGGGCTAAATACATCCCGGCCTTCGGCGAATTGCCTCTTGACGACCAGGTAATGGCCATTCGAAAGCCAAACTGCCTGCGCTAATTGGGGAGGCACTTGGCTTAAATTGCAGGCCCTTTCGCTCAAGCTCAATATTTGCTATTCACATGACTGACTCAATTTATCCCTCCATTCAGCCTTGCTCTTTGGTTCTCCTGTTTTGTGCAGGATTTCTGATCTTCTCTGCCATGTCCTTTGTTATTGTATTGATTGAGTATGCTTATAGTAGGCTGCTGATGCTTTTTAAATGAGCTAAATGTTCAGGCAGTTCTCTCTCTGTTCTGTTTTTTTTTATTTTTATTTTTTTTGCAGGTCAGTTTATTACGAGCGCACGCAGGAGAACATCTTCTGCTCGGAGTGGCCAAGCGGTCAATGCCATACAAAGATGTCCTGCTGCTCGGTAACTATCGATCAGAATTTACATCAACTCTTTATAAATGCATCTGTACAAGCAGGAAGGTCTCAATCGTAAATTAGTACAAATGTTGTTTTCTACTTCTTCTTCTTCTACTTTTTTTTTAGGTAATGGCTGTGTTATTCAACGAAATTGCCCCGAGGCAGAGATCAGCCGAGTGGCTAACCGCGTCCTCGATGAATTGGTCTCACCTTTCCAGGACATACAGATTGATGAGAATGAATATGCAGCTCTGAAAGCCATTGTGTTTTTTGACCCTGGTACAGTCTCGTATGATTACAATTTTAAAAACAGCTTTACAGTGGCTAAGAAAACAGCTCTTCAGAAGTCTCTATCAGATTCTGTCTATAGTGTATGTACATGTGTGAGGTTAAGAAATTCAATAAAATCACCCTTTAGTGAGGAAAAAAAATGTCTTTTGCTCGAACTCAATTAAAAAGGAAATTTAAGGCCGGTTTTTGACCTTCATCCATCCATTGTCTATAACCTATCCTGTTTAGGGGCGAAGGGGTCTGGAGGCTTTCCCAGGGAACATAGGGTACAAAGCAGGGGACCCTGTTCATGGGGTGCCAACCCATTACAGGCCACATGCACACAAAGTCACACACCCATTCACACACTCCCAACGATTCTGAAATGCCAATCAGCCTGCATTGCATGTCTTTGGACTTGGGAGGAAACCAGAGTACCTGGAGAAAACCCACAGAGCGTGGCGAGAACATCCACCCTCCTGTTTACCATCAACAAATGAAAAACTACACATTTTACACTTAAACTATAAAGTAGTAACGATGAGATAAATGAGATGAAAAGGTTTTAGGATGTTGTGCTATCAGAGCCACCCAATGGTGTGTATCTGCATCACCAGTGAAAAAGCAGTTATATCTCTGAACACAGAAATTATACAAATATACTTTATTAACTTTATTTACTTTATTAACAAAAACATTGAAGTTGCTGTCTTTGCCAGGCTACAAAACTTGAAAGTCTGTCTCTCTAACCCATTTAAATGACTTCTGTTTAATGTACGACCTTCAGATGCCAAAAACCTCAGGGATCCCTCAAAGATAAAAAGCATGAGGTACCAGGTTCAGATGAGTCTCGAAGACTACATTAATGACCGTCAGTATGACTCTCGTGGGCGCTTTGGCGAGCTGCTGTTGCTTCTCCCTACACTGCAGAGCATCACCTGGCAGATGATCGAGCAGCTCCAATTCATCAAACTCTTCGGCCTGGCCAAGATCGACAACCTGCTGCAAGAAATGTTGCTAGGCGGTGAGATGAGAGAAAGCACTTAATTTCGGGATTCATTTAGACTGAACAGAAAAAAAAGTACATTCTTAGATAAAAGGGCTTTTTAATGTCACGGTCAGAGAAGAAGCTGTAGTTTACCAACATTGGAAAGTCTACAGGATGGAGGATACCTTGGAAACGTGACAAACTGCATGTATTATCTTGAGAGTAAGAGGGGGGAAAAGGAAGCAATGACTGTCTACGCTAACGTAAATGATAAGAGGAATTAACTTGTTCCCCAACATGAAATGTAGTTATAAATGGATAAATAGACTATATAATAATTATTAATTGCTTCAACAAATATTTTCTTGCACAATCAGTTTCTTAACAAAAAATATAAATAATGAAAAATTAAAAAAAATTAGGAGAGTTGCTTTTTATGGAATAAGTGGTTTCAAACATTTTAATGCTCTAGTAAAAAAAAAAAAAAAAAAAAAGATGGTATCTGTCTAATTCACATTATTTCATTTATTCTGTGATTATAAAGTTATAAAATACACAAAATTTGGCCCTTGGCTGCAAAATATTTTGCAACCCGCATCCTAGAGAACGACAGTTTTATAAAAGCAAATTAGCGCTAACATGAGAACCCAGAGGAGAACGTGCATAATGAAGAGGTAATGATGTCAGAGATGATCTTTGGCCCTGGAGAAAAATAAACAACCCCTTTAGGATTTAAGATGTCATTCATAATCAATACCTAAATGTATATGTCGATGGCCTCACAGGTCTGACTGCAGAACAGCCTTACCTGCACCACCACGGCCACCCGCAGCTCGCTCAGGATCCGATCACGGGCCAGACGTTAGTCATAAGCTCCATTTCAGGTCCTCTGCATGTACAGCAAATAGGTGAGATCCTCTTTCCTAGACACATTCCTTGTTAAAAATTATCAATAGTGTCACTACTCACCCATGTGCATTTACGTATACATGTAATTATAACTCTTGATGTTTTGTGACTTGATCTTCCAGCTTCTCCAGACACCCCAATCCCATCTCCACCTCAAGTTCAGAGCCAGGAGATCTACAAGGCCTCTTCTAGTCCTACACTCTTAATGGTGACACAGCCCATCTCCAACAGAAACTCTCCTGAACCACCGCTCTGAGGCATAAAATGGCATCCTTGCAAAATTCCTGTATCTAAGTGGAGCTGTGTTTGTAAATGTGTATGAGATGTAAAAAGTTTCAAATGATCAAAAAAATAAATTTTATGTTCAGTGTAATGTTAGAAATCTGTGCAACCATCGATATTATGTGGGATTATGTGGACACACATAAATGTCGCGTATCATATAATAATATAGCATTTTAATGTGTTGTTGACCTGACTCGAATCATCATAGAAGCAGATTGTGCCTGAAATCTTTCAATTACATGTAAATATGGTTATATATTAAAATAAATAAATAAATAAAAGTAGAACAGTTGAAGGATATGTATGCAAGTTATTTAATTAACCTGTAACCTTTGGAATTTCAAGAGATTTATGATTGTTTTTATCACTCACTCAATGTCTATACCACTTTATTCTATATGAGGTGGTATCAAAATGTTTTGAGATTAACTCTGTTTACAAACTTTGTTTTTTTCGTCTTAAACAGACGTCCCCTCAGACGTCTTAAACCTGGCAGTAGAATTCGCTGTTGACAGTCTGGGGACAAATTCTCGATGCACAATATCGGAAAAGGTAATGAGCATGCACTTGGTCGAGCTGCGGACCTGCCTTCCCTTTTTCGGTCTTGGAGATGACAGGCTCTTCCACAGTGAAGACCCATACACAAAAGTTTCGTCACCGGTAATGATCCCCGACATGAAGGACGGGTCATCCACGGCACGCTGACGGGGTTCTTGGCAGTCTTTGACGTGTTGATCCTTCTGTTCCTGGGTCAGCAGCTTGGGGACGACACAGTGCATGTTCAAATCACATGTGAAGATTGCCTGGACTGTTCAGTATGACACACTGACAGTGGCAGCAATGTTGTGGATTGTCCTTCGAACGGTTTTCGACATTTTCGGAGGTTGAGCTTGTTGAAGGTCATCCTGATCTCTTGTTGTCTTCCAGTGTTGTTCTTCCACTCTTGAAGCGCACGGCTCAAAGGATGCATTGCAGCATCGCCATGAACTTGCAGAATCGTGTTAAACATCTCTGTGGCAGATTTGCTCAGTTTCATGCACAATTTCACGATTGCTCTTTGTTCTAACTTGCTGTCCATGATTAAATAGCAAACGTGGTAACGCACCAGGTCAGGACGATGTCTTTTGGCACACTGACTTATGAACGTCAGTACTCCCTGTGACTGTGCATGCAGCCTTGTTATCAAAAATTTGTCTTGAAACTTTTGATACCACTTCATATACAGGGTTGCAGAACTTATCCCAGGAAACTTTGGGCATGTGGTGGGGTACGCCCTGGACAGGGTGCCAATCCATCGCAAGGCACACACATACACACACACACTACAGGCAATTTTGGAATGGCAATTAGAGTAATCTGCATGTCTCTGGACTGTGGGAGGAAACTGGAGTACGTGGATGAAACCCACCAAGCAAGGGGAGAACACACACACACACACACACACACACCTGAGGTGAGAATCCAACCAGTGACCCTGGAGGTGCAAGGTGGAAGTGTTAATCCCTAAACCACTCTGCCACCATTTATGCATTTATCATTTATTATATTATTAAAACAATGGCAATTTCATATGAAAATGAAGGTGTATGTGTATAAAATCACTGAAGCATAGTTAATGTGCAGGTTAATTTAGAAAACCTGGAAAAATATTATCAGATTGGTTTTGTCCTTTTTTGGGGGATTTAAATATGATGCAATCTGGCAACCTTGACCAAAACCAGCACGCGACAGGTCTGTACTTGTCTACAGCACGTGCACATTTGTTTTATTCTTGGTTAGCCGAAAGCTAAAGCTGGTTAATATCTCCTGAGATTTCTTTAGCATATTCTTATACAAATATGGATTAAGAAAACATCTTTTACCATCGGTAAGGTAAAAGTATGGTTATTATTTTATTATATGTCAGTATTCTATTAAATACCGTTGAATATATAAAGTTTTTTAAAAAACGAAATTTAAGTGTTGGCTAACGCTAGCTGTTGTACGTTAGCCGCTAATATATAATATAAATGAATAATATAAATTGCAGCTAAATATTTTAAAAATGACTATTTTAAAAGTGTATTTTGGCAATAAATGTGATGAGGCTTAATATAACAATTGTATGATTATGAAACAAAATACTGTTAAGACTGTTCTCAAGAGCGGTTTTGAAATTGCAACTGTCATTCAAATCGGCCACGCCCCTCTGTGTGTGTGTGTGTGTGTGTGTGTAAGAATGAGCAAAAAAAAGATTATTAAATTAATATAATGTTATATTATCATATAAATAATAATGTATAGCAATAAATGTTGTATTAAATATTAATACAAGTTATTTTCCTGAAGTGTGTATATTTTTTTTGGCTGACTCGTATAATTTTAATGTGTGAATTATCTAAAAATTCACCCCCTGTACGGAGACCGAAAACCGATTTTTATACCCGGATGTAAACGTGTTTATTTAAAACATTGGACAATATGGGGATTGATTCACTTTTAAAGAGAGAGCCCCCAGTGGACATACGAGGAACTGCGATTCCGCGTGGACATTTCTTAGAACCAGAGGAGCACCTTGGATAAAACCATAACCGTTTATGATGCTCAGTATGACAAACAACCTAGCATAATCACAATAAGGGAAAAAGCCTTATATAGTATTTTTAATAGTTTTTTCTGTACATTCCCTCATAAAGTTTAATAAAAATAACTGTGTATCTTATCTTACATTAATAATGATGTATTGTATAATATACTGCTTTCAATTATACAATATAACAATAACAACAAATACACAGACTAATAAACAGTAATCAGTAAAATGCATTATATTATAAACATGGCGATTTCTTTTTATACTCAGTAACCACTTAAATATTTATTTATATGGCTTATACAAATTTTTGGAACGACTACTGAGAACTAATGGAATCGAATGCTCTGATTTCGTGGTATATAACATCAAATAATCAGCATAAAGCTTACCTGAGCTTTAATATCTGAAATGGATGAGTTAGCTCTAATCAGATCAGCTAAAGGTCTGAAAACAATAGCAAAAAGTAGAGGGGAGCGAGGACAACTCTGTCTTGTACCATGTTTTATTTAATCTAACAGCATTATTTATAATACAAGATTGGGGTTTAAACAAAAAAGTTTGATTAACTTATAAAAATATGGCCCAAGCGTATACAATTTTTAACCTCTATAGTTTTGTACATACTTGAAACAAGATCAATAGAATCATTTTTTGGGACTGCGACTTTTTTGCTTTTGCAGAAAATAAATTTATGGAAAAAATCTGAGTATGTGCATGTTTCAAACTGCTGTCCTGTGCGACCTCTGCTTTCATTAAAATGTGCTGCTGTTACTTCATGTCTCTTCTTTGCAGAATCTACAAAAACTGTTTGTCTACATCCTTTTCTTTCTAACCGTCAGGTGTGTTTCTTTTTTAAATGTTATAAGGAGCCCTAATCACATGAATAAGTCGTTTAAAAAAACAGTGTTGTTGTGATGATGGTGGTGCTGAGTGTCATCTAACACCTCTCGTTAAATCTCTCCCATAACCCCAGCCGTACACATGGGTTGAGATCTGAAGACCGTCAAGACTCTTTGACCCATATTCATCCTCATCGGTAAACCCACAAGTCCTAGGGACAGTGTTGGAGTCATCCTGGGAGAGACCACGCTCATCTGGATAGAAATATTTCAACACAGGTGATCACTGAGTATTTTTTTTTTTTTACAATTCATTTGCACTGACCTTTCCCTCTGCAGGAATAAACCCAAACCAAAACAGCGGAAGAAAAAAAATGTCCTTCACACGTATAACAGAGTCAGCCATTTTTTCCTTTAATTTGTCACCTGTCTGTATATACATACATCCAAATAACCTTCTTATTTATGTCTGAATCCCTGCTGGAAAAAAACAGCTTAGACGAGCATGAAATTCATGCTAGTCTAAGCTCTTTTTCTCCAGCAGGGATATAAACATAAATAAGTATGGATATGCAGTTTTTGGGGAGGGGCACGAGGGTGAGGTTAGGGAGCTAGACTGTAAGGATTAGGAGAGCCAATGAGGTCTGGAGAGTTGATATAAAATCAGGATTTGCATGTGTATGCAGAGAAATACAATATGTATTGGCTTTTCTTTGCCTTAAACGCTTACAAAATTCTACATTCTGTTGATGAGGTCCTCACACTGAATTGGATTCCTCACACTTGTACTTACACACACACCCTTCCTATTAATTCCAGTGTAGTTATTGAATAATTCAGTGTAGAACCTGGATAATGTGCTTTAAGATGTTGAGCAGAAATTGAAGGTTAATGGCAAAAAGGAGGAAGTAAAAAGCAATCCAAGTTATTATATCACAGCATCTTTTGCTTTGTATTTGACAGGACTACGGTTCAAACAGGTTTCTAATAAGCTCCCGATCAGCATGTAAGTACATATGTATTAAATCTAATACCTCATGGTCACTGGAACCCACTGTTTATGTCCTGTTTAAGGAGATCATTTTGTCCCAACACTAGTAATACTGTTGTATGTCCACTAGTACCATCTTTAAATCTTCTTTTCTCATTCATTCCACTTTCACATTTTAAACCTAAACATAATGCCTTTTTTTTTCCCTCTGTAGGGACACATTCTCTTATTATGTTTAATAAGGCATGGTTTTATGTGCTAAACATAATATACAAAGAAAGATCTTTGCAAAATTATATTAAATATTTCCACCACACAGCACATATTGATAAAAGTGGGCTTTTTAAAAAGATTTAACAGAAGTTCCTTCCCTTATAGTTGTCGTTTGTGTCGGGTTTTAACAGCGCTCTTTTAATTAACAGTGAAATACACAAGACTGTATTGTATGATGAGCAGGCCGGACCTGGACCGGCCATCAGCTCAACAATTATGAAAAGCTGTAATTAACTCTGGTGCTTTTTTTTCCTCTTGTTTTGTTCTTCTGACTGGAAAACAAACCTCATATCCCCCAAATATGAAAGTGACACAGTCAGGAACTCCATAGCTATTACAGTGTAGCAAAGCTGCTAGGAAGACAGAGCAGAGCTAAAATAAACACAGCAAACCCCAACAATCACTCCATAATGGAGTAGCAGCTTGCGTGGGGTTAAACTGCAAATCTCGACATGGGAGAGAGCTGAGCATCCAGTGCTCTTTTAATGAAGAGCTGCCCAGCGCACCGTGGCTCTTATTGGTACACAAAACGTAGTCTTAGTATTCGAGGCACACATCTCATTTCAAGCATGCAGCTTTGTGTGACGATGTGGTATTAAGCCTTGATAAGCTGTCTGCGAGCAAACCGGAGTAGGTAGAATAAGCATATCCCTTCTTTTTCCCCCTTTTTGTACCGACTTGACACCCTACATGCTTTGACTTTCATCACTGTGACTGTAATCCATACGATCTATAGGGTGAATAGGGCGAATTTTATTTTTCTCTTTCAGCAGAAGGCTTAGATATAAAGATTGAGCAGAGTGTGTTCATTTGATGGACTATTTAAAGGCTTTTTTAACTCTACGATTTAACATGGAAAATTCGGACTTTAAAACGTAGTAAACTAAACAGTTTCTGACATGGATAATGTATTGAAGATATTCTCATGAAGCAAAGGGATTTCCCCTTATATTAAAGCCTGTTTATTTTCCACTGTTGAAATATTGAATGCCTTGTTTTAATGTCCATTGTGTTTAGCTCTTGCTGTGCTTGTCTGCTGCCTGTTGGTGTCAGTAGAGGCCCATAGTGACTTGGTGATTTGGCATATTCTCTTTGTTGGTTGTGAATTTGAACCATCGTTCTTTAGAAATCTGCTTTGATCTTTTGTTATGCAAAGGCGAAGCTCCACCAGTAATGTCGTAGCACTTCTATTGAGTTTGGTGCTTTTCCAAATTTTCCTTTATATAACATATTTTAAAAAATGATATTGAAAATCTAATTTTTTTTTTTAATTTGATGCAGTTAAATAAGATTTTAGAGTCAGGATTAAGGTTAAGGGAGGCACGGTGGTGTAGTGGTTAGCACTGTCGCCTTGCACCTCCACGGTCCAGGTTCGATTCCCGGCCAGGCTCGATTTCCGGCTCTGTGTCCATGATGTTTGCATGTTCTCCCCGTGCTTGGTGAGTTTCCTCCGGGTACTCCGGTTTCCTCTCACAGTCCAAAGAGGTTAGGTTGATTGGCCTTCCCAAATTGCCCATAATGTGTAAATGAGTGTGTGTATATGTGTGTGTGCCCTGCGGTGGATTGGCACCCTGTCCAGGATGTACCCCGCCTCGTGCCCTAAGCCTCCTGGTATAGGCTCCAGGCCCCCGCGACCCTGAATACAAGATAAAGTGTATATAGAAGATGAATGAGTGAGTGATTGAGTTACGGTTAAGATTGTTGAATATAGCCCACATTATGGCCTGAAGATCAGGTTCATTCTCAGGACACTCACATGCAAGCTACTAGTAATGAAAGCAGAGTTTAAAATTAATAGGGTCTGTCTGGCAGAAGTCCATTTCGCCATTCAATGTGAGATTAAGGGTAAAGATTACGCCCCATCATTTTTCTCATACACATTTATGCACTTATTGCCCAACTAGATCAACAGAAAATTCTCTCGGCGAACCGGCCCGACACTCACAACCTGTTCATTTATTTTATTTTATTTATTATTTTTTACGATGCCTACCCTTTTTCCACATGGGGCATGTCTTTCTTGATTAAACCTCTGCAGCTTTTGGAGCAAGTAAAAGAGTCATTAAAGGGTAGAGCCTGGAATCGTGTGTTCTTGCTCCAGAGTCACACATTTCCTTGGACTTGGTTTATCCATGCGGCGCTCTGAAAAAAAAGAAGCGGAGCAGACGATGGAGAGAACGCGGTTGGCCTTCGTTGACACCTCGCATTCTTGCTTTGTCCAGACAGACTCTGGAGAAAGCACTTGTAAAATGTATTCAATTCAAATCAAATTGGTGTAGCCCGGAGTAATCTTTTTCTATTAGATGTGTCACTTTTTGAAATTCGTCCCTAATATTCTTTACGACTCCCAATATAAGATTAGTGCTTTCTGTGCTGCTGCAGTTTCAGTGCCTTACTGAATTATTCACTGAGGCATGACCTTCAGTTATCAGGTTAGAAAGACCTTGATTATAACAGGAAGTCAAGTGTAGAAAATCACTGTGGGCTTGGAAAAAAAAGAAGCTTTTCCGTGATTTAAATGATGTACAAAATGTACACGTAAATAATAGTATGAACTTAATTACATGGTCATGGTAGAAAAAAAAGAGCTCTTGTGCAAGTTGCCATGTGTTTGGAATTAAAAGTTAATTATTTGCATTTACCACCTCTGAGTTTTGTCATGTTAATAGGAGTGGAGCAGTAGAGCTAAAGAAACCAGGCAGTTTATTCTAATAATTTGCTTACAGTCATATTCCATCCCGTTTAGTGATGGAAGCCATTTGTTGGTGATAGTTTCACATGCTTAAAATTGCACTCCTGCATGCTTTTTGTCCTGCGCAGTTAGAGCAAATGGATTTAAGCCCATTAGCTTCTGCCATGCCGGAATAATAGATGTCTCATTACGACCGCTAATAAATAACGTTTCCAGAGGACATCTCAATTATTAGTAGTCTATGTGGAATAATACTTCTCTCATTATCTTTATGGTAAGCAAGGCCAGAGGAAGGACACGTTCCCAGGACCAGAGTGTGCATCCTGGTCCTCTTTCTTTGGGACGCCTGATCATAAAGCGACCCTCCTTTACAACATTTACTAGATTTATGACGTCTTGATTGGATATGTTTATGGCCTCTATATGAACAGCTTTTATAGTTTGTCCATTTAGTGTGAAAAGTTTATTAAGATCTGGGACAGGATATTAGAGGTACGCCAATACATCGATCCTAAGCCAATAAAGTCATCCTCAAGGCTACAACGCGTTTAAATGCTTTCAGTCTATATACATTGGTTAATATTTCAAAAATTTTCAAATGTGAAAAATGATAGTAATCCTGGTGAAATATTACATACATTAAATGTTATTTTTTATTGTTATATACAGACTTGTATTAGATTGGAGCAAAGAGTTCTTTCAGATTTTCCAAACTCAAACCATTTCAGGAAGCTAAAAAAAACCCCTAAAGAATCCCTCGAAGAAGCATTTTGTAATGGTTACAGATTTACATCCGTACATAGTTTACATAAACATTAAATTTTCTTTCTTCTAGGTTACTTTAAGCATGCTGATGTAATAGGAGTTGGTCTGATGAGAAAGATAATAAATAATAAATATTATCGGGGAGAAAAGGACATTATCTTTATACACAAAACAATATTTAATTTTGATTGGGTTTTGCTAAGAAAGTGGAAAGAAAACAGTCCGTGTATGTTCCTGGATGAAGTCTAATCTTTGTATTGTTTTTTTTTTTAAAATTTTAAATGTGTATTTAATGAGGCAATAAGGAGGGATACAATACTTTGTACAGAATTAGATCCGCTCACTTATTCGTTACAGCAACAATGAAGTTATGAAAGCGCTGACTCCTGATGATGCTAATGATATTCAGAAAAGTGGCTCGGTATGTATTAATATATCTGTTTATCTTCACGTTCTGCACAAACTCTGAACTAAACACATGCTTGTAATTTATGCTTGTTGTGGAAAACGATGAGAGTGACATTCCTACCAAGTGTTGATTTCTCCACATTTAAATGAGCAGTGACACTAATTTAGCATTCAGATGCATGTAGAGTTTTGCTCTATTAAGAACGTCTGTGTGTGGAAGAATGCGAGGCGACTTTTAACTGTGTTTGTGTATTCAGCGTGGTGTACCGTGGGGCATGTCTCTGGGACAGATAGTTCCTCGTTGCTTGAGTGCTGCAGTGTGTGCTTGGGAGGTAAATAACCTACCTGGCAGTGGGAGATTGGAAGCCCAGCATGGCTCCCTGATAAAGTCAAAGCCTGCAGTAAACGCCCCCCCCCCCCCCCCCCCCCATCCCCTGTATTTCAGCGTGGTGGAGATGTAACAGCTTAATTTGCAACCAATCATATTTCTGCTCACCTACAGGATAATGAGGTGATATTGGTTATTTTAGACTTGGCTGCATGGATGCCTGTGGTAATTCGAGGCAGTGGTGTGGTGGGACGAGAAGGCTGCAATGTGACCCTGCCTTGGCTCGCGTCTCAAAATCAGCAAATAAATAGGAACCAAGCAGCATGTCCTGTGGTGCTACCATTCTTGTGATTTCAGAAGGGAATCAGTGTCCAACATTTCACAGAGATGTTTGTTTAGGCAGGGTGAGTACTTTTAAAGAAAGCATTCTGACCACAAAATTTGACTAATGTATTTGAAAGAGAGAGAGAGAGTCCAAACCGACAATTCATCTTGGCACATTCCTGGTGATATCCCAGCGCATTCTTTGTGTGTTTCGGGCCACCTCTGCAGGAAGCTTTGTTGGCTGCGTGATTTTTTTCTTTCCTTTTTTTCTTTTCTTCCCCTCTCCCTCCCTTTCTTTTCCCAGACACGCGTTCCTCTGGCTGAGCTGTAAATTGAAAACACTGGCAGTGTTCCTCTCTCATCGCACACTTCAGAAATGGACTTCATTCGTTCGCATGAACTTCCCCTCACCCCTCACGTGCGAGACACTCATCATCCAGCGTGGGCCTCCGACTGAAGGCCGCTCCATCATGACAATAGCAGAAAGAGCCCCGCCGAATGACACCGGCACCCTTTCTACCCTCCCAGATCTGATTAGGTGCCTCCATACAATCTAGCCCAACACAATGCGCTTTCATTACACCACGGATGCTGTCATTTCTGTTTTTTTACATTTTTATCTTTCTAGTCGTCTTCTTCTTCTTCTTCTTCTTTTTTAACAAGTGTTCATCTCAAAACTCTGATCAGCAGCCACACTTTCATCAGTCTAATGCATCTATCTGTCCCGAGCTCGTGCTGATGCGGCCTCCTGCTTAATCTCATTTCCTTAACCTCCTCCAATATTGCTTCCTCTGCATCATGAAGATCTAGTGCAATTCTTTTTCATATAGTAAATCACTGACTCGTACTTATGTGGATGGCACAGAGGGGAATGATGATGTCTGATCGGGCCTCCTCGTGTCTTTTCTATGGATGACATCACCATACCCGTCTCACCTGACAACATGACAAGTTAGTTACCTGGCCAGTAAGAAACACATACTGTAAGTATGTAAATGTCACCTGGTTTTGATTAAAACAATCTGTAAGAATACAGTACATACATTTTTATTCAATAAGGAGTCCAGGACTGCTTTATTCACATAGGCACAGTGAGAGTGAGAGAGAGAGTTAATATTCAGAAGTCTTCATAACGCTTGTGAATAAATTCACTTGCACTGCCCTCAGTCTCCTCAACATGCTGCTGTCAAGAAACAGCATTTTTGAAGGCAACCTCAAAATGTAAAACTTTAAATTCTTATGTGTAAAACAGCATCATTCAAATTGCCAGTGAAGTAAGATATGAATACTAATGTGCTGAATGGCCAGGAGGCATTTGAATTAACTTCAGCTTTAAACCAGAGCTGTAGATTCCTTGAATCTGATTGGTCCGCAAATCTTGATAAAAAAATTTCTGACACAAGTGCAAATTCAAATGGCAGGTTTATATTAATGCACTTATTTGAATATAGTTACAGCTTATGTATAGTGACTTGTGCAGCAGATGGTTCACATACACGGTTAAAAAAATATGTAATAATTACTTAATCATGAATGAAATGTTCTGCAAGAACACGCTTTCTTAACAATTGTGGAAGGAGTTCCCAGTGTCTGAAGCAAAGCTGTAATTTCAGGAATGAGGAGTTTAGAGTTTGCAATTGCATGAGGTAAAAAAATTTTTGTCTTATGAACATAAGAGATAGAATGACTGATGCTTGAATGACTGGTGACTGTTTATAGGTACTATAACATAAAAAGTGAGAACAGGAAATTGTTTCAGCGACGTTTTAAAAAGTATGATGTCATACAAAATAGACTACAATGAAAAGGAACTGCTGTGTATAAGAACAATAAGACATTATTAAACTCCTCAGTCATCATTACTAATTTAGGTACTGATATCAGTATGTTTGAATTTTTTTTCTATAGTAACATTTTAGGTAATAATGTGACTGTTTCTGGGGTTGATATATTTTTTTTAGAGCTGTGCAATTTAATCAATTACGCAATTTAATTTTTGTTGCTCGATTTAAGTATAGATTGGTTTTCAGTTATAGATTCGAACTTTTTAAATTATTTAGGTAAACTTGCAGATGTTAAATGGCCTAAAATTGTGGTCTTAAAAAACAAATGTCTTAAAAATATATCTCTGATTGTACAGCAAAATATAAACTTTCACAAATACTTGTATTTTGTGAGAGTATGTCTTCTTCTTTTGAGTTCATGAGCATTTGGTGCAGTACCGCCCCTACAGCAGAAGATTCGGAGGAAATAAAGACTATGACTTTATGTGAGGCATGACATTTTAAACAATCAACAAATAATTCCAGTGTTTATTAGGTACTTTTAGTAGTTTTTAATTATTCAAACACACAGAAATATAGCTGCCTGTGACAAATCAGTCAATAAACATTAGTGCTGTTTAATGGAGTGGAATTGAAAATAGCAATGCCTTAAAAATCAACAGTCTAACTATGATTCTAACTCGATATGCCCTAATGTTTATGTACTGATAATTTAATAGAAAATATGAATTATTATTGTTATAGTGTTTACTGTTTTAGATACATTCAGTAACATACAGGTATTTATATCTCATATCTAAAAATGTTTTACTTACTTAGTAATTTATTACTTAAAAATATGCACTGGTTTGACAAGTCAGTGTCATATATGACAAAAATATCAATATAACAAATAAAACACTGTGTATCAACACCTTTAAATGGTGATCAAACCACAGATGCAAAGTGATAAACAAAGACTATATAAAGTACAGTATACTATATACCATATAGTGCATAATAGACAGATAGATTTGAGATCGTAAAACGTTGCAGATAACTTTGTTAATCATAGTAACATATATAGTAAGTATACAGTATATAGCAGTCTACTAAATAAATGTGACGGTGCAAGTCGTAACTCCAGTGTTAATATCGAATACGTTCCCCTTATAAAACCCAGCTCCCACCGTATCATCGCTGTTCTAACGCTTTCTTGTTTATCACTACATTTTTTAAATACACAGTGATGCTTGTACTGTACGCTTCTAGAAATTATTTTTAGTCCACAAATTGTGCACTGTGTAACGGTTCAGTTCTCGCAAGTCTGAATCATATTTGACACGTTTTCAGAAAGAGGTGAACTTTTATAGATTGATACAAGAGCGTGTCTTTTCATTCCTGGCGAAACTTTCTAAACTGTACAGCCTACACCATTACAGAAGCCAATGAAGCTTTGCTTCCTCGTAGCGAGCTTACTCTGAAATGAAATGTCATTAACTCGGGGGAGAAAAAAAAAAACGCTACAAATAGATCCAAACAGATTTTAGGTCCTGGCATTTCACCTCAGCCGAGTTGACCCACATATCCTCCGAGGCGAGCGCTAAAGTTACGGCTCACCTCCATCACAGACACCTCGATGGCAGGTCCGAGGTCCTCGGAGCGCACCCCACTTCTCCCAGGTCATCATGTACAATAACATTTACAAAGTTCGTTTGGCCATGTGACCACATGGCCCACATTCATGACCTTTATAAGAATGTGCTGTGTCTGCCTTGGGCTAACAGCCAAGTGCGTTGCTCTGCTGTGTACTCAGCAAGTCCCTTGGCTATCTCCGTCTCTTCCCACTACGAGATGGACTCTAACGCTAAAACAGAAAAACAAGAAGAGCTCAGAACCAAGTCATTTGGTTGATTTGTTTGTCTACAGATTCACACTAACGTTTGCATAACATTTTAACCTGTCTGTGGGTTAAATCGATTTACTTAAATTCAGTTAAACATGCAGCAATAATTGATATCATTCTTTTAAATTATAATTAAATATCCACAAACCTGTTGGTTTAGTTCTGCTTTTCCATTTACTGTTTATAAAATAATTCATATTATATGTTTTATTATTTATCTTTTTTAAGATATAAAAAAAAAAATGCCAGCCCTAATTTAGATAAACTGTACACATTGCCTTGTGAACGGAGAATCTACTGTAAAAATTAAATGTACAGTACTTAAATATTGTATTTCTATTACATAAAAATAGAATAATTTTTCTTACAATTTTTTTTACATCATGCCTAACTAATTAGCATGTCAAATATAACTTCATTAAGAAGTGCTGGATTGAAAGGAGTGTGTTAGGAAGTGTTTGTTAAACAGTGCGTCACTCTATCCTGTGTGCACGTTCGACAGCACGGCAATTTAAATAACACAAACAGCTCAAGGGGAAAGGAGGGTGGAGGGGGGGTCGAAAGGGTAATGCAGGTTCAAATAATCTGCATAGTCGCTCCAGCAGTCAAATTGCTGCTCGTTTGCTGAGTCTCCATGAGCCTCGGCACATGGAGCATTAAATTATGGTCAGGGACGCCTGGAACCGTGTGACTCCACCTTTACAGAAACACCCCCCCCCCCGCCCTCCCCGAGTCATAGTGTTCATCAGAGCACGCTGTCCAATGGGATTACCGTAAAGCCTCCTCACCCCTGATCAGAAATTCACATCCCCAGATACTAGATTGCCCCTTTTCATTCTGTCCTCCTGTCAGCCAGTTTTCTATCACGGCGTCAAGATGAGAAGGAGGGGGGGGGGGGAAATAAATTCTTTTACATTTTACACTCCCGAATTTCGCTGTCCGTCACATAATCAGTGGACGAATAGTAATTCATTCTGTCAGAAAATGGAAACGGCGACGGCACTTTGCGGCAGGGCGGCCGCAAGATCCGTGGTCAGAAAGAGAGCAGAGATTGTGGAAGAGAGAAAAATCAAAAGAAAGGATGTGTGAAAAATGTGTGGAGGAAAAAAATAAAATAATGTATTTCAGTGAATGTGACAATGGCTTCGCCAAACCTTTTCACCTGAGTGATGGAGTACGTAGCGCTCAGACGTTCTTCACTTCCGCTTTTCATTAGGCTCGGCACTGAGGTGGTTCGCTCTGTGTGGTTCACTCGCTCACACGTGTGTTCATTAACAAGGAATAAGGAAAATATCATGATAACTCGTGATGCAGAACCGAATGTGAGTTTTTTTTTTCATTGCAATGATTACTGTAACAAACATCATGTAGTTTGCAAAGCCTTTAATATTTTATACGTGGTCAAAGTTGCCTAATAGACCTTTCAGTGTTAAATTATTCTATTTAATTTAGATAACTAGCTGAAATTCATTAATTTTATCCACGATCAAAAGTAAATACTGATCAAATAAGCACAAATTACATCATAGCTTCTTACCTAATGTGGATAACTTTAACAAAATAAAATAAATCTAAATGACGGACAGAATGATCATTAGCTAAGGTTCTGTATGTAATTATTGCTTCGTTAATGTCTATTAACAATGTGAATTAATTAATGTTACCTTGAAGGTGTTTCAGACAGTATCAGTTTTAAATTTGTCCAAATACATTTTTCTGTGTGTGTGTGTGTGTGTGTGTGTGATAGTGAAGTGGATAGCGTTTGTGAAAGGGGGGGTCCAGGGTGTGGAGGTACACGTCTCTACAGTGTGTGTGTGAGTGTGAATGGTAGGGGGAATTAATCACCGTGTGGGGTGTGTGTGTGTGTGTGTGTGTGTGTGTGTGTGTGTGTGGGGAGGGAACGCCTGGCAGGAGGTCACCAAACGGCTCCCGACTATCACCGTGGGTCACGCGTCTCGGGGGCCACGGCTGTGTACACAAGCACACATACACACACACCCCACACACACATTCCACACACCCCACCGTCTTATCCCCCTTCTGCTTTAGTGGTCCAAGAGGAGGCTAGCTCAACCTCACACTCGCACACACACATACACACACACACACACACACACACACACACTCACTCGCTCATACTCAACACACCCAGTGAATAGTGCGGTTGAGAGGACCGAAACACTGGTAAATATATTTCTGAATGTCTTGTCGTCATTTGTCAGTCGAGTCCTGATCATCGCTGCATGAATCATATCATACGTATCGGTCTCATTGTCTCGAAATCTCATCGCCATCGTCATTTCTGCGGTTCGAGCCAATCTTTTCATTCGCGCCTCATCCTTGCATCCTGGGCTCTCCTGAACTCGATGGCGTGACATGACAGGGGAGTGCTGGCTGGTAATTCCACGCACTTGTAATTCTGCGCCGTTCCTGATGAGGGATGTCTTGTTCTAGTTCAGTATTCGGCTCTTGGGGTGGGGGTGGGGGGTGGAGGGGAGCACGGGGCTGTTGTAATATACAGGAGTCGTAGCACGCTTTAAAGAGACGCCCCGTTATTCCCCTCGGCTTAATCCCGCCGCGTTAATTCTCTCTCTGTCTCTCTCTCTCTCTCTCTGTCTCTTTTATACGTGTGAGTGTGTCATACGAGCTGACGTTTTAAGGTGTGCAAATTTACGCCAGTTTTTTTTTTTTTTTTTTTTATCAGCCAAGGAGATCCATCATCTTTAATCACGCGCAGGGCAGGATTGCTTCATCACGCACGCCTATTGGTCAGGCAGGATGGGACATGCATTTGCATAAGGGGGAAGAGTGATGCGCCAGACAAATGCAGTCCAGTGATCATTAAGGGATGCAATTTGCAGTCGGGGGGCTCCAGTGGCGTGATGACGTGCATTTCAGGCCGGTGGTGGGTTTAAATCTCCAGCAGAGGGTTTTTATTTTTTTATTTATTTATTTTTTTTTAAACCGAGGCTTCTGCATAGTAATAAACCCGGCTCACAGCGGCTTTAACAAACACGAGGCTGATTATATGCACATTTTCACCGCTCTCTGTGCTCGCATTTAATGTACCACTGATGTTAATATGTTGAATTATGGATTTACATCCACGAGAACAGTAACGATCATGACTGACAATGTGAATTTTTATTTTAATATATGTACAGTATGTTCCTGATACCAGGCATACTATTCTGAAAAAAAAGAAGGAATATTTAAAAATGAGTAGTGAAAATCTTTTTTTTTTATGTACAATAACATTTATGCATAAGTATTTTATTATTTATATTATTACATTATTATATGTATATTTTTGGTTGTTTTTTGGTTGTACATAAATAATCGTATGGATGAATAGGTTCCCAAATCAGAATGTTGTAATTATATACATGCAAATTTCTCTTTCTCTTTCACTACTCTCACGGACAAAAAAAAAAAAGAGAAAACATCTGGATTTGTTTTTGCAAGAACCAAAAATTCAAGAAGCGTCTTTGTTTAGCCGTACCGAGGGACATTTGCAAATGGGCTGAGTGAAAACAGATGGCTCAGAAATATACAAACTGTACTAAATATTGCCCTATTTATTATCTGATAGGAATGTGAAATATTGGCTTTTAATTAGGTTTCAGATCAATGAGATACAGAAATAGAATAGAATGAGAAATATAGAAAAGCAATGCTTGTATATGATATAATAAATGCAAATAGGAAAAATACATTCTTAGATGTCAAGACGTGAGATGGACTATTTTAAAGCTTAAAGCGATGTATTATAATTTTTTTTAATTCTGCAAACATTTTCAGCTATGAAAATGTTCAGATATTACAATATGCTTCATTTTTTTATTTATATAAAAAGCTCCGGCTTTGATGCCCAGCTGCATACAGTAATATGAAATGCAAAGGTAAAAAGGAAAGAAAAGTGGTGTCCTCTCTCTCTTTCTCTCTCGTTTTGGATGACATGTGGCTAATGAAAACAGGGTGTGGGTTTTCTTCAGCGTCTTTCATACGCTTTAATAAAAGGTGCAGCCAACATTTTGGCTGTCGCTCCCCCCCTCTTTCATTCCCTCTTTAAATGTGTGTGTGTGTGTGTGTGTGTGTGTGTGTGTGTGTGTGTGTGTGTGTGTGAATATGGAAATTCAAAACACCTAACTACAGGGGCTTAAGTGTAATCATGGAGTCAGGGTGGAGTGACACATTTGCACTCGTCTGCTAGTTTTTGCAATAATCCTTTGATTATTCCTAAAATATTACTGCACCCATTCATCCCAAGACTGCTTCCATATGACACCGGTGTACACATTTACACTTGTATTTTGGCTTTCACGGTCTTGGAGAACGAATACGAACCACTCATAAACACGCTTCATGTGGAATGGACGGTCTTGTTCGATCTCCGTTTGATCCCCGCAGAACGAATCTTTCTTTTTCTATAAGCTCTCGTTTTCAGTCTTGTCTTGTTTTTTTTTTTTTCAGTTGCATGTCATGTCAGCGCCTGGAGGGATGTATTACTTAACACGGAGGCCATTTGCATGTTTCCTTGTATGTTTTGAATTTGCAATGCTGTTAGTTTACATTTTTTATTTCCGCCCTCTGCCAGTGGATGGCAGTGTTTGCCTGAGCATTCTGCTAGGATGGGGGGAAAAGGCGTGGAATTGACTGATTGTCGAACAGTTATGTTAAGATGGGAAATTGTAAACAAGGCATTCTTTTATGCACATTTATAAAATATTAAAGAGTACCCAGACAAGTTTGATGCTCTTCTTAAACTATTTGCATTATCACAAAGTGGGGGGTTATGATTAAAGACTGTAAATATTCATTGTGATAATGGTATGTAAAATTTAATTCCTTTCACTTTTTACTATATAAAAAAAAGCAAGAATTTATAAATCCCTGGCTATCTTGTAAAAATATATCTACTTGTATTATCGTGTTTGCGTGATTAGGAACTGTTCTGACGTCATAGAAGAATTTAGAAACAATCCAAAAATAAACCTAGCATCTGTACTTCCCCAGTCAAGTCCATTTCTTTCTTTCTTTTTATTTATTTATTTTTGCTTTATCTCTGATTCCTAACTTTGACATTTTAATGTTCCTAATATCCAGATTACTCTCACTCACTCACTCACTCACTCATCTTCTATAACGCTTCATCCTGTATTCAGGGTCACGGGGGGCCTGGAGCCTATCACAGGAGACTTAGGGCAATCCATGGTGCCAATCCATCGCAGGGCACACACGCATACACATACTCACACACTCATTCACACACTACGGGCAATTTGGAGCGCCAATTAGACTAACCTGCATATCTTTGGACTGTGGGAGGAAACCGGAGTACCCGGAGGAAACCCACCAAGCACAGGGAGAACATGCAAACTCCATGCACACAGAGATGGGAATCGAACACTGACCCTGGAGGTGCAAGGAGACAGTGCTAACCACTACACCGCCATATCCAGATTAAAATGTCTTTAATCTGGGCTGGAACATGTAAATGTATTATTATCATTATCGTTTATTACAAGTGTCCTGATTAGAGGTTAAAATAGATTTTTTTTCCCCTTATATATGATCAACATGCAATTAGAAAGTGAAAAACATTAAAGGTGGCACTCGGTGGTCCTCTTGGCTAATGAAAGAGGGAGATTATGAAGAGAAGGTTTTAAGATAGATTAAACAGGCCACATGCTGAGCCAAAACATCTGAGGGCTTCTTTGAAAAAAAAAAATAGAAAACTAACAAAACAAAAAAAGCAAGCTAAATGAACACACACTTTACAACAGCTTCATTTGCATAAGGCCAAAAACGCTGGTGTTAAGTAGTCGAAGGAGGAACGCGGCCTTGTCTTTTGAGGGAATCGAGGTCTCTGTGCTCTTTTTATATATGTAACCTTTTGGGTTGTGTTTGAACTGAAAACAGCTGAGACAGAGTTGGTCACACAGGAGGCTGAACACACACACCACACACACGTGTGTATATATATATTATGTGTATACACACATACACTTACAGAGCTGTTGTGCTGTACATGACTGGGTTAAGGGTTTAAGCTTTTAGCTTTTGTTTTCTGATGACCAGTGTGTAATGTCACATTTTTTTCTTTTTTTATATATACATTTTTTTTTATATAGACAATTTATGATCATAATGTAAACAGTTTTATTTTAGTTTCAACCTGTGAATTAAAAAAAATAAAAATAAAATAATAATAATAATAATAATATTAATAAGTTAGCTTTTTTTTCCACGGGGTGTGTTTCAGCACGGATCAGCAGCGGTGTTGGTCGCCTCAGCTTGAGCGACATACCGGTTAGGCCAGACAGCTGCTTTTTTAAACCCCACTGATAAGGGCCGCCCTGATGCTGAACATTGCAAATTGGAAGTGAAGATTGTCTTCTCTTTAGACTTTATCTTAAAGCAGTAAAACAAGAAGCTGTGACTACAACTGCAGCTATTGATTTTGCCATTTCAGCAAATTAAGAACAAGACAGCAAAGCCATTAAACCATCCAGTAATTGCCATGGGTAGTTTTTTGGTGAGGCCGAGGCTGACATTTAAATCGGACCCTCGCCCCCCGGTCAAAGCCAGCACCTGACTGTCAGCCGTCCCCTGATTATTCAGACGGATTGGGGGTTAAAAAAAAAAAACTGTCCAGACATAAATATGTATACATGGCAACCTGGATGAGAATTCATCACTCAGTTTATGCATTCAGAGTGTATCACTGACATATGAGCTCTCGGACTTATAATATGGCTCACGTTATTATTTTTTTATTTTCTAGTGATACAGGCATGAGGCCATCTACACAGCGATATAAAGAATTGTAAAGGCGTAAAGAATTTGAATAGTGAAGGATGAAATGAAAGGAGTGTGAGGTTTTAATATGAAATTAAAGCCTGTGTTGAGATTTGACACAAAAAAAACATGATGATGATATGATGAAGCTTACATGCATATTCTGATCAGTGTAAGAGCATTTTAAATCATTACAGACATATTGCTCTTTCATGTGTCATGACAAAAGACATATTTTAATACACAATTGTGTGGGGTTTTTTTTGTTTGTTTATAATGAATAATGAAAAACCAGAGCAAAGATGATTATGCTTAATGTAGCATCTGGTAGCATTTTTTCCCAGTAAAATATTATGAGAATAAAACCATGCATTGCAAATTCAAAATACAGCACTTAAAAAAAGGGAAGCAGGCAAAAAAAAAATCAAAGGTACAAAGTGTGCGAAAGGGCCTTCTAATTCACTGAGGGATATTAGGGCGCCTAATTGGTACAAGTGCAAATGAGTTCTTCTCATGTGCGCAGAAGGTGTCAGTCTAAAAGCCTTGGCTGCTATTGAATGAGCCGAATGGCAGCCAACGTGCACGAGAATCTCTCCAGCTAATTCGTTGATTGCCTCTCGGAACTGATGGCTGCTAATTGTTAGGTGATTAACATGGAGTAGTAATTATGTTAGCCCAAGGGGGCGATTAATGTTTCAACATGTCATATTAAGCACTGAGCGTGGCTGCTCTTTGCCTGTGGATTTGGAGACAGATGGCATATTGTCAACAGCAGCGAGGTTTAGTTTTGAAGAAGAAGAAGAAGAAAAAAAAAAGAAGTGCGCCAAGGGAGCTGGCCTTTTGTTTCAGCCTCATTAATAAGATGCTAATTGTCTGCAATTATTTACAACATTACAAGCTGAATAGAGACGTCAAGTGGCTGTGACACTACTGCGGTCCTGCATGCATTCACAATGAATACGATGGTTTGTAAAAGAAAATATTTCCCTAATAAATCTAGCATCTATTTAAATTTATATATATATATATATATATATATATATATATATATATATATTAAACATAAAAAGGCTATTTTTTGTATATATTTTTTTTTAATCCTGTTGACTGGTTTAGTTAAATTTCAGTCGAAGTTCATTCGTCATGCCCTAATATTATTTATTATTGTCATATACAGCATCCATTGCTGTGGATCGTGCTTTTGTTACACACATGAAGACAATAAAATGTGGCATGCATGACTTTCTAAACTCTGAAATGATCAAATCACTCACACAACCATGAAGATTTCACTTTCCAGAGCTAAGCGAGTGTTTAAGATCTCCCTGTTATGGGGAACACATGCCATATGCTAAAGTTAAAACCGAATGTACAGCATTAACACATGCTTTCGCATTAGGGGGATTTTTATTGAAACATAAGATTTTTCTATATGCTTTTTTCTTTCCTCTCTCCTTTCTATAACCCTACCTAAATTATATGCTGATTTAGCTAACGATTGTTAATAGAAAATGGGATTCTGTATGGGATATTAGGACGTCCTTTTGCATCGGGATTTTGCTTATTTCTTATTTCGTCAAAATCTCGAGTTATGAGGCATCATGTGCTAAAACGATGAATTCGCTGTGACCCTTCATTTCCTTTTCCCAACACAAAGACGTCTACCTTTCGTCACACCGCTGCAAATCCATTTCCCCTCCCGATGGCTCGGGGAGGCGCTTCAGAGCCAAAAAAAAAAATGTTTTTGTTTGATGTACATTTCCATCAGTGTAATCCTGAACTTTGGGAGATTGAATTGTGGCGAAAAACGGCAAGGGAAAGATAAGGCCTCCTACATATTCAAGACTTTTACAGTAGATCGCAGGGACTCGGAGTGTCTCCCCGCCTCAGTCAAAGGTGGAATTAATTTCAGCTGGCAGCATCATGCTGTGGTCATTTTGTGTGAAGAGACATGTTGTTATTTTGATTTGGCCATTACAGCACCAAAATGACCACTCAGCATGGCGGCTTCTTCCAGCATTTAGATAAGCAGAGGGGGACAGAAAAAAAAACAAGGCAAAAAATATAAAATTACAGCAATTGAACTAGATGTACAGTGTACTAGACAAGGATATAGGCAAAAAAAGATAGATTTTATTAAAATAAGAACAAAGGCAAACTATAGGATCAGTCTGAAATCTTAGTTTAATGACAAATTATTTTCTCTGATACATTATATTGTAGTAGTTACATAGTAAGTTAGACATGTACATATGTAAACTATTAATTTATTACAGTTATTACAAATATATCCCAATTACATGATCAGCAATCATGTTCAGTATATCGCACAAAGTTTTTTTTCTCTTCTCTTCTTTACTATCTGTAATATTTCATATTAAACTTACAACATACAAATGTAGAGCCACGCCATTTCTGACATTTCATTCATATAATCTGCTGTGTCATTAAATTAAAGTTCCTCCGTTAGATACCAGGAATATAGCCCGAAGTGGTTTCCTTTTATTTTATTTATTATTTATTTATTTCCATCTTTTATTTCATCTTATAATTTGCATAACAAAAAAAAAAAAAAAAAAGAGATGGATATTTTTTCATGAAAGTAGAAATTGGCCAAGTAATTAAAAAAATCGGGATTAAAATAAATGTTCCCCTTGATGTAAAAAAGATTGTGTGTTAGAATAATCAGTGATTACATTTTAATCAGCTAGAAAATGGGGGAATGTCGAGTCTGGATTTTATTAAAAAAAAAAAAAAACTTACACAAGTGCAATACTTTCGTGTTGTAAGAAGCTTAAAGCACAGATGTGTTGATTTAAGTTGAAAAATGAAAGGGGTTTGATGTGTCACATGCCGGATTATCAGCGTATGTTTTGAAAAGAATTGAAAAGAGAGATCATGGTTCAATATTTCGTCCTCATATAGTGTTGAGACTAATTGCTATTTTGCCTCACAGAATTTATCACAATCACAAGGAGGTGTTGTTTATTTACTTAATTTTTTTGCAGAATTAATATGTTGTAAACACACATTCTTAGAAATAACATCAATCTCCATATATGTTGTTAATGTTTAAATTCCACGCAGGCTTCAATTAGCCACAAATGCAATAATGCTAAAGGCATTTCGAGATCCTTTATAGATTTTTTTTTTTTAGTCTTCACCTCCTTTGCTGTTGAGGTGTTACAAACGGAACATTCCGGTCTTTATGTTTCAAAATTGGTTTCACACTTCCCTAACAGTTTGTTCAGCTAAATCTGGCCATGATGTATCATTATCACATCTTTTGGAGGAAATCTATAGGATCAATACATTCTCTAGCTAGCGGGCTTTGGCTTGCTTACATGCTGAGCGGCTTGCTGCACCACAAGTCAAGAACATCGAGCCACGGGCAAACCGCAGCCTAACACAACCGCTGCCTGCTCGTCCTCTTCATTCAGAGGAAATAAGGCAAGAAATATCAGGAGATAGTGCCGGTCGATCAGACATTCTGTGGGAGGAAAGTGCACTTTCCACTTTTTTTTTTTTTTTTTAAAGCCAATTGCTGCCTTACTGTATAACTGCCTGATTCCTTGCCAAATATCGATACCGTTTAAGAATCAAAATCAACTGCTTAAGCATAATAACAGACAGACGATATCCAGGTTCTTTTAATCGCCATTGCATTTAAAATACAGCACACAAGCTCAAGGACAGATTGATCAACCAAGGCTGTGACTCTTTCTTTCTTTCTTTCTTTCTTTCTTCCTTTTGTCTTCATTAATGTGCTCTGGTCAGGCCGAGCCAAATGTTGAGCACTTCGCAAGTAATTACCGTCCAATAAACAGGTCAAGAGTGAGTGCGGCCACAGCTGCTGCCATTCGTGGTGGCAGACACTTCAGCCCGCTAAGCTTCAAGTATTGATTGGCCAGTCTGTGACATCTCCTAAGCCATGTCACCCAAGTGAAAGAAGACTCCAAATTGACCAGTAATAAAGTGTTGGAAGTTGTGGCCGCTTCCTCCTGGGACTTGTTCATGTGGAGGAGAGAAGGCCCCTCCTCTCGGACCATCAATCCTCCCTGAAGGCTCAATATAGTGCTAAATTAGCCAAAGGGAGAGCAGATAGACCACTAGACATCTGTTACAGACCCTTGACACACTTTTCCACCCTGGTCTCTTATTTAAATGGCTCTGTAAAACAGTCAAAAAAAAAGAAGAAGAAGCCTGGAGGACTGTAATATCAGGATTTACAGCTGAAAAGAGCCAGATTCAGAGAATCAGTTAAATCCTGAATGACAGACCTTCAAGTGAAGGAGCGGTGATCAAGTCCGCTAGTTCCTTTCATTAACATGATCCCGATCTGATGGGCGTATTCCTCTTTAATTCACCAAATTCGGAGAAATTGTGAGACGTGTAATGCACTGTATATTGATTAATGATGTCATCAAATCACTACTGCATGTTTTCCAGAGAGGATAAGATTCAATTATCGAGGTCCATGTACATCTTGGAGAGTTGTTTATCTTCACAGGTTGGCAATCAGCCAGCAGATAAAGAGAAGAGAGAGAAAGAAAAAAAAACAGCTTGCTATTGAACTGATCTTGATAGAGAACTTAATTTTTTAAGGTTTTCATCCTAACCTGCATTTAGAAAACCCACATGCGATCTCGCTGATCATGTTCTCTGACTTAAAATGTATCATACATATAATAAACATACAATTACTAGATTTGCAAAGATGCAATGTCTGTTTGTGTTGATTTCATTCACATTTCATTTTGTTTCCTAGTCAGAACAAACTCCAGCCTTTACAAGTATCCAAGCACTGAATGCCTGCAGTTAATTATAATAATTTTTGTTATGTGTCATTATGGAGTAGTTATTATGATGTGGATTGGATGTAAATATTCTTTTCCTTCCAGTGATCAAGCTGTAGTTAGATGGATAGCTTTATACTGAGAATATGATCACGACGAACAGGAGGAATTCAGGAAAACCCCAAACTGTGAGGGAGAATTTGTTAGAATGATGAACTTCCCAGGCTGTAGGTGATCGACTGTGTGAACATTTGGAGACTGGATAAACACTCGCTTTTTGCCACTCAGCTTTGTAAACATATTCCACAAGAAAAAATTTAATATGTCATTGTAACGTATACAGAACCAAATGTTTAAGTGTTTAGGTCGAACCTGCTGGATAGCATTAGCACACATTTAACAAAGGATAAGTAGCTTACCATTGTGATAGCAGGTTTATTTAAAAAAAAAAAAAAAAAGATAAAAATCTGTAAATATACTGTATACCTCACCAGACTCATGTCAGGCTTGTAATTTCTTCTGATCGGACTTTGAAATGGGCTTTTTTGGGACAAGTTATACATAATTTGACAACATGTACACAGATCTACACGAGCCTGGCTTCTCTTTTCGTCTCCTTTTTTTTTGTCTAAGGATGTCTGAATAACGTCCTCTAAAAGCATTACTTTAAATTATATGCTGTTTAAATGATAAAAGGACTTGATAGCCATGTCATTGACAAATGTGTAAACACAAAGTGACAGAACTGGAATGAGTACATAATCACTTCTGGGTGTAGTTACTTTCCTGCGCCCTCCAACCAGTTCTCTTCCAGAACACACTGAATTTATATACGCCCTCCTTGTTTCCACCCACTGTGGTGAAAAAGAGAGAGAGAGAAAGTGAAAAAAAAAAACTGGCAGTAATTGCTGGCTATTTCATGTTGATTCTGGTACTTTTTCTGATTGCGCTGTCCTCCTCGTTCACGGGCGAGCGGTCACGTAAGCGCCTTAGCTGACTCCATATCAAAGAGCAGCGAGCATGGACGCTGTCGGTGTAAAAGCGGAGAGAGGCATACAGCATGAATATTTAATCCCGGGTGACGGGTGCTGGACTTTTGCTTTGTCTTCCTTTGGATTATGCATTTAAAGCTTCAGGAGATTAATGGAACTGCAAATAGAAGAAGGCTTTCTCTTTCTTTCTCTCTTTCTCTCTCGCACTTTGGCCATATCTCAAAGATAAATGAAAGAATTACCATACATATATCTATTCCAAAACACTGCGGTTTGTTTAGCATTTGGAGCAGCCAAAGGAATCAATGTGTTTTCATTTAGAATATGAGTTTTTTATTATTATTATTATTTCTTTTTTTTTTTTTGCTCCTACAAAAAAAAAAGTAATGTATTTCATTTCCCATCGTGTAGGGATCCAATTTTTTTGTTTGAACGTACTGCGGATTTAATTAGAAATCAGTAAAATAGCAGCCTGCATTTAAGGCGATGATAGCTCAGTTTCTGCTCATTGATTTTGCATTATTGCTAAAGACGTACCATGGTTCCACTCCACACCAGGGGTCTACTGGGAAAAGTGGGAGAGGGAGTCATGATGTATTAAAATGATTCGCAAAAATCAATTGTTTAGTCTTGTATAAAAAATGAAGCATATACTGTGTGTGTGTTTCATTTTATCATAGACAGACATGTTCAGGTCAAACTTTTTTTTTTTTTCCGTCTGCATATTAGTCTGTGTTTTTCCTTAGATACGGAGATGTGATGTGGAGAATTTCTGTCAGACAAAGAGCACTATGTTTTAATGTCTGGTACGTGAACAAGAATACTGTATGATGTTGCATTTCATGTTTCCTTAAATGTAGGTCCTGTGACTGATGTATACGTCTTACACAGTAATCAAGAAGAGATAAAAAAAAAAAGGGACAACCCTGAATGCTGCTCATTAACATATGGTGTTGTAAATGAATAGTGGCAGTCTTTGATGTCCAACCCCAGACATTCAGAGACGCATTTCGGAGTAAACTGCACCACCAGTCTCTCTGAATGGGGATTATGTAAATCATCTGCACAACTTTGAGTATTTAGAGCAGCAACTACAGTAATTATCACCGATTGCACAATGGATACAAAAGCTACTGCAGTTACCTCGGTGTTAATGAGGCTTCTGGAACAATGATGCACTTTAGCAGATCTTAAAAGTTATACACCCCGTGTTTGCCCGAATGCCCTCTTGCAACACGATACACTTTGGCAGCTGGCGACAGCAACATTTTTTTATTTGATCACCAAAGTGTCTGCTTTGATGATCTTGAAGCCTTGTTAGGGTCGGTGTTAGAGTGCGACTTTTTAGCACTTACATGGACGTGAGGTGTTAAGGGTTCGACTTCACACTCGGGACCGGTACCAAGCGAACTCAGTTTGATTGCCACGAACTCAGAATCTAATCACTTGCAGGAAGTTCAGATTTAAACTAACACATAGAAAGAGGGAATTAAATCCTAGATTTAGCGCTACAAAAAAACTTTAAACCATTTATTTAGCTCCAGCTCCATGTTCCTCATATATTAAAAAAATATGTTTATATGAATATTTTTTGTTGTTTTCTATTATTATGTGCAGTATGAAAAAAAACAAGCAAACAAACAGAAAATTAATCAACATAATCAAATTTGCTCAGATTCGGATTTGACAAATGGACTAATAAGAAAATTAGGAATTTCTGACAGCTCCGGAGAGTTTAATACTGCTTTAATTCTTACTTATTAGCTTTAGTGTAGTTACTAGATATGCGGTAGTAGGTACTGTCTAATGTGGTATAATAATAATAACAATAATAATAATAAGTGAAGACATTAAAGGCCATAAAATGATTTCATATTTCGCACAGTAGTACTAGTAAGTGGGTTTTCTGCCTTAATGCAAAAAATTATCTCATATTTTTTTTAATAGCCCAGATAGTAATTCCAGTGAACACTCTCTTAAGCCAAAAATCAAATTTGGTGTGATGGTAATTATTCCAATATTAAAACTTTTCATCTGCTAGGCAGGAGCCCCTTCTCCTGCTTTCCGTAAACGCTCGATAAAGCCGCGTGTCGTTTTCGAGTAGCTTTGATTGTAAGGTGAACGGCGTAATACTATATAATCCAGTAGTCTATAAAATCCATGGACATTGCAAAAACATTACCCTTAGAGCACTCAAGCTGCAGGGCCGACACCTCCAGGAGAAAAAGAAAAAAAAAAAGGTCTTGTTTTGGCAAATTTGTGAGTATTGCCACTATTACGCTGATCAATACCCACATGTCCGTGTATTGATCCTCACGTCTGTGAGGGAACTTGGGGGAATGGATCTGTTTGGGTTTTCATTTAGACCACACATAGGGATCAAAAGAGTGCAGCGCTAAAGAGACAAGTGCAGGCGTTTTGCTCGAATGCATTCGCTTGTTGGGTTGGGTGGAAAAAAGCCGTTTTGCTGATTAATGTGATATATATTTTTTTCTCCAGATGTTCGTTTCGTAACCACAGTGCTTTTGAATCCTCATATCAAATATCGATTCATTTCCTTTAACAGGTTTAATATTTTATTAATGCGCTCATATAAATATGTTATCGGTTTCTATAGTAACAGCTGATTGACTGTGGGGATAACCTCTGGGTGTAACAGTGCATCTCACTGCATTGTTGATTATTTTCCAGACCGCACAACAATGTGGAATCCCCACTAACACACAGCGTTATGTAATGAACAAACAGACGCGCGTTCGTGACCGACTACGGCGCATGTTTAGAAATCAGTTCCTATTTGTGACAGACCATTTGATAGCAGTTGAGATTATGTAAACACTCATCGAATCATAATTCCTGCTAATTACCTAAATGTCAAGTGAGCATATTCCAGGCATCCAGACTGAATTATCCTGTATGTGTGTGTGTGTGTGTATCTCTGTGAGTGAATGTATGTATGTGTGTGCGCGTGTGTTCCTCCATCCGCCTAACCCCCTCCTTCGACCCCCCAGAGGGCCTTGAGCTTCCTCATTAATCTCGGCACGACAGCCCTTGACCATTTGACAGTACGTGTGACTTCCGCAGAACATGGCTTCTGGACAAAATCACCCACTGTGCCAGCCACATGATGATGGAGACTATTCCCAAGTTTCCAAAATGGCTTAGATGTCCTGAATTGGCGACACTTTGAAGTGGATTCCTGTTAAATTGACTGACGTTATTACTATTCCAGGGTGTCTCTTACCTGACAACCGACCAAACATGGACGGAAACCAATTAAAAATCTTCCAAAGGAGCAATTTCCGTCTGATTAACAGGAATAAAAACATGCAATAAAACAGAAAGGTGCATTATTATTTGTACAGTACGGTGCAGGATTTTAATAGCTCTATCTATCTATCTATCTATCTATCTATCTATCTATCTATCTATCTATCTATCTATGACTTTGTGTGTGTGTATATATCTTTTATGGTCTCGTGTGTATTTTATACCTACTGTTTTATTTTTACTATTTGATTTCCACCTGATATTAGTACTAATACTAAACCATGAACATCATTAGATGTTTGTGCCCTATCTGATGCATTTCAACATACAAAGATACAGATATTTAATTTTTCAAACAGTTATTCACACAAAAATCACTTACGTTACAAATATACATTAATAATATCAATAGCAAAGTATCTATATACTATGTGATAAACAAACAAACAAATAAATAAATCAGTCCTAAAAATATGTTAACGTTATATGTCATGGGTTATGGGATCTGGTTGATTTCTGTAATATATGATAAGTGATTTTTTTTGCTTATAATTTTTCAGCCCAATACTGATCCTGAGTATCAGATTATTCCCAAATATTTTTACTATTTAGTTTTTTTCTTTTTTTTTTTCTTTTTTTTTTTACACAGAGTTTTTTGCGCTATTATAAAGAAATTGTCCACATGCAAATACAGATAACATTTGCAACAACAACAAAAAAAAAGTGTTTGTGTGTAAGGCTGGGCAATAATATCGATTTTTTTTTTTGAAGGGAAAATGGTATTAAAGTAGTATTGTTAGCTTAAGATTTAACCTCCTCACTCTGACACACACACACACACATATACCTCTGTTCTGGGCTGTTAGTTAAACCCAGCCTGGCCACGTTCCTCCCTCAATGTTTTAATCATGATGTGACTTGTTTGTAATTATAAACACTGCAGAAACACATATATCAAAGGTGTTTGATGGAATTCAAGCCTATGGGTATCTCTCACTTGCTTTGAAAATGGCCGCCATCAACATCAAACGCGGGGCCTCTTTTGAGGTGTCCATGTTGCCATGTTTGCATATACTGTTCCTCGAAGGCCTCTGGCTCTGAACAGCAAGGTCAACACATTTGTTGTTGTAAAATATTACCTATATATACATATATATATATATATATATATCTACAGCTGGAGGATAAAAGAAACACAGCGCTCATCTGCACGTCCTCTCTTTAAAAGCAGAGACATTAAAAATGCACCCTGAACATCAGACGAGTGTAACCTTACAGCATTAATGGCTTTAGAAGCTTTTCAAGTAGTAAACTAATCAAAGTACTTCAAAAGAGTAGTTTACTCTAAAAAAAGCATCCTAAATTTCATTCTGTTTGCCACTCTGCACTCGTACTTGATAATGCCCATCAGCTTGTTCAAGAGGTCGATTGAAATGCGCTCTCTAATTGTTTCATCTAAAAAGTTTCCTGTACAAAAGAAAGAAACACACACACACCCACACACACACCACAGCCGTGAAATATTTGTCTATTTAATATACGTACAATATTAAATTCCTGTATTGACTTGAGTTGCAATTTTGAAGATGTTGAAATACTAAGCATGCATGAATAACCTTTGTTGCTGCACCGATATAACAGTAATGGAACTCATATCCTGAATATTCTCTGTCATTTTAGATTAAGAGATCAAAACTAATCAAGGGGTTTAAACAAACCCCACACACATACATTCTTCTCTTAAAATTAAATTAATTTATGGTAAGCTTAAATTCCTCTTCTGATTTTGTGATTTCAGTTTTTTAAAAATATATTTATCAGTGATTCAGTGCAGGTAAAGCCTTCAGATCAAACACTAATCGTCCTCATGATGTGGAGATAAAACCAGAACACTTTACATGTTATTTTATTCAGCTTGTATATGTATAAACAGAAAAGTCCTGCTTTATAGTTCTTCTCATGTTATATAGTATCTTCATATTTATTTAATATTCATATTCTCATAATTAGTTATAAGTAGTGTTTATAACAGAGTATATCACCAAAATCAGCTCTCTTAATAAACACAGTGAGAACTGGATCAGTTTCTGTTTAACAGTAAAGCAAATACGTATACATGTAGATATTCTTCTACAAGTTTTTATTTAAAAAATTTTAATCTCTCTGGCATTAATTAATTCATTAAAGAAAAAAATGCAGTATAGGATAATACACAATACAACATGGACCAGGGTTTGTTTGGTATTAGTGACATAAACTATTATGTATTACTAAAGATAACTATAAAGTAGGATTAAAAGTAGGATTAACTATATATTAACTATAATATATTAACTATAATATAATAACTTTATATTAACTATAAAGTAGGATTAACTATAAAGGGACAGGGGTAGCTCAGTGGTTAAGGCATTGGACTACGGTTCGGAAGATCCCAGGTTCAAACCCCACAACCACCAAGTTGCCACTGTTGGGCCCTTGAGCAAGGCCCTTAACCCTCAACTGCTCAGATGTGTAAAGAGATAAAAATGTAAGTCGCTCTGGATAAGAGCGTCTGCCAAATGCCTAAATGTAAATGTAAATTATAGAGTCATTGAGAGCTGATGCCTAAGGAGAATTTGTAATGTGGATGCATAAGTTTTAACTTTTTTAACTTTACCTAATGACGGCTAAAAATGTCAGCCAAGGTTTAGGAAGAGTGAGTAAATCTCCAGACCTACAGTCAAGTTGTTCCAGGTCCATGTAAACTGTAACATCGTGCTAACATTGTGTACTTTTACTTAGATTTCTGTTGTTTTTGTTAAATGCTTCATGCACAGTGTCCAGAATTTAATCCTTTAAAAAAATAATTAAATGAAGCTCACAATTTTAGCCTTGTTTCAGACTTAATTAACAGAATAAATGACTGTTCTGATCTTTATGTTTAATTTTAGACTCTTTGTTGTATATCTTTCAAAATAATTAATGTTTAATGAACAAAAAATTGTGCCACACACGCTAATAAACACATTAGATTTTTTTTAAAACAGAAGATAAGTGCTAACTTTTGTTGTTGTTGTTATTAAAAAACACATTTGATTATTCCTAATTTTATACATTTCATCCTTTTTTCCCGATTTCTTGGAAGAAATATTTAACAAGGAGTGCTTATGACATGCAGTTGAAAGGAATACAAGAAAAAATGTGCATATGTTTTTAAATATGCAGTAGTATTAAATTATTAGTATTAATGCAGTAGAAAGTTTTTCACTTTTATCACTGTCCGATGTTTATAAAACATAAGTCTATGTACAGTAAGATGCGATAGATTTTCATACATAGTTCTGATAACATATGTACCAAATAATGATTTTCCTTACTTACATACCATATAGTTTGCACTAACAGATCATTTATTGTTTTTTTTTTTTGTTTATTAAGCAAATTGAATTTTGTCTGCTTTAACTTTTTTGTTTGACTATAAAAGAAAACACTGCATGAATTTACAATCCAGCTGATAATTCTGTCATTTCAAGATCTGTTACGTATGTCTCAGTATGGCCAAAGCAATGAGTACTTTGGAACATTTAAAAACTTTTTAAGCAGGTTTAAAACTTTTACACGTACAATCAAAGGACATATTCGTAGCAGAAACTCATTTCAGAAGAAAAAGAAATATATAACACAAATTCCTTATATCTAGAAAAAAAACAGTAGCATCTGACACTAAGCGTGTTATTTTTGATGAAAGTCAGTTAGGCGTATGCAGCTTTGGCCTGACAGGAACGTTATGTCGCCTCTGGAACGATTCTCATTCACATATAAACACACACCACAGCTCGATGAAACAAGATTCACTCTCAAAGTGAGACATACTTGATAGCCATAAAGGACTTTTTTTTTTCCTCATGAATGTGTGAAGATCAAAAGCGTTCTGCATTTCTTTCCAGTCTTGTATCCTGGAGCTGTGGAGCATGAATCGAGAACAGATTGTGTTGCTCTTACAAGGTATTGCTTTAATTTTAGTGTTTGAGGAAGGAAGGGCACAAAATGAAAACCTCACATATCTTTTGTGAAAAACCTTGTTTCCTGCTGCAGCCTGTAATGTAGGCTACCACCTGCTCCTTATTTGCTTATAAATCAGCACTGTATCAAAATGAAAAGCAATTTTCCTTCGTTCATAATCCTCGGTAATAGTTCAAGCATTATTTTTTAATCTTTAGATGCATTTTTTCCCCTTCTTTTCAATCCAAGCCGGAGCGTCTTAACTCTCTCCGACAAGGTCAAATATTCTTAGCAAATAAAGCTTAGGCTTTGTTTTATATGAAAGAATTACACGATTAATATCAAAGAATTAATCATATACTTTTGAGACTCATCAGATTTGTTCCTGATGAGGATTATTGGTAGTAGCTGGCCTACTTTTCTTTTATATTGCACATGGATTTCAGTAACTATAAAGTCTGTGTGTGGTTTTTATATAATGCTGTATGTGTGAATTCTGCGTTGAGTCTTTTTTACAAATATGTTTTTATACTGCAGTGATGTTGAATTGTTCGCTCTGATTGGTCAGAGAGTAATGGTTAGTTTTCTAAAACAGCAGCTCTGACAGTAGCGCAGGTTTATATAAAGCTGTTTGTTGCGGTACACACTGCAAACTATATGTACACATGAACTATAGCTGAGAGAACATTTTCTTTTTTCATTTCATTTATGGAAGGAGTCTCCAGTGTCAGTACTTTGTTATAATCACAACATTTTGAAAGTGAAAAGCTGATCATTCTTTTGACTTATAATTCCAAGACTTGCGATGGAAAGATTGTTTACAGCTGCTATAACACAAGTCGTAGTTACCTGATAGACATTCCTCAACTTTAAATGTAACTATGAACGGCTAGAAGGATGACTTGCTGTAGTTTATTATTTTCCTGTAACTGTTAGATAATGTGTGTTTTATATTCCATACTTAATTTGTGCACAAAAGTTTTTCCAGATTTTATGATTCATTTATCTATTATATTTACTGTATACAGATTAAAAGTTTTGTGTAGACGTTCATATTTTTTTTTTCTCCTCTCATATTTTCAGTGAAGTAGAAGCAGAGTTTCCGCGGGCAGCGTGTCGGTCTCCAGTTCTTCAGAGACGAGGTCGAACTCCCCTGGACTGCTGACAGGTAGGAGAAAGCAGCCGCCACACTCGAACCGCGACAGGTGCAGAGCCGTCCTGTAGCCCAGCGTGTCCCGTCTCCTTATTATCACTAGATGATAATTTCATTCCTTTCCATATTTACCATGAGAACTTTATTTATTTTATTTTATTTTATTGATGCTAAGTCCTTTCATAAACTGGATGGCTTTTGACATTTCTCTCTCTTTTTCGACGGGATTTATGAGGTATCGGACAACCGAGCAATCGAAAATTCCTGACAGAGAACTTTGTTGCGTATTCACAGATCATTCCGGTGCCACGTTCTTGCCATAGTTTTAATTCATGGTCCTTTATAAGCTAATAATGTCTCAAGCTTGCTGATTTACCTGCTGGTGGAATATTCTCGCGCATTGATGGATGTGAGCTAAAAGGAATTTTTCTGTTTGTTTTTTTTTTTTTTTTTTTTTTTTTAACTAAGTGAGGCATGGAAGGAATGCATTCAGAGTTCAATCTGGATTAGTTTAGCGAGATGTTTATCTTCAGCAGCTTTCCTACTACCGCTGCTCCGCCTTTACTCGCGTCTGTACACTGTCATACAGCAAGCGTGAAGCTTTCACATCCACTCTTATTTCATTTCATACTGTAATTACGGTTTTATTTAAACTTCTTTCTGCACGAGTCTTTATTCGCTACTGCCTTTATCATACACACCAGCGTCGTCATTTGAAAATTCTCCAGGAGCGATTTATTTATTTATTTTATTTATTTATTATATGTTTTTTTCCCCTGGCACATGATACCTTGCTGAGATTGAGCCAAATTGACTTTGATGCCTGCTTTCATCATGTATTTTGCAAAAATGCAAATATTACTCTAAACCTGTCCATTTGGCATAATTGCTGATGTTTAAAAATGCATTGGTTTCAGCAGAATTGCCTGTCATTTCAGGATCTGTCGCACCTCGTTTGGGGTTAAAACATATCTGCAAGTGACATTTGTGCACTCCATTATATAAGACATGTGATTACTTTAAGGATAGATTTGCATTTGATTGCGTAAACGAGCTCAGGACGTGGGTGCTCGCTCGGAAATGGGCGGTTATGTTATTTATAAGATTTATTCATCATAGCGCATTAGACACCTAGGTGATCTTTATTCTGTTAGTAGGAGCTCGACCAAATGGCTTACGCACTATTCCACCGTGTAAGCTTTCCAGAATAAGCCCTAATGAAAGATATACAGAGTTTAAACGCGCCGGTGCAAACGGCGATCTAATGATGGCCGACGACGGCAGACGACCCTCCTCTCAGACGGCGACGTCAGACCGTCCCTGCTTTAATGGAACCGTACTTATCTCCTTACCAATCAAGGTCTTCTTTGACCCATCCAGGCTCGCAGACGACGGCGGCCCAAACATTTTCCCTGATTGACTCATTGTTTGGGGTCGGAGCGTCGCTCTCGGCTTTGACGTCCGCACACCGTATCCGCGGCTCTCAATCACAGAAGTAGGACAATTGATGTGAATCTTAGCATCTGCCAATCACGCGGCTCTAATGAGTCTAACCCCCGAAGTTGCTGTTTATCAGCTGGGGGGGTCCCTGGCGAACTGCAGGAAATGACTACTTTATAGATCTTTTTTCCTGAGAGATTAGTGTGATTCGAGAAAGGGGAAGGTGGTCAAGTCAGGAAGGGACTGCTCCCTGATCAGTGTTCATCAGGGTAATAATATTATACGCCGCACACTGTCTCATGACAGATACGAGCACGTAAATCAATCAGGACACTCTGCACAGGAATAATTGCGGATTTTATTAATGCCATCCAGTCCATTCGATAGACTGTTTTATTAATACATTATAATCATTTTATTGTCCTGTTTTTAAAAAGAAAAAACTAAGGTAGAATTCAGAAACTGAACCTCTGTATGCTTTTATTTTATTAGATATGGACTATTTAACAGTTTCTGTAGCGTGTCATTTAGCCCTTTAATTAATTTCTTATATAATCTTTTGAAAAGAATCTATGAAAGCATTATCCTTTCAGATATCCACGTTGGGGAAATATATCTCATATACTAGGTTTCTATGCTGATGGTGCTTGCAATTTTCTTTTTTCTTCCAAACAAGAAGAAGTTTGCAGAGAATAAGCAAATACACAAAACATTCATCTTTTCTCAACGGAATGAGAAAGCTGTAAAGGTTTACCTTGTGATGGTTCACACATAGACATGTCATGTATTTGATCTTTTCTTTATATACATATTTGTAAATATATGATGAATATATATTTTGGCACCCCAGTCACCCTAGTCGAGATGATTTCAATCAGGAGGTTCTGTTAATGAAACGCCGGCCTCCTTTACGGTTCCTTCGATTACTAGCGGCAACATAATTGAGGCCTCATTGTTTTCATATGATTTAAATTTGTGTCGTTGAGGCTTTATGTCTCGGATGGCATTGTGGTACGTTCTCAATACCTCCTCTAAATGAATGTCAACTTGTTTTACTTCGGCTGCAGCCGATCGATACTTCATTAGGCTGAATTGTCTTGTGTCCATGGAACCTTGAAGCTGTGGCTTAATTACCTCCAGTATTATGCAGGGGTCTCTGTGTGTGTGCAAGTGTATGTTTGTGTGTGTGTGTGTGTGTGTGTGTGTGTGTGAACTCAGCTGCGTCCCCCTCCAACAAAGCCCCTCAATGGCCTAAAGGTTGGACTCGGGGGGTTCGGGGGAGGAGGAGGAGGAGGAGGAAGAGGAGGAGGAGGAGGGTGAAGCGAGACCCAGGGAGCTGCCACTCTTTCAGTACCGGCCAGTTTATTCATTCCAAATAGGGAACTGGAATGAGGAGAGATGAACATTTCAAAATGTCACCAGGCTCAGGGCTTTTGATGCTCTGCCCGTGTGTATTGTGCAGGGGGCAAATCTAATTCCACCTCCGTTCTCTGAAAGAGTCAGCCTATGCGGATCAGGAGGAGGACAGAAAAAGACGTAGGGGAGGGGGCAAAGCACAGATAAATTTAATTTCAACGCACATGCAGGGATGCAGTTTGGCAAATTTGGATAATTTAGAATTAATGGCTATCAAGGTACCATTCATCTGATGCTGAGCCGGGGTGAGGGGAGTGCAGCCAAATGGCAATCATGACAAATGACATCCCCTGTCTGAGGGCCACTTCTCTTCACTGGACTGATTTGTCATCTCTACTTTTGGCATTTTTTTTTTCTTCCCTTTTCTAAATCCTGGTATCAACTCACAATGACAGTCTGATATTTTCTAATTTTCTCCGGCTGAGCTGAGAGTGCACCACAATAATGACATATATAGATCATATTTTTTATATATATACAGTATACAGTATATGAAACTAAAATCCTACGTTTTATAACATGCCGCTTGCATTTTACACACGTCTTATGTCCGATTTCCAAAGGCTAGCGTTCAGTAATTATCCTTATTAAGCCCTCATTTCAGCACTGCACCCTTTTTGCGTGTTTCTTTGCCAGTTACGCCCGGCACTTAATCAGCCTCGGATACAAAGCTGGTTTTTAAATAATAATAACCGAAACGCTTATAGATAATTACACGTACAGGTTAGACAGCTGTTAGTACGACCGCAAAGCTTTTCACTTCTGACCTTAACAAATTACAAACCCGCTTCAGTAATTATAACAAGTAATTAGACTGTAGTCCACCGAGTCCAATTAGCGCATTAGCTATAGTTAATAGAGCGATTGGTCCAAAAGCAAACATGCTGTGCCTTTCTGACTGATCTTAATTCCCTGAGAGGTGTTAAATCTGACTGTGATGGTTGTGAAGAAGGACGCAGACCTTTACTTATCACTCTGGAGCTTTAGAAATATGCCGATAACAGGGTTAATGAGTCTCCCCTGCTGAGACCGTACATATATTTTTAGAGATAAAGTGAATGCAGGCGTTATTTAAGAAGAAGAAGAAGTTAAGAAGAGTAAGTTTTCTATTCAGGCTCTGTAATAGTATGATGTCATGCTTTTTTTAGTCCAAGGTTGTTTTTAGTGTCATGTTCAGTCCAATCAGTGTTTTGTATTGTGCAATTATGCAACATGAGGGTGTGTGTGTGTGTGTGTGTGTGTGATATCCATCAAGTATGCATGGTCTCACATGCCTCATTAGCATCTGCACCAAGTACTCACCAGTGTCTGCTACTGATTATTAGCTTTAAAGGAATACACCAGCATTTTACAACCTAATCTCTATTTACTGCATGTGTGTGTGTGTGTGTGTGTGTGTGTGTGTGTGTGTGAGAGAGAGTGAATAAAGCAGACTATAATTAAGTAGGAATTATATTTTTTCTGCTGTATTCATCAGAATATATCTTACTCTCATATGCATGGAATTAAAGATTTTATACATTTGGAATCATAAAGTATCTGATGATCCATTCTTTGAATCGTCTCATTGCTGCAAATGTGCAAAAAACTGCACATTTTTTGTATAAGTTTTTTCTACAAGTATGCACTTAAATAATCAAGCTTTTAAGAGAAATATTTTTAATGAGCACAGACGAAGCAGGAACATGTCTGTCTGTTACACCGTGCAGAACCTTTTTATTTTCATTTCAGTGGATTTTATAAAATTGAATGCAAAGTGATGTTACTCTGGTCATTATAAGATTTTCACATTAGGCGCCCCGGAATCATTTCCGAGAGAACTTGACCCCCAAATTCCGCTTGATTTTGATCAGTGAGAACGCAATCGTTCTGAGATTCTCGGGAACCGTTCCTGAGTCCGCTCGAAGAGGTGGTCTCGAGAAATATTACGGCGACATGATGCGGTACGAATCGAATCAGATATGGAAGGCAGTCGTACCTTTAGTATGGACGCTTAGTTCTGTTTAGACACCACGTCATCAGTGCTGTCCATCTCCTCCAAAATCTCTGCATGCGGGTCTCATCTCATCCTCTGACCTACACGGCCACAGCTGATAAAGCAGAAAGGTACGCGAGAGCAACACTCTTGATATTTTTCCAGAAATATCAATAATATCAGGCCTTACCTGAAAGTTAATTTTCTCGTTCTGTTCTTCTCTTGCGTTTAATGGTGTCTCACAAACCACCAAGTAGGTGCATACTGCCACCTGCTGTATGGGAGGGTGTAAATACAAAAGCGTACCCGAGTACGGGGAGCAAAAAAACAATGAACATAGGATTTGGGGAGGTGACGCAGACATTCACGGGCAAATCAAAACAATTTAAGCCATACTTAATGAAAAGAAAAATAGCATACATTGTTTTGGGGAAAAAAAGTAGTGTGGCGTTTATGAACTGGAAGAGTCAACGTTTCTAAATTTTGCTCAGTTTTTATTCTGTGTGTGTGTGTGTGTGTGTGTGTGTGTGTGTGTGTGTCATTACTATGGACAAGAATGTTGTGGAGAAATTCCAGCAATAAACATTTATGAAAAAGACTGAAATTCTGTAGGACACTCTGGTGAAAGTTGAATGATTTATTAGAGATAAAAGATTTATTAGAACAGTTCTGGTAATTTTTTCATGTTATTTGATTTAAATAGTTTTATTAGACAACTGACAATTAGAGCATCCCTTTAATGAGGATCGCACTTATCCAGTACTTGAACCAGACGCAGGAACTAATCTTCAAACCCCGGTGATCTCATCCCTTTTCTTCTCGTCTCCGCTCCTCTATCATCCCTCTGTTTATAAAGATTCAGGAAGTGGTTGAGAAGCCGTGCACTCGTCTGCCGCACAGCGACTCTGTGCGGCCATGAATCATGGCTCTCTCTATAAAGCGACGCCTATGGAACAAAGGTTTCATATCAGAGATCTGGGGCCGTAAATGTCCTCTCCTGCCCCTGTTCGAGTGTAATCATGTGCTGTCGCGCAGGCCGCGTCCACAGAGCTGGCCCTAAACGCCTCGCACAAGTCAACAACAAAACATCCGAACCCGACTTTAAAAAAAAAAAAGGCCGCTTCACACAGGGCACTCCGCAAAGGACACGTCGCATACAATAACCCGCATAGATGAGAGAAGATATTTGTGCACTTTTGCATTCTCATGAATGTGTTTACGCATGCGGCATACTGTAAACAACAACGAAGGAAGAAAAAAAAAAATGGCACGGGTGACAGAAAGATCTAGCGCAATTCATTTCGGAGGAAAACATCAGTCCGCGGCGCAGGAGGCAGCCATTGCTCTTGCTTTTTAATATTACTTTTCTCATCTCGAAGGCAGACGTGCGTGATTTCCGACCCGGGCTGAGGTGCGACGACTCGCACATGGAAAAACGAGCATCAAAAACTCCTCGCTGTCAGACTAATCCAGTTGAAAGTCGCCTCTGATTGTTTCTGAAATTCTTAAATTTGTAATTTATTCTCATGAAATGTTATGCTGTTAGGCAAAGGTCTGGAATTGGGGGGGGGGCTAAAGTCTGACCTTGAGTGTGTGTATATATATGTGTGTGTGTGTTTCAAATCAGTGGCACCTCGTGGGAGCTGAAGTGACTGACTGCTCCTGGCTGCAGACTTGCACACACACCATCATTAATGCGTATTATGATTCCTCCAGTGTCAGTAGAGGAGACAAACAGTCACAGTGTGAATCTTTCCCTCATCCTCGCTTTCTCTTTCTTCCTTTCATTCTCTCTCTCTCTCTCTCTCTCTCTCTCTCTCTCTCTCTCTCTCTCTTTCTCTCTCTCCCCCAATCCCCCCCCCCCCCCCCACCTCTAGCCTGCCGAGCCAGCAAAATCGCAACAGAGAATTTATTCAGGATTCAGAATTTTTTCTGTCATCTCTGCCATCTACTGATAACAAAGCCACAAGCTAATACGGTTTGATTTGTTTGTCACTCATTTTTCATGTGACCTTTCCCTGGTATCATTAATACAGCTGTGGGGGGGGGGGGGAGTGAGGAGGAGGAGGAGGAGTGGTGGAGCGAGAGATGGCGAGATGAGAGAAGAGAGCTGCCAGAGGCTTTAACAAGTACTAGTGGTCAGATATAGCAATTTATGCTTTCATTCAATCCGGCAGCGGCCGGAGGAGAAAGGATTGTTATTAAAATCTGAAATTACTGCCTATGACCTGCCACCTGGAATTTGCAGCCGGCCGCTCCGAGGTGAGCACCGCGTGGTTAAGCAAATCCCTGCCCAAATTACGGTGTGAATGAAATGCCACACCGGCGTCCTAATCTTCTCCTCCGTAGGCGCGTCCCTGCCGAGGAGACTCTTTAGTGGACTATTTAACGCACAAGGCTCTAAAGAAATGAAATCTAAATGTGAGTGATAACCTAAACGATCGGAAAATGTAAAATAAATAAGTCAGATTTGCACACAGTCTCTGATATTTTATTTATTCAATTATATAGCATATATATAAGCCTGTATAGCTTATATTTTGAGAGAGTGTGAGCTGTATGGAATTCTTATATACACTTGTATTATACAAATATTCTGTAATATTCTATTTTTCACATTATTATTATTATCGTTATTATTATAATACATTAGAATAATTTTTTGCTGTTACATCTTATAAAAAATTTTTTTTATACCACTGAATACCGTCGTATTTTGAGCTTTCTTTTTTTCCCGGTTTATAGTTTGCAACACTGTTTCAGCAAGTCTCACACACACACACACACACATGTTTGCTTGAATTTTTTTTTCCATCTTCACCTCATTTGTTTCCATCCCTCAATTAACGTCCCCCCCGTCCCTCCTTCTCTCGTTAACCTGCTTACGAGGGACAAGAGGCGAAGCCCGCCGGAGACATTTGCCTTTCCGTGTAAACATATCAATTTTATATACGCGGAAAAGCCCGGGCCTTCTCATGCTGCTCCTCCCGTGGTGAAATTGGCCTCCTACTACCCCATCAGCCCTGCGGTTGCCATGGCGACCAGGGTCAAGAAACCTGCCTCCTTCCACCCTCCCTCTCGCTCACCCAAGGCTCGCTCATGTCACTTGTGAAACTATGAATTTTATATACAGGTCAGGAGATGCATATCAGAGAAATAAGCGGTGAATCGGACCATGATGACAGCCCAGTGCTCAGATGTCCTTGAAATTCACATTTCAATCCTCTCTCTCTCTCTCTCTCTCTCTCTCTCTCTCTCTCTCTGTGTGTCCAAAAATTGTTAGTGGATCATCTTGTTGCTTTTAGGCACAATTAGTATTTTCTGAACATGTCTGCAAGACAGACAGAGAGACACGGGGAATGGGGGAAAAAGACACACAACGAGGTCATTTGTTTTAAAAGAGATAATACATAATGGTTTGTATTATTATAATGAAGAGATTTTACTAAGCACTTACTAAGGATTTTGGTCATTTCATGTACCAGGAGATTAAGCCATCAATATAATTATTGTTTTTGTTTTCATAATAATTCTTTATTTTTCATACCAAAAAATACAGAATTCTTGTGTGGATTATGAATCTTTAACATGTAAAACCTTTCATACGGACTGGATCTTTTAGTTCCTTTAACAGAGCCACTGTTTTTGTTGTTTTTTCACTCAAACACCCAAACCTTCCTTACAGAACGTATAGATAATAACTACATTACGCAACCTGCTGTATTTTACACATGCTCCTGTGATCACTGTATGTATGTGTTAAAATATTTATTCTACATCTCATTAATGTTTAAACAGATTTCTGTGGGTGATAACTAATGCCGAAAATATTTAACATAATGTCATATGAAATGAGCTGAGAAATGTAATGTACGCAAAATGATTGTTTATGCATTCATGTAACTATTTGATTATACGTTATATAATTGAAGACCGTTTAATTGGTGAAAAAAATAAGTCCTGTGCCTTTATAAGTTTTTCAATTGGTGAGTAGAAAGATCCGCTAATCAGAAATGTTTTATCTAACGTCATACAAGGATTGTCAGTCATTTTCTCCAGAATGAGGTTTTCATGACTTATCATCCCCTCCTCTCCGGCGCTGCCCTTTTGTGACCTTTCGCGGTGCCCAAAAACGTGTCTGGGTTATATATCTCCTGTCCCGGGTGCAGCCCCAGCCTATTAGCTAGTCTCTAAACCTCCAGTGGAGAGGATCAAGCCTAGGCGTTTCTACACTTCATTCATTTTGTTGCTCCCCAGCGATCGGTGGCCCTCGCCTCCAAATCCCTCCTTTATAGTGCACTGAAGTGACAAAGGCATGCCTTGTCTTTCATTTCCTTGATGTGCTCCGTACAGCTCGGTGGCTTTTGTCTTGTATTGATGCAAACATTACCATAAACTGCCACCCAGGGACCAGAAAACAATCGACTAACTGTTTCCAAATCCAATGCACTTCAGCTGGTCATATGCTAAGTGTAAGTTTAGTTAGGTTAGGAATTGCTAAAAGCACCGTTTCCTGTCCAGCGCCCCAGGCGAGGATGCGCACGCAGGGACGAACCCCGGACGAACCAGAGAAAAGGGGAATCAAATTTGTCGGACAGAATCCCTGTCTTCAATTTCTGATGACTCAAATCCCCCCCCCCCCTTTTTTCCAATTTCTCTCTCTTTCTCTCTCTTGCCTCTTCATTTCTGTTTCGGGGGCTCTCACCTTCTGTTCAGGTTCAACAATAGTGTGAGAAATAGCTGAGAAAGAGGGATTTGGATGGGATGAGTGTTTAAAATGAACTGCCTTTGAAACCATGGGCGTTAATTACCGTCCTGGCACACAGAGACAAATACTTCACTCATTACCAATGGAAATCGTGGGAGGGAGGAAGAAGGGAGGGAGGGAGGGATGGAGGGGAATTTCAAAAAGTTTCTTGTGTTGTAAATGTGAAATGGTGCCCGACCTTTTTTTTTTTTTTTTTTTTTAATTCTCTGTAGATTTATGGCTGGGTCATTTGCCTCTTAGAACTTTGTTGGGGATCTCGTCGGAGTCAAGCTTTATAAAGAGAGGGGCTTTATTCAGTTCCCCGATATGTGGAACAAAAAAAAAAAAAAAAAAATGAAAAAGGGTGCGGGGGTCAGGCTGCATGCTTGATGTGTGTGCGAGTAGAAATGGAGGAATTGTGATGAGTGTGCAGTAATGGAGGTGAAACTACCTGTCATTACATGCTTCATTTCTTTAAACATGCTAATCTCTGCGAAGCTATACATTTACGCTGCCATTCGTAGCACACATCAATATTTATAACCACGCTAATGGACACAGGTTCGGGGAAAAAAAAAATCCCTGGACTTTACTGTATATATGGATATGTACAGTATATGTGTTCTTTATCACTTATGTTCATAAGCTGTAATCATTCTTCTTTCATTTTCCCAATATGATTCTTACGTACTGTGGAAATTACACGTATATATCAGAGATTATGTGTGAAATCATATAGGAGCTGCTTCGCTACACTCCTCATACGTACAGTATACATATTTTTTTTTTATTGTTGATGATCTGAACGAATTCATTCTTTATGAAACACAGCAATATGTTAGAAATCTGCATTTACATGTCAGGGAGAAAGCTTGTTAACATGCAAAGGTGTAATATTTCTTCTTCTACTTTTGCTTCATGGTTTATGGAATTCATATTAAAATATTTGACCGGACAGGAATCCTCAAATCAACCTTTTTGTGGAACGTCATAACGATGCATCCTTTACCTTATTTCAATTAATTTAGCCATTTTTAATTATCATGTTTTTATTATTTCATCAGATAGATATTTTTGTTTTCACAAATGTCCTCAATATTTATTTTTATTATTATTATTATTACATTTTTAAACCTTCACAAATATCTCATAGTTGTTAAAATGTGTGTATGTGTGTGTGTGTGTGTCTCCTGAAATACTTTATTCCCTGCCACTTTGTTTTTAAGGCGAATATATATATATATTTATTTTATAAATGTTAAATCCTATATTATGTGGCACTCCTGTTCTTCTGCCTCCTTCGACACTGTGTGACTGTGACACCTATTGCATATTGTGAAAATGTCTTGGCATGATAATATTTGCATAATTACCCACGCCTGAGCTGCACTCCAGTCCCTCGACCTCCCATGATTATTAACACCTGTCACACCTGTGTTTGCATAACTGCTGTGTGTGTGTGTGTTGTGCGTGGCATACTTCCTATTTCCTACAAAGCCCTGATGCGTGTTTACATATATTTATGAGCTATTTTCTACTTCCTCACGTGCTCGCCGTCTTGCGTTGCTAATCCACTGTACCAGAAATGTCAAAGTCGAATGCATTAGCGCGTCCATACGAGCAGAAAGCAGACGCGAGATTAGGACGGAGATCGGAACAAAAAAAAAAAAAAGAAAGAAAAAAGCAGAACATTTTTCACAAGTATGCTTAAAGCCAGGTATTTTCTCAGGATTAATGATTAGCATGCTGCAGTTTGTCTTTTTTTCCCCCTTCCTTTGTGTGTAATATTTTAAGCAGACGTAGTTCCGGTAACATACAGTAAATAAAGGCAGCAGGTTCGACGTTGAACGTGACTAAAACGCGGCGTCCGCCGATGACTCCTTTTAAATGACGTTACAGAATCAGACGCGAGCATGTCGAGCACAACGGCCTCATTTACGACACTTAATGTGCAGATTCACGTAAAGAGACAACGGTCAGCATTACGAACGTTTACATCCCTATCTCTCTCTCTCTCTCTCTCTCTCCCATTTTCTCTCTCTCTCTCTCTCTCTCTCTCTCTCTCTTTTTCTCTATTCCTCCCTCTGAGATTGAGCTCAGCAAGCCATGTCGGGTAACTGAATGCAACAGACCAATAGGAGGCATAGGTAGACCGTGGAAATTAGAACTGCTGGAAATTTAACAAGACGACGACCCTCTGGTTCTCACAGATGACAACAGAAACATTTCAAATGTCTTACAGTCCCGCATTAACTACGGAGGTTGTAATGACAATTTTAATTACAGTCATTAAATTACAGCATTTACATCATGATTTTGTTTCATATATTCCGTATTATCATTACCACTGCAGTACATTATTCATTGTTAATAGTTAATTCACCAAATTATATGAATTGTTCATTTGTAAAGGGTTTTCGAAGAATGAAATAATTGAGAAATGTAACAACAATCACTAATAACGTGACGCTAATCTTACTGTATTTACAATTTTATATACATACTGTATGTTCCGTAACAGACAATATGTGTCAGTGTCTTATGTGATACAGTTTCATGTTAAATAACCACAGCAGAGAGAGTGAGAGAGGTCACACTGCTAATACTACTACTACACACACACACACACACACACACACACACACACACACATGTGTACATACTGTATGACTCACTCCCATTTACATTCCTGCATGTTGTGACTAAGCGTAAGCCAAGACGCGCCAGGGCTCGAGTGTTGTGAAACAAAGAGAAGAGTGTGTAAGGGGAGTGCGAAGACATGGTTAATTATGCCAGCTGCCACGGCGCCTAGCGCATGGCCTTTAATTTATGACGGCAGGGGGAAGAAGGGAACGTGTTCCTGGAGGACGGTGACGATGAGGCCGGAGACAAGGACCGAGAGAAATGAAGTCAGGAGGCTCAGGAGGAGTCAAGGACCTTTGAAATGATAGAGTGGGATTATCAATAAAAATCAGCTGCCTCGGAAAAGAAAAAAACACGGGAGCCGTTCCACTCTTGAAATAACGCTAGCACCTGAGGCAGTAGCAAAAATAAATCTAATATATGTGTGTGTGTGTGTGCATGTTTATGTATGGATGTATGTATTTTTATTTCTTTTCGCTCTCACACTGAATAAATTATAATTGTACATATCAGAGACAAATATTTGTTTTGCTCAAGTATGCAGCCTAAACTCTATTTATAATAAAAAAAGACAAACAAACAAAGATAAAATACTGTAGCTTGTATGAAATGCAAATCTTTCGTTGTGCGTTTGACTATGTAAAGTAGTCCTTTCTGTTCCCTCAAGTGCCCTTCTCTTCCCTCAGTTTGCATGATTCTGCAGGTTTAACGTAACTACAGAAGAAATTAACAACAACAACAACAACAACAACAAAAAAAAAAACTTCTCCTGTGTCATGGGGCTTGGATTCAAATGCTGTTGCCTTTCTGAGCTAGACACATCGGCTTACAGAGAGGCACAGCGGAGCTTCGCACCTTCAGCCGAGACAGCAGCATGAGAAGGCCTCGGGCAAGGAAAAGTACGTGATCTGATTCATGGGCCGTGAAGAGAGCAGAGGACGAATCACATTTTCTCCCTCCCTCGATCCCTCCCTGCTCAGGTAAAACAGCAAAATAGCCAGTGTTAGGGCCTCTCTCCTGTGACTGGGCCACGCTCACCATAATGCCCGCGCTTCAGACGCTAAGGTCCACAGGGCACTCGGATCAGGAAACGCTCCGTCCCCAGCCGCCCCGCCCCGCCCGCCCCGCCGCGTTTGTTACCTAGTTCTGTGTCAGAAAATTTGGCCACCGAGGGAGGAACGCTTCAGCTAGAGATTTCATTTATTTCCCTAAACATACATTAAGCCATTGTTTCTGTTCGCCCTCCCCTCTTTCTTCCTGTTTTGCCGCAGAATCCGGTTGCCTGGCTAAGATGAATGGCGAGTGTGTAAAGGAGTTGACACCACAACACTTACTGGGAGGCAGCGCAAGCGGCCCCGGGTGACCTGCGATTCAAGCCCCAGATTATGGTTGTTCATTGTTTGTTTCTCCACTTCGCTGTAGTCGAGCTGCAGCCTATCGCAGTGGCGTACGCTCAGAGTAAACCTTTCTCCTGCCGGGCAGATTGATCAGATCCGATTAGACCGGTTTGAGTCACGGGGGCCGAGCCGTTCTCTCCTCCTTAAACCTGTGTTTAATTACAGCTTGAAGAAAAAAATAATGCAGTTCTTGTCGAGCAGCCATCATTTCGACACAATAAATATCTCAATCGATATTTAAAAAAAAGTTTATGAATCTTTCAACTTGAAGCTACACATCCCAGTTTTTAGTTTATTGTATTTACCGCATACTTTGTAGTATTTATTATTAATAATATGCTTATACAGTAAGACTCATAACTTACTCGTAAGCCAGGGGTTAATATATCGATAGCTCTGCAACATGAGCAGTTTGTAGATCTTTGCGGTTTAAAACAGTCATCCGTCTCCTTTTCTGTTCCCATGATTCTGAAAGTATTAATGTATTATTCAAACATAACTCCAGAAGAAATTAATCAAAACCCATTGAACCACTGGTGTGTCATGGGGCTTGGATTCAAACACTGTTTTCCACCGCCTGGAAAATTACAAATTTAAACCAGCCTTTCGTCACCGGTTGTTATTCAGATTTACCTTTAATGTGCTTAGGTTATTAAAAAAAAAAAAAAATTACATGTTCAAAAGTGTAACCTTTTAAATGCCTACTGTAATGTACACGCGACACTTTGTTACAAATCCATCCTTCTCTAATTTAGCATTTACATTTTAAATCTGTTTCCAAGGATTAAAAAAAAAATGTTTCTTCTTATTTTCTATATGATTATACGCTCTGTATATTGCAGGCGGTGTTTTCTCCTGGCCAGTGATCAATCAGACTGTGGTATATGACAGGATTTCAGTTTCCACAGTTGCTCAGAATAATGAAGGCCTTGCTGTTGCTGCTGGCTCTGAAAATGGGCCTTTAGTGACAGCGCCAAACCGACACGAGCACGCGCTCTTCAGCTCGCTTTTTTATAAGACGCATTGACAATCAGCACAGGTAGATTTTATCCGATCTTGCCCTGCTCCATTTTCTAAAAAGATTTGTACATGTCATGCTAAACAGTCAGTAAAGCAATGTTTTTTTGTTGTTGTTGTTTTATTTTTTTTTTCCTCAGCACGGCTTACATCCTGCTGTTGCTGATGTGATCGGCGGCCGGTCAGAGCTCGAACAAAGAGGTTTTGGGCTTCACATGAACAGCAGGTGTGCTTCCCCTCCGAGTCAATTTCCTACCTACGGTGGCTTGCTCTCTCTGCCTTGATTTCTCACCTCGGCAATATCCAGCGCTGATATTCCAGCCTCTTTCGAGGTCACGCCATGCATCTGCTTTCCACCGCTCGGAAAGGGGAGGGGACGTATCTTCGGGGACGCGCCACTCACCGCCGTGTTTTGTTTTCCGCACCTTTCGCCATATTCCCAGTGCAAGATTGTTGCTCTTTGGGTTTGTCTTATTGTTTTTTCACCACCGGTGGCCAGTTTCATGCAAACCACTTGTAATTCCGTTATTCACATCTCTTTTTTTGGGATTGGATCCTTTTTGACAGGAATGGTGTGATATTTGAGGCGGTAGAAATGAAGTTTTATTATTTGCATGTGTGGCAGATGCTGAAGGAGCTCTGCTGTAGTATCTGGAGCTGATCTATGGTCTCTTTATTTTACAGTATTAAGGACTTAAGTTAACTAATTACTTGTTCATTGCGATGTTTTTGCGGCTTTACTATTCTTATTATTAAAATGCACTATTATTACTACAAAAGCTAAACTTGGACAAGATGACAATGACCTACTTAAACTGACTTTTGCAGACTAGTCAGTGTTTAAATTTTCTTCTTTCTACTTACTGTTTATGTAAACTTTATATAAATTATTATACAGTTAGTAGTATGCAATATATGTGCATAAATAGCTAATTTATAAACTCAAGAACCAATTTATATTCATCATGTTAATAGTAATAATGCATTTGCTGTGTTTACTTGAACCTTAATATGTCACTAATAATTGAAATAATAGCCCAGTCAAAACAATAATAAATAATAGTACATTTTATTTATTGAGTAAAGCCTTTCAAGACTCTCAAGGACACTTTTCAAAAAAGAAAAATTAACAATAAAAGTTAATATGTGTATAATCAAATAATAAACAAACAAGCAAATAATATAGAATGTCACAAATTTTTTTTTACATCATTTCATAGTCCAGCAATTTTTTCTCAAATTATCTCAAATTTTAACCAGATGTAAAAACTAACTACATTAATGTTTTAAATGAGGCCAGACGATTAATACGAATGGCAAAGTCAACAAGCATAATGTTTGGGGGTGAAGAAGTTGAAGAGAACCTGAGGGACTCACCGAACGTGAACGTCGTGTTGGAGCTGAAACTTTGTGAAACTTTGTGAAGTCGGTTATAAAATCTATATGGGTTTGAATATGTTGTTGGAATTTTGATAAATAAATCTTTTATTTTTCAGCATGAAGTCACCTTTTTTTGGGACACCCTATATAATAATAAACCAGAAAATAAGATGCACAAACACCATAAAGTACTACAGGAATAAAAATTTTATATTAAAGCCATAAAATTAACAATATCATGCTAATGTCAAGTAAAGAGAAAAAAAAACATCAGACTAGTAGTCAGTACGATATAGAAAATACAGTAGCTGTGCACAGGCCAGACAAAACAGGTAGGTCTTAACTCTGAGGTAGAGGAGCAGAGAATCTGCTACTGTAAGCAACCCTGCTGAAGTTGATTACAATGACTGAGTGACTTTAGTGAAGTCTTTCTGATTGAATACTGTACCTAGGGGGGAAAAAAGGCCTTCGGTGTTAAAACTATTATTGTAAACTGGAGGCAGCAAGACACCGGAAGCCAGTGAAGCTGAAGCAAGAATAGGTCGCGATGTGGTCTGTGGTCTAATTTAGACCGCATGATAAGCCTAGCCGCCACATTCTGCACAATTTGAAGCTAACACAAAAGTTTCTTTGTAATGCTGGACAAGATGGAATTACATTAGTGCGAGATGTCACAAAAGTGTGGACCAAAGACTCCAAAGCTCTTCACACAAAAAAAATGCATCATGTAACCACCTCGATCGGAGCAGGCCGAGCCGATTCGGATCGCAGGGAAGAAATTTTCAATCTGAGGGAGAGGGTTGTGGTGTGAATCTACAGTATATTTTTTGTGTTTTCACCGTGTAGGAATAGCATTAGGTGACATGACGAGTTTTCATGAGGGGCAGAAATGTATCAAAGTTGCAGGAGATGTATACGCTTCTGAGAATACTGCGTGAAGATCAGCAGACATGCAAATATACTTTTATTAAATTTATTGAATTTTTCTCAAACAAGGGTTGCCAGATCACACTGACACAATCTCGCTTAGGCAGTGAAACATCCAAAATAACATTGGTGATATCAGTGATAGAACTGACCGTGTGGCGTATTTATACAGTACAAGCTCATACTTTGTTTCTCTAAAACCACCCTGTTTTTAATTACATACCTAAGACCTAATTTTCCCAGCCTTGTAGTCCAGTTGGATGCATAATCGCCTTCTTCTTCTTCTTCTTCTGTTATATTCCAGGCAGAATAAATTGTGCACAGTAGATAAAACCACTTTGCGCATTTCAAAATATTTATATTCTGATTAAATGGTTTGAGCACATATAGATTCAGCGTCCGTGTAAACATCCTTAATCAGAATGCTTTCAGTCGGAATATTGGGAATAATATCGTCCAGCTATTATGCAAAAGCTAGAGATGGCAGTGATCCAGTACTGAGCATTGCTATTGGTTATTTTTGTTCAAATTAATCCGATTATATTTATCGTTTATATTTCATACTACAATTCTCTTATATTTATTATATTTGTAAAGTTAACTTCAGACAAGTCTCAATATTAAATATCACTCTGATGCCATCTCATATTCCATATGAGACAGAAACTAGCTGACATTCATTGTTGAAATGAAGCAAAATGTTTATTCTGTGCTTCGCTAAAGTTCTGAGACTGAACTCGAGGAAGTGTTCATGCTCCTTAGTTTTTTTCCCCGACTCGCCCCAACGTGCTGCCATAGCAACCGGCGATGCTCATAGAGACGTCATTAACGTAATGTCCATTACTCTCGAAGTGTCTCGCCCTTGGAAATGAGACTTCCGTAATTCCAGAGCTGTGACGGCGCTCAGCCAAACAGTCAGCCGACGTGCAGTTCATTTGATCTTTTACAGGATGCGCATCAAACAGCAAACGGCACTGTTGCACGACGGCTACAAAATTTAATGTGCCGCTTTTCTCCTGAGGGAAAAACAGCAGCCGGTGGAGGGAACATCGTACTGCGAAAGCTCTGTGGTCAAAATGCCTCTTTTGTCGAAAATACTCCCGCGTCACCGTGACATAACTACATGGTCTACTTACTGTATATGCGTACAACCAAACTGCTTTTTTTTTTTTTTTTTTTTTTTGGTTAAGTAACTTTAAGAAATATAAAAAAGAGAGGCTAAAAAAGAGCAGAGCATCGTACAACATTAAACGTATATATAAAGAGATAAGTATGTCATTTATATACTGTTTAATTAGAAAGCATTATTTTTTCATTGTTTAAGAGGAATTGAACATCTTAAGACTTAAACCTCTTCTTAATTACACAATCCCATCACTGATTGTTTTCCTCTAACAGCACAACATGAAGTGTGTTATGTCCTGTTTGTGGATTGATTTTCCCACTAGGTAATGTCACTCTTTCAAATTTTTTTGTTTTGTTTTCAGGACGTCATGAAATAAGCCATGCCCCCTTTCAAAGTCATCTTATGAAGTAACTACTTTGGCGAAGGGCCGTTACTACTCTCCAGCCGACACACGATAAAAGTAAAAAGATGAAAAAGAAAATAAAAACTATTTTAGAAGTTGCTAAACATTTCACTAGTGTCATGCTTTAAGCTCGACCAGCTCAGTAGAGGATCTTGTTTTTGTCATTCATAGCAAATGTTATTTGTTATTATAGTATCACCATCTAGCTTAGAACTAATCGCTATCAGATTGGATTTAGAAATCCATTAAAGCAGACTTTAATCTCGTGCTCGAGCTTGTCATCTACTTTTCATATGCTTTGGTCAAAACATGCTTTCATATGAGCGCTACAGTAATCATTTGGAGTCACTTCTACAGATAAACATGTCATGGCAAAAACAAAAACAGGATCTTCCCTTATGTGCACGGGGAAAAAAAGAGAAGAGAAAAGTACAAAGCAGAAAGCGTGATTAGAATACTGAAGCTCTGTACAAAATGTTCTGAATATGACATGATAGTTTTTCCTCTGTGCTTCAAAGCGGTTGTTTTCATTTGTGTTTAATTAAGGCCAAAAGCCTCTGTGGACAGTTGTGCAAGCAGCCATGATGCTTCGTGTAAGCAGCCAGACAAAGGTCACGCTATGAAAGAAAGCCTGAGAGAGATGGAGAGAGAGAGAGAGAGAGAGAGCGAGCATATGCAAAGAACAGAAACACAAAAGCGTTAATGTATTAAGCAGCGTGGCTTCACTTTCAAAGGGACTAATTAATAAAACAGGAGTGGCCCTCTCATGTCGCCTGTCAGCCTGGACAAAAGCGGGCCTGTTAAGCCGCGGTCACTCGTATTCCCCCCGCCAGCCGGCTCAAGCTGCCCAAATGATGGGAGGCCCGTTTTTTTTTTTGCCACAGGCAAAGCAATCGCTAATCAGCTGTTAATGGGCTTAATTGGACGTTAAAATATCTTAACGTACGAAACAGACGACTCTCAGGCATATGGCAACTGCACGGCCCAGCTGACGCTCATCTGAATCAACACGCTTTATTGTTTCACATTAGTCCCTACGATTATCTGATCTCTGTTTTGGAAATTTTGCTAAACAAATTAAACTTTCTGGGGAATTATACAGACAAGCAGGGGAAGTACAAAAATCCTGAAACAAGATGAGAAATTAATAAAAATATATACAGTACTAGTCAAAGATTTCGACACACCAGTTAAAAAAAAAAGAAAAAGGTTGGGATTTTTTTTAGACCTAATAATACTGGATTTTTTCCACCGAAATTATGAAATTTCACATACTTGGCATTAAGTAACAACAACCAGTTGTTATTTTAATATTTGTGGAAAACAACTTTATCCAGAGTGACTTCTTACATTTTTTAAAATCTGATTATACATCTGAGCAGTGGAGGGTTAAGGGCCTTGCTCAAGGGCCAAACAGTGGTGCTTGGATTTGAACCTGCGACCTGACACAATTAAGCAGAAGAATTCTGGCAGAAAATTACAACTTTGATTTTCCACAAGATGCTCAGATGATACGAATGAATTTAGAGACGGATACACGTTCATCAACTGAACTAAAACAGAATTTTTTTTACTTCTTTGCTCATAGAAACATAATACTCATCAGTATTAAAATGTTATTTTTTTGTTAAGGTTCCAGTATTTGGGAGGAAAAATGTGTAACATGAAAACAGCAGATCTGTATTGTTTTTATTTTTCCCATCACTATAACTTGTGTCTCCACCACTGAAGCAATCACAGTGCTGTTTCGTGGTGTGGTGTGGTGCAAATTAATTTCCTGCATAAACCGCACACCACAAAGCCTGTTCCCTTTTTTTTTTTTTTTTTTTTTGCATGATACCAATTTGGCCCTGACCCGAGCCTGACCCCGGGTCTGCATAAAGTGCCTGCGCTGGAGGGGTCAGTGTCATGTTCCTCCACCCCCCAAATAAAACACGGCCACAACAATCTAATAAAGAGCATTATGGAAATGGTCTTTATGCTGTATGCATGTGTGTGTGTGTGTGTGTGTGTGTATGGGGGGGGTTGTTGTTTGGGGATGAGAGCAGATTCATTTCTCCTGCTGGTTCACTAATGTGTTCGGATGTAACGCCGTACCAGAGCTCGGGTCAGACGTAGCGGTTTATCATGATGAGGACGGTGGATGATACCATGCTGATTTTTTTCCTTCTCAGATACGGAAAATGAAAATACCACACTTTTGAGCGTCCATATTGAATATTACCGGAAAAACAAGTAATAAAATTTTAAATGACGTAGCTAAAATAACGCTCAAGTTTCTCTTTTATGAAACTGTAAAATGTTTTAGCAGCCTTTGTAGAACATCAAGCGGCAGCAGATAATTGCTCAGCTCTAATCCACTTGTGTTTTTAGCTTTCTAGTTTATATGTGTATATATATATACACGAACGTTTTTCTTTGAAAGTCCCTCCCCTTTATTCTTTCCTACAATCTCTACCTGTCATTAGGACATTCCCCCGAGGACGAAGGCCGTCACGTGGCTCCTCTGAGACATGCGACGCCAGCCAACCACATCTTTTCGAACCGCATCTTTTTCGAAGCACTGTCGGGCGGTTGGGGGGGTGGGTGAGAGTACAGTATAGCGCTATCCTAGCGCTCCTTCCGCATGCACGGACGCCCACGTTTGGCCAGAGCCGTGATTGATGAGAGAGCGCTAGAGCCGGCCACAGGAGGCTACAGCATCACGGACTCCGACTTGCCATTTCCAGGTGATAAGGCGAGCTCGTTACCCCTGCACCATATCGAGGGGCCCGTCTTGTTTTTTGACTAAATGACAGAATCAAACAAATTACATGGAGACTAGAATGAACACTGCTTAGCTATCAATAATGATAAGCGTAATAAAATTGCTTAAATGAGTTTTTGAAACAAGACACAAAATCCATCTCTACTGATTCAGACACTGTGATGTCATCACAATTACCGGTCTACCGGTAGTTCTGTAGAGTCACTGTTCTGCAAAGTGCTTTGCCCCGTATGTCGGGTGAAATATTTTGTAAAAAAAAAAAAAGCCAACATTTGAATCCTCTGTGTTAATCTAGCTCTTGACAAAGACTAATCCCTCAAATTTGATTCATGAGGATCATTTAGTCAGCTGAAGAGTGACGAGAAGGAGGACGGAGGTTACTGGTGACGGCAGCCAGCCATGTTTTTTTCTTTTTTTCTTTTTTTCTTTTCCCCTTTCTTGCGCTGTTGGTCAGAAGAGACTCCACATCGGCATAAATGATGTGTTCATCAATGATAATGCTGCTTTCATTTAGAGTGATGATTTATTCCGTGGCTGATACCCCGTGATTGAGAGCAGCCACTGTCAATACGACAGGCAGATGGTCCCGAGACCGCGCAGCTTTAATTGCGCTGATTATTGGAGATCTTTCATAGTTGTATTGACTTGCTGTCGCAGCGCTGTTACTTACTTGATTGTTTCATTATTTAAATGTAGATGGACATGCTATCGAGCAATGTCAGGGTTAGACAGGAAGATGAGAAAGACCACAGGCCCAGCTGGGTATATGAAATCAACCATCAGGATGAGTTACAGTACTGCTGTAGTGCTTTGTTTTTTTTTCTGGGGTATTTAGAAAAGAGCACATGCAAGTTCTTATCAGGATGTGTGGGGGGTAGGGGTGCTTAAACTTTCTTAAAAAGTTATTTTCCAGTGAGACTCCCTGTGATCAGTGGGTAGAAAAATAACAATGTAATCTCATTTTAAAAAGTCTTCACATCATTTATTTCACATGGACGCCGTGATGGTGAAAGTGTGGCTTTTTATTAAATGAGACATTTAGCTTGAAACATAAAAAGTGAAATATATAGTGTAGCTTTAAATAAATGATTATTAAGGTTTTGTGATGTTACAGGGTAAAAAAGACGTGTTTTATGAACTTATGCGGAATGAGGTACGAGATCGGTTGTAACTTCTGCTGAAATAAAATAAAACTTGATGATTGAATCTTTCTTTCTTTTATCTGTCTGTCTGAATTACTTTCTTTAAAGTCTTTTATCTTCTTTCTTCCTTTTCTTTTATTACAGCAATATTACGTTTACGCACCTTATTTTCACCCAAATGAAACTTCTCATGTTTGCTATGTCATGGTTACTTTTCTAAGTTTGCTATTTTTGCTTTAACTTACTGTACAAGACTGCTGAAACACACACACACACACACACACACATGAAGGGGAAACACAGATACCCTAAAGACCTCCAGGTATAAACATTACTGTGTTCATGAGGTAAACATGAGACTAAGATCATAGTACCGCATTATAATCACTATATATCATAAATTATAAATCCACAGCACGTTATGCAAGTTGAGACGGATTAACGAGTTAAGTGTTTTAAACTAGGCTTAACCTGATGAGTGGGTCGTTTTGTATTAATTAGAGCGTTTAATTAAACGCAGGATATAGTTTTTTTTCGTACATGTAGCCTCACTCACATATAACAGAAAGCTTTTTCATTTGGTTTTCTCCTGGTACTTTTTTATTTTTTTTTATTTTTCCAGACCGAAAGAGGGAACGGAGGGAGGGAGGGAGGGATGTAACGGAGGGGGGAGATGTAATTTCTGGAGCGGTATGGCTGCTGTTGCCATGTTGATGTTGATGTATTGCGGATTCATGCAGTGTGAATCTCTGCTGAGTCCCGCCTGGACCTCATTTGCTTTGGGGGCCGAGGAAATGCAATTTCGACTCCAGTCTCCCCACGAACACTGAAAACCAACCGTGTGTGCTGCCGAAATTTCCCACTCCAGGAGGGAGGAATCTCTCCCCGCCCTTGGCCGAACGCACGATTTCATAGTAATGTATTGTCCATATGTATGGACGCTCCATTCAAATAATATGTAATTTGGAGCCGATCGGGTCTTTCGGTTCTGAATTCACCATAATACCGCGTTCACCGCTCGCTCGCTCGCCGAACGTTTCAGGCTCTGTTTCTGTCACGCTGTCGCTGCTTTGATCACCTTTTCCTCTGATAAGGTGGAAGTGTTTACTCCTTTTAGCTCGTCTTCTCATTTATAGCCCGAAATACAGTGTGTGCCCGGGGGTTGACCTTTTACCGCAGAATAGCAAAAAGTCAAGGTCATTTCAGTCTCCGTATTTAACATTATTCACTCCGACCAGCAAATAAAGGATCCTCTTTGACCATTCTTATTTGATTTGCGAGAAAGGTCAGGCTTGGCATTATTTTACTTCTTTGACTGTAAGGAATGAATCTCATTTTTATGACGCGTAAAAGTCGAAACATTTATACGCTGTAACTAAAGTTCCAACCAAAGTAATATTAAGGGACTTTTTAAAAAAATCTTTGCATTAAATCCTGTCTTGGATTCACTTGTGTCTATAAAAAGTTTCAGACATTCACTGTTTACTAAATCGTCGTAATGCAGCCGACATTAGTTTGGTGAATTTTTAACGTTTTTAAATTTGTCCAGTCATCAGTTCATTAACATATCATAATTGTAGTCAATAGTTTTATATCAGATTAACATGATCATTAATGATTTTGACAAACCATAGCTATAAAGTTAAATGAATTATGCTCAATGTGCAAGAAGAATACAAATGAGATCAATGAATGAAAAAAAAATCTGTTATATTTAACCATTTTTCATCAGTAATTCATGTCCGGATGGACAATCCATAAGGATGTGCTACATATAAAAGGAAGAACGTGAAGTAAAGACCCCCCAAAAATATGGGATGCCATATGGGTCAAAAACTACGGCGGATGTGATATATTGAACTTGTTTGGAAGTTAAAAGCGAAACGCATCTTCAGAGCTCAAGTACGAATTCAGATGATGCCAGAATCATCCGGGAGTCCATGAGAGCAGAACTTATCCACGATCTCTGAATGGGAGGGGCATTCTCTCTGTCTCACTTATGCAGAACAGCGTGGATAATAACGCTTCCCTCCGAGTGTGTAAGGCCTTCCTGTGATGCAGCATTATCAGCAGTATGGAAAAGATATGATTTGTATGTGTCTCGGTATGAACACGTGCTACCGTTTATCCTTTTGGTTTTGTAGCTGTCGCACGAGCTGGGAGAAGGAAAGGAAAATGGCAGGGAAGAAGTTAGCAAAATAATTTTTTGTTGTACCAGAGCTCTAGAAAATAACCTCCTACAAAATATTTTTATTAACAAGGCTGTTCTCTATCAAGTCATCAGCATCGTCAGCACGACAATTCATCTAGTAAAGTTTTGTACCTTTAAATTGATATCACTTGTTTTTACCGCATCACGTCAGAATTTTAACCTCGACCTCTGTTGCTTTCCCATTTTGCTGACGTTCTGACGGTGGTTAGAAGAAGGTGAGTTGTTATCAACTGAGGCTCTCGATCAGTTCTACTTAGTTAACCTGATCCGGTTCGGTTCTGACGAAAGCTCCTCGGATGAACGCTGAAGCATTTCCCCTGCAAGTCGAGCCACTTTACAATTTCAAATGACTGAGAACACTTCACGGGCCCAGTGTTTATAGAAGTACTATTGGCTGGTGTGTGTCATGGCTGGTTGTGAGTGCCGCTGAGAGGTGACAGGAGTGTGTTTTGTGATGCCTCTGTGTGCTATCTAACTCACCATATTGCTAAATGAGCCGGCCTGTGGAGCAGAACGTGGCCCAGAGAGGATTAGCCGGGGCCTCTCTGAGCCTCACGCCTGCAAATCAACCCTATTGTCTTGCCTCCATTTGAATAACAATGCAGGATGTAAGCTGACATTTTTCTTTTTTTCTTTTTTCCATTGTACACCATCAGGAACCCGCTAGAAATACACTCGTACGGAGCATAGAAATAAAGCCAGGTTGAAGCCAGAAGGCTGGAGATAAGAACCCGCTGAGGCAGGACGGAGTATCCTGCGAATTAAAGGCGTCCTCGTCTCTGACTCTGCGGAGAGGGCTAACGTTAAACCAAGATGCATGATGAGCAAGCGGGTATCGTTTGTTAATTGATTTGTCGAGAGCGATGCCAGCCGAGCTTTCAGTACAGCTCGAGCCGCGGCCCTTAAATGCATATCGATGTATTGATCACGGGTCGCTGTCCCGAGAGGCGTCCTCACGCCTTTCCCGTCACTCCCGATCAATCGCCGGAGAATTATGCTTTTACATAACAGCTGTTTTTTTTTTTCTCCCTCACCTCAAGGATGATGTCACACAGCTGTTTGGGAGCTCTGTCATAATTAGTATCGACCGTAATAACACCTGTAAATAACGTGACCCCAGTGATGAGCAGGCATGTCCAAGACCGCGGACGCCTCAAATCCGAGCGAGCACGGATTCGGTGTCAGTGTCACCCACGACCTCATTTCACAGCGAGACAGGGTTGTGTTTGATTCATGCAAAAACCCGCCACGTCCGAGATGAGTGAGACAATCTGGAATGATGCCTAGTATCACATCTTCAGTGACGCTGCAGGAATTTTGAAGGAGTAAAACACAGTAGAAGAGTGCTGTTACTGGAAAATAATCAAACAAGCATTAAATAATAAAAGCACATCTTTTATTCTCTCTTATTATTCCAACAATTACCTTTTTGCTTTAATACTGTATGTCATGTATGTTCTTACACAATATACAGCTTTTTCTTCACCAGTCTCTCTCGTCTTGTCTTGTTTTCTATTGAAAACAAAAACAAGCACATTACCGAGAAACCTTAAAGAGTACACTCTTATTTATTCACAGCTTTTACCTTCGACTGTTACTAAATGCTAGCAATGTGTTAGGGTTAGACTCCTTCTATAACTGTATACAGTATCTCCATCTATTGGTATCGTCGCCATCTTTTCAGATCTTATTACAGAAACTTTTTTAAGATCACACGATATTTTTTAAAGATGCAGATTTATATAAAGTCATCGTACGACCTGACCACGAGTACAGTCTAAAGAAGCAAAAACCTTAGGGAGGGAGAAGCAGGTCAATAAATTCCTCCATCTAAAAGTCGACCACGCGCAAAATGTCGCCCCGCTTTCTTTCCGTCGGGAAGATCCGTATCATTTCCGCTTCGCAACCGAGGTCTTCAACCTTTAAGCGTAGCAAGGCCGTTTCTACCACCTCAGTCGTGAAAAAATAAATAAATAAAAAAAACTGTAAAGTGCTGCCGATAATGACTCCGTGCAGCTTTTTACAAGATCCCGAAAATTAAATGCAATCAGAGCAGATATCAGTGAGACTTAATGAGATCAGGAAGTATCACTTGCATCACTCCGGCAATCAAAGAGAGGGGAAAAGTAGAGAAGCTCGGGCACGTCGATTGAACCGCTTCAGGGACGCCCGAGCAGAGAGATTCATTAACGACTCGTTCATTTACATTTTATCACTCCTCCAGCAGACGACAGTGCGAGATGCCAATTAGTTAATGTGTTTGCTTAAACTGCTCACACTTCATAATTAACAAGCAACAGATCATGAGAACAATTCATCAGTTAATGGTTAATCAGAGCAATAATCTCTGTACCGCTGTCAAATAGATTCGACTGCCATGCCACACAATACGCCTCTTCTAATTACCCCAGACAGGCCTGGCGAAGAATAGAAAGCATATTTTATGAAAGGAGAATAAAGCGGTTCGACATTCGTTTTTTTTTTGTTCGTAATTAATCCAAGATCAAAGCATTAATTACAGCTGTTACTTGAATTCCTTCCTCTGAGTTTCTCATTATGCTGGGAACAATATTTTTGGCAAAATGAAAGCATTTTTCCTCTCTTCGTCTCTTTTTCTATCTCTCTCTCGAAATGTGTGTGTGTGGGAGAGCAACAGAGGGTCTTTCCATTAGTGCCTTTCAGGCTCCCTGAAGTGTTGATACTCCGTGTTCGATGTGGGATATGGCTCGGTGCCGTCGGACATGATCAGGCATTTTCCTCCCACAGCTATCTTTGTTTCTCTCAACCCCCAGATTGGACACAATAAGAAATCGGCGCCGGTTTTTACACTCGGTATCTGTCAAACGCAGATGCAGCGACCTCGGAAATATACAGGGGAGACGCTTTTTATGGCACTTTTGGAAGGAATTTATTTATTTTTTTTTTTTTGCTTTACCAGGCACAGTAATTGAAAACATGTCCAAATCCGAGGGCCTTTAAATGTCAAGGTCAAGCTTACGAACTCTTGTATGCGTTGATGGTACAAGTGTATTACTAGAGGTAGAGACAGCGTACACCTGAGCGCAGTGTAAAAAAAATTATTTCAAAAATGGTAAAATGCACACGCTTTGTTTTTGCAGGTGACAAGATTGTTTTTTTTTCTTTATGCTGATTAGAAATAAAGGGGGAAAAAAAAACTTATCTGCAATTTAATATTCGTGATTAAAAGTTTGTAAAAGGACACCCCGTTTGTGCCTCGCGGCTCCTCGACCTTGAAGGAACACGACTGCGAATTCACTTAATAAACCCCGCATGAAACTTTGGTATAGAGAGGTCCGTGGCGTTGTTTAGGGGATGGTGGGGAGGGGGGGGATGAGACGAGACGAGACGGGACAAGGCGGCCACGTGGGACGAGGAGCGGCGTACGCCTTCACAGGAGGCACCGCATGCAGAATTGACAAGAGGATGTAGGGGGGGGATAAAAAAGGAGGCAGGCCAGGATGAATAAAACAAATCTAGGAGTCTGACTGGAGGTGCTTTTAAAAAATTCTGTGTCTTCATTTACGCTGGAGAATAATATAATATCCCTGCAGGAGGCCAGGCCAGAGATGGGCCGCAGTCACACACGGGCAATAAAAAATGAATTAAAAGATGAGGGAGACAGAAAAAAAAAAAAAAGAAAAGTAAAGAAGAGAGGGTAGAAAATAAATAACGGCCGCGATGCCAAACGTCAGGCTTCGCTTTTTCATCGCACGAGGTGGCAAACCCGGTGTAAAGAATGGATCACACCATGCCTTAGAGAATTCACTTTTTTTTTTATTTAAGTTTTTGTTTGTTTTTTATTTTTACTGTATTCATGGGGAAAAAAACAAACAAACTTTATAATAGAAGTTGAAAGATAAATCCACACCCTGTTTTTTTTTTTTTTTTTTTTTGACACAAATGTGTGAAAACCAGAAGCCTGATATTGAGGTGGACTGGTATGGACACGCAGACCCACCGCCATGATGAAAGCCAGCGAGCGTTTGCTCTTAAGCCTATTATCAGCTGGCACAGTTTTTTTTCTTTTCCCCTTTTCCAGGGAGCACCGAGCCACACCTTCACTCTTGCCAACTCCGGATCTGTCTGGATCTGAAATAAAGTGCGAAATGATGCTTTCGTGAAACGATTCGTTTCCACCTCTGTTTAAGTGGCCACAGGGCTAACTGGAAACATGTTGTGTGTCACGTACATGGATTTGCATGCGCAGTGACAGAGACCAGACACACTCGAACAGTGTGTGTGTGTGAATAATTGGCTTGAAGTGTATATACTGCTACACATCGGATAGTGAAGTTTAAAGTGTGAGTGCTACTGTACTTCTACACACACTCTGTAAATGCAGCCCCTGTAGTGTAGACATGAAGTCACTAATATCAGACTTGTTTCCACGTACACAAGTTTAAATGACCCCACAATGGGTTAGTGCCACTCTGATTGACACTCGGACAGTTTTTTCTCTTTCTGAACCCCGGTCACAACCGTCGGCTGTCGGATGCCATCGTCAGGTCTCGAACCTGACACGAAGGTGGTGAGAGCTTTTTCTGATGCGTCACTCAGGAGCCGTTCTCTCTTTCCAGAGTTATTCATCAAGATACAGTACGAGATACAGTACGAGATACAGTATGAGATGTAGTATGAGATACAAGACGAGATACAGTATATCGACAGCCATCTTAGATGTATTTTTATTTAATTTTTTTATGTGAGTATGAAATGAATATGAAAAATCAGTCACGTAAGTGTACATTTTGCTGAGGCTCAGTGTGGCATTTGAGACGACTGAAGACCTCTGAGGTCATTAACCCCATCCTCAAGGTGGGGAGCAATTTTAGGCAAAACCCACAGGCCCATGTCTAGCTCAGACCCGTCTTCAGAAACTCCAAGACTGATGTACAGTGCCGTTTCGTCCAACACACACACACACACGGTTGTTGCAAATGTTCCGGCTCTGACACCATTTTTCGGCCATGACTTATTTGACCTAATGATCTAGAACATTGAAATAGCTCCACCCTAAAGGCAATTTTTTGAGGCACAGTGGGCTGATTGAAATGATCCGTGATGAACAGAGACCAGCTCCTCCACCCCCACCTTCACTCCCAAACAGAGGCTGGTGCCATGCACTTCCCAATGGTGAAGACCGCCTTCCTCTCTCTCTCTCTCTCTCTCTCTCTCTGAATGCTCTTGTTCTGGCCGAGTCCCAGAGCTTTGAATGATAGTCAGAGCAAGGGCGTTGAAGGATTAATCTCTGCCAGGCCCTATAGAAATGACCATATGTGTTCCAGGAGGCCCCGTGTCACCGGGCGCACAAAGCTGGCGCTCATCAGCCGAGCAGATTGTAGACTAGAGCCAAGAGGGCAAAGGTGAACATGGCAGCCAGTCACCCTTCTTCTCCAGTGTAATGGCAAACCCCCGACATAATTAGTTGACGTCCAGTTGTGTGTCATTGATGTCACAGTGTACATGGATGGAGAAGTGAAGTAACATATTCTTACTACAAAACTGTTTATAGTATTTACCTAAACTCATATTTATTTCAATATTTATTGAATTTACAAAAAATGTAGTTACTTGTATAAAGACCAAGTAGTTTTTGTTTAGCTGTAACTTTGCGCCAGATTACTGAGATTTCAGATTTTATTCAGTAACTTGAACATATACAGTAAATAGTAACTTGTGTACTTATATATATATAATAGTACTTGTGTAAAGGGGAAAAAAAAGCTTTTAATCCGATTAAAATATCCTATAATTTATGTTCCCTGAAAGTATACTGTAGGAATGTCAATAAGGACACGCCTAAATATGGATGTACAAAGTATTAAATTACATCTGATTCTGAATACTATAGTAACTTAGTACTAATACTGCAGTTATGTCTTAAACTTAAATATTATCTGAAATGTAAGAACATTAACAAATGTCATTTAAACACTATTTAATGTGCTGTCAATATTTTTATAACCTTTTCTGAGAAACATGAACCTTTTTAACTCTTGACCCTGCACAATAAAAACATTTTAGATTTAGTATTTTTTATCCTAGCAAATTGAATTAGTCGAGCATTTCTGTTTATATTAATTCGTGTTGTAAACAGCCGAGACGATTAGTGAACTTTGTGGTGCTTCGTCGTGGAAACGCCTATAAACGCGCCCGGCCCGGTGTGTTCTGTGTTCCAGGACCGTAGTGGCATGTCAGTGTCTATTAAAGGCCCATCTTTCAGATGTGTTTGCACTTCACTGAGAGCACATTGTTTACTCCCTTCTCTAGCCGACAGCCTCCAGGTAGAACGAGACACACAAAGGTTACAATGCGTCCGTTATTTACTTATTTATTTATTTACAAATAAATGTGTATATTAAACCCTGGTGTGTACATTTTTAATTTGGTCTCTGCTGTACATTTAAATAATTATCACTCAGGAGTGCTAAAAGATAAAAAAAAATACATAAATATACTGTATATATATATATATATATATATATATATATATATATATATAAATTTTCAGTACACTTTAAAGCGAAGTCATTCGCCTGCTCTTAGATCGTCTGCAATGCTGTCATTTATTTCCGGTCTCAAACAGCTCATATAACCCGAGCGTACAGTCCATTGTGCGGGTGTGTGTGTGTATGTGTGTGTGACCGTGCTCAGAGCAGGTCATAAATTTGCTCCTGAATATGAGTTCTAACCCTGGCAGCTCGCTGCGTACAACTATTTTCATTACGGCACTGCAGCGTGTAATGAAAGAGGGGGAAAAGCCACAATATGCTAAAAAATATAACTAAGCAACATTTTGCAGAGAATATGTTTAATTCATAAATCAAGTCTGGCATCTTGGTTATTCCCTCTAAAGAGAATCAAAGGCTGAGTCTTTAGCTAAAGTCCTCATTATGGTTTGTTGATTGGGCAGAAACGGATGGATACAAGAACAGTTACGGGAAAGAGCCCTAATCAGTCAGAAGTCGAGCTGGCACTCGCGCCGCTTCCAAAATAATTACGAGCCGAGTCACAGACCTCTGAGGGCCTCTTTGCCTCAGTAACCAGTCATTTGCACCTCTTGACAAAGTAAATATCGGAACGACGAGGTATCCAGGATGCGCCATAAATTATAAATTATCAATCGAATACATTTTCATAAATAAAAAAAAAAAACGAAGCAAAGCATCTCACAGCGCGGACGATCTGTATACGGATTTCCTTCTTAGTTCAGTATAACCTGTTTATCTTATTTTATTCAAGAAAATATACAGTATATATTTTTATATATTCTCCTTACACATGTCCTACAAGTCTCCTTTTTCAGCTCTGTGCATCAGTAATGCCGTTCCTCCTTTAATCTGCCGTCTTTTATTTGTAACGAACTACGAAAGGAGACAAAGAAAAGAAAGAGGACAGTGTTCTCAGTGGCGTGGTCGTCCGACCCTGGATCTCTGACAGTGATAAAAGAAGATAGATTGCACGTAGGCCGTAACAGAGGTGACCTAAACAGCATTTAACATTTGCCTCCCATAGCGTCAGTGATGAAATATGAAAGGACACCTTTTTTCTCTCATTTTTTTTCTTCTTTTTTTGTTGAAAAATTAAATCACACATCCACGCTGCATCCCGAATGCCAACTAGAAAGGACACTCGTCAGCACTAGTCGAAGTTTACACCGCTGATACTTTTGATCGCTAACATGTTACGAAGGCGCCTGACGGTATCAGAGTCGACAAAGTGGATCCGCTTGTCCGTACTCGTCGAGTGTCCTTGCGGTGAGAGGGGTGTGTGCAGAGGAGGAACACATACACACTTGTTTGCTGAAGATGAAGTGCACATCATGGCACAGGCTTTGAAAAACCGGCGCTCTTAAAGAAATGCACGTACTGTAAGGAAGCGCCGCTGTTAAGCGAGAGCCGTGAAGTGGATCTCAAGGTAAGGATGCGCAAGCATCAGGTTCGCGGCGGTTCTGACCTCACACTCTGCTGCATTCATGCAAATAAGGGTAATGATCATAATTCTCATGTTGTTATTATAAACCTACAACAATAAAAAAAAAAGAATCATCAAGTAGTGCAGCTGATATTTGTATAAGAGCACACTTACATGGAGAGATCTTCAGAAGATCTTCTTTCTCAGCTTCCTTGTCGGGAAACGTTTTATTATCGGAAGGTTCTAGATAGAAGTTTGCTCTAAAGAAAAAGTTCCCGCAAAGTTTTTCGAGCATTAATCTTTACCCACCAGCTCTACACCACAAATCTTTAGTGTTTAAATAGCAATACATTAATTTCTTTAGTGTTTATTCAGCTCTGTCTGGAAATATATAAAGACTAAGGGGGCCATCACACTACGACGAAGACCAAGAAGTTCCTACTGCGTCATAAAAAATATCAAAGAATGCAGCAGGGGCGGGGTCAAAATGAAAAAAAAAAAAGTGCATTTATCAAATTTACACTACCACGTCTATCAATGTGTCACTGATTTCCTAACACGCTCATGATCATGTGATCACTATGATGTCATTGCATCTGACGGGTCGGTATAACCTCCAGCATGCGCGTCATAAACATGAGAGCTTAATATGAACCTAATGCTGTCTTATAGAACATGGCATACATGGAGACCTATCGTGATCAAAGCACCAGCCTGAAAGGTTCAGAAGAACTTCACTGATGTACAGTAGCAACATGTGTTACTGTGTAACTACAGTATTGCGTTCCTGAACAAGTTCTAGAAGTTCTTAACTTTTTTTGTTTGTTTGTTTGTTTACATTTACATTACATTTAGGCATTTAGCAGACACTCTTATCCAGAACGACTTACATAAAAAAAAATAAATAATCTCATTACACATCTGAGCAGTTGAGGGTTAAGGGCCTTGCTCAAGGGCCCAACAGTGGCAACTTGGTGGTTGTGGGATTTGAACCTCAGATCTTCCGAACCGTAGTCCAATGCCTTAACCACTGAGCTACACCTTTTGTTCAGGACGTAGTGGGAAGATGGCTCACATGGTCACACCCCCTAATAAGCTGATTTGGTGACCTGTTTTCTTAAACAAATCTGTTATTCATTATGGTCAGACACCTGCGCTAAGACAAGATGTTTTTGAGATGTTACGACATCTCCAGAGGCTTTTTAGAAAAATGTAAAGTGCTAGAAACCGCATTTTCCCGACTCCTTAAACTACAGTCACGTTATCGAATGACAAGAACGACATTTCCTGAGTATGGTAAGTGAAACGCAGCCGCGATTTCAGCAACAGCCACAAAGCATCATGTGATTTGAGATTTTTTTTACTTTATGACTGACTCGAGTGATTTCTCTTGATGTGATATTTTATGATAAGAGATCATCAAACAATAAAGAGAATAATAAAAACTAGTTTTTAAAAAGCCGGTTTGATCTGATTGGACATTACCTAACCACCCTGTCAAAAATATCCCTGTCTGGCTTTGGACAAGATTTCTGCACCAAGAACAAACAAACAAACAAATCAAGCAATCAACTCATACAATACATTCATTAATTTTCTATACCGCTTTATCCTATATTCAGGGTCGCGGGGGACAGGGTGCCAATCCATCGCAGGGCACACAGACACACACCCACTCACACACTACGGGCAATTTGGGAACGCCAATTAGCCTAACCTGCATATCTTTGGACTGTGGGAGGAAAACCCCATGCACACAGAGACGGGAATCGAACCCGGACCCTGGAGGTGCAAGGCGACAGTGCTAACGACTACACCACCGTGCCGCCCTCATACAATACAATTAAATACAATACATTTGCTACTTTCCAGTCTTGTCCTTTCTTATTAATAAGGAAAAAAATTATGAATTAAGCAACTTCAGCAAATGAATGTCGATAGATCAAAACGCTTGAGATATTTATTTATTTATTCAACTGATTTATCAGATTTATTTCAGTTCACCAGTTTATTTATTTACTTATTTTGAATGTTTATTATTTATGTTTGAGTCCATTTAACTTGTAAAGAACTACCTTAAAAAAAATGTGTTTACAGGATTTACTGGAGTGACTGTAAGATATTCATCATAAAACAAACAAAAATGACCGAACTGTATTTATGTTAAAGATTATATTTGTGTACGAGTAGGCCGGGATCTGATGTTTTTTTGAGGATGTGGATGTTTCATTTCTATTGTATTCACATCCCTAAACTGTTAATTTTAGCTTCTTTTTCTATTTGAGTAGACAATGCGTGTGTGTGTGTGCTGTGGCTTTGCGGACACCCCAGTGATTACTTTGCTGTAGCGAATATCCTCGTGGGGAACCGTACCACTTCCTGAATCGGATAATGCTCCCGAGCTTACATTGGGCCGCTTCCATGTTTGACTAGAAGTGTCTTACATCAACTGTTATGGCTGGAACATGAACTTCTCCAGCACATCTGCGCTCTGCCTCATCACATCGTTTTTTTTTTTTTCCCCGAGTTTGCAGATCCACGCCGGTGACTTCGGGAGATCCGTTCACGATCCGTCATTCCGTTTCCCCTGCCGCAGCCTCTCTCTCCGGGCCATGGGATGATAATCTCATCCACCACATTTTACTAGAATATTCTGTTACATATCAATTTCAGCCATTTAGTCATAATTCCAGTGGCTCCAAGAAAATAGAATTATTTGTGCTTTCAGCTATTATTGATTGGCTCCGAGTTGAAAAAGTACCGGCCATTATATAGTACTTATGCCATCTTGTGTTAAAATGCATTTTAGGTATATATAATGCATAAATATCCCTTAATGGCCATAAACAAATGGCTCGCTCGTGGTCAGTTCCTATATTATCTTACGCCACTCTGGAAAGACATTTTGATTTCGCTTTCCTCCTGTTTGAGCTCCCGACCTCGCTAACACACAAGCGTAATGTTTGCTGAATGACTCATGCGCCATTGATATTCACTCCTTGTGTACGAAAACTGCTGCTGGAAATATCCAAACAAAGTAATGATCGAAAAAAAGAAACACTATGAAATTTATAGATGTACCCATCTTCTTTCCTCATAAGCAAGGAGTACATTACTCTGTGATTCACAAACAAGCTTGGCTGTGACTTTGAAAGTGCCCGGTAAAAAAAAAAAAAAAAAAAAAAAATCAATACGGCCTGATCATAGCTTGTGCTTTAAGTTCTCTTCAACATTTGCCCAACCTTTAGCCCTGGGCCACCGCTGCATCTTGGATCAAGTTCCTTTTGCTCCTCTACATAAAGCCTGAAAACATAACCTCTCCTAAATATAAATCAGGCCCGAACCCATGATCAGACCCTCGACCAGTCACTTATGATCAGAAGAAATATGCTGCAGCGTCTCAGGTGGAGGCTCGGATGAATGGAGGAGTCGCTCCGGGGAGCGTACCGAGCTTCGGACCACAGCGAGGGGGAATGAAGTGCCTCGGGCTCCTGCTCGTCAACTGAGGGACCTCTTCGGACAGAGAGCCAAACACACACCAAGTCTGGTCCCCGGTCTTATAAATAATGCTAGTTGCTAATAATGAATTAATAATTACGCCACTGCTTTTATCTTGGTTGACCAGGCCAGGGTGTGTTGATGGGTTTCAGTACGGCTTGGCTGCTCCAGTTACTCAAAACTCGGCCGTCCTGGCCTTTAAAACGCGGGTACATGGGTGGATCTCGGGTTCAGGACGCGTTAAACAGTTCACAGAAATGTCACCACGAGTCGAAGCCGTTCCTCGTGGAACCTCAAAGGAGATTTTAACCACAATCTTTAAAGAACTCATTTCCTAAAGAGAAAGAGAGAGAGAGAGAGAGAGATCACCAAGCTTGAGTTATTGTGGATTCATAATTTGTTTCCGTTGGTTGTCCTCGTGCCCACAACGTCATTGCAGTTGCACAGTCAGACCCGGTCTCTCCGAGTCCAACGTGAATGACAAAGCACTTCAAACATGGGTGGGAATATAATGCTAGGTTTTTTTTTCTTCACACACGCCGGTAAGAATAGTAATTAGTGATGCCACTCGCACAAAGATTCGATGGGACGTACTGTATGTGTCCTTTGGATTTACTTACCTTAAATTACTTTTTACAATTAGCTCAATTTAAACAAAGTTTTAACTAGCATAACTGAGTTGACAAGTCTTGTTCAAGCTAGTTGATTAAATGTTTTTGTAGAAGCAAATACTTGAACCTTCAGGGCTTTATTCTAACATGAGAAATAAAACTTTTTGCATCATTAAAAAAAAGAAGAAGAAAAAAAAAAGATCTTCCGCATCTTCTGTTCTGCGTTTTGTTTATTGTTGTTTGAAAGGTTATTTCCACATCTGTCATTCATTCATACAGGCGGACTTTCACACATTATGTGTGTTTAATATGTGTATTGTGGCAACAAGCTGGATTCAGAATTTGCACAATTCTAAAGTTACCAATCCACCAAGAAACTGTACTCTATGAACCGTGCTTTTCGGAAAGTTGGAATTTTTGCAACTTCACGAAACGATATTTAGTTTGTAACTTTAGTGTGTGTAACTCAGGCTGGGGAAAAAAAAGTGTAGAACCGTATGCATGCTTTGCATTTTGCTCAGTGCAGACAAAGCAGAAAATACGGCAGACAGTTTCTGACACGTCTCCCTCCGACCCGCGTCACTCACGACTTCACCACAGATCCGTTGCCCAATAAAACATACAGTTGTTGTTTTTCCCCAGAATTTTAACGAGATTCCTGTTTTGTAGAGTCATCGCAGTTTAATTACTTTCTGTAAAAACTTTCAGTCCTTGTTTGTGGAGTGAAACACAATATGTGTGGGATAGAAGAATGTGCACTTGTGTGTGTGTGTGTGTGTGTTCGCGCGCTGGCAGAAGAGAGGCGAAGCGTTCTGCTTGTATAAAGGTTAGTGCCGTGTTTAGTTGTTGACTGGGAGAGCTGGAATGCCACGGTCTTAATGAACCCTCCAGAGGGATCGGCTCAGACCGAGCAGGTTGAGTCCGTTCTGCCAGGAACGCTGAAATTAGTTATTTCACCGAATAACCTCTGATGAAAGCCTGCCTTCAACTGACTGCCTTGTCACCAGCTTCTCAAGGAAACAAACCAATTAGATGGAGCCGCTCCGAGGGCCTGCGTTCTTCTGCGGTGCGAGAGAGAGAGAGACAGACAGGAAGCGAAAAGATGAGCTCATTGTTGGAAAATATTTGGGGTCAGTTTTCATTTCCTCAGGATCCTTGCTTTTTTTTTAACGAGGACGGCTTTATTAATGTGTTTTAAAATACGAATATGAATTATTAGCACGCACGTTGAGGCTGTTTTATACCCGGCTTATGAATATATATATATATATATATATATATATATATATATATATATAGTCTTTGGTGTATTACTGTATCTCTACAAATACACTAATCTCCTCAGTGGTCATGCGTTTGATTTGGACCCTCGTCTTTGCTCCCGAACGGCCGGCTTTATGCATAATCCCGTAACTCAGGTGCTCGAGACGCTCAATTAGATTGCATAAATTAGTTGCTCAATCGGCGTATGGCATCGCAATCAAGCGTATTTATTTCCTTTCCGCTCACCCCAGGGACGAGGCAGAATGAAGTAGTTGAAGTGTAAAAGCCCTGGAGTCAATCTGCGAAGGTCCTTGAAGCCTCAGCCTCCGAGCCTCTGATATTAATGACCCAAGGGCTGTTTACATATTAATGAATGTGTGTAGTTTTTAATATGTTAGGCAGTAAATCAGCCTCACTTTAGACATCCATCGTGTCATGTGACGGATCTGCATCCCCCGCCCCCTCCCCTCACCGACGTCCAATGACGAAACAAGCACTTTAAAGGAAGAATGATCTCCATCCCGAGACCTTCATTAAGGCCCAGGGTTACAGTATGCTTTAGCCTTGACTTTTTTTTTTATTTTATGGACAAACAATAATCACTCGTCCATCGTGAGCCTGGGGAAATATAGTCACCACCACCACCACCACCAGGAGCAGCATGGCTTCCTCAGGACCAGCGCCGCTGCCACAATCACCCAGATTCGGCGTTGACGGCTAATATAATTAGAAAAATTCCCCTCGGCCTTAATGTGACTCCCTCTCAGCAGGGTGCACTTTAATTAAAACAAAGACGGGAAAACATACTCGGTCCCCGACAGGGGAAATAAAAAGAGGGTTGTGTGTGTGGATTTTAACCTGCCTGTGATGAAGGATAGTGTAATGCCGTTTTTTCAGTGTGCTTTCGGGGCTTTAAATGGTAAATTGGCCAGGAGGCGGAATGAGCACTGCAGGGATCATGCGGTATATATATTCTCATTACTCTGATTGAGAGATTATCCCTACCGTGGTGAAGGAGGAGACCAACGCGAGCACGGACAGCGCCCGCACCCGTGTCTGTGCTCTTCTCCTTTTTTTTCCCTTTTGTCCAAGCCGCCTTGAGGTCCTGCCCACCCCCCCCCCCCACTCCCTCCTTTGCACCCCCTGTGTAATGTTTTTGTCCCCCTCTGGCTTAAAAGCACAGCTCATTATAAAGGATATATTCACAGGACTGCGTCAGTCCGCTAAACACAAACAGACCAAATCGCCTTAATCCCCGAAGTGAAAGAGATCCTCCTGTTCATGTGTGTGTGTGTGTGTGTGTGTGTGTGTGTGTGTGTGTGTGTGTGTGTTTGGCTATGATAAAGTCCTGTGATTGAAAGGAGGAGTGAAAAAAGGACATAGTGTAACGATAAGATCTGTATATTTATCACCCCGTCTCATTCTCTTTGTCTCAGCATTTCGGCTAACGTAACGCAACATAACGCCACCTCTTTAATTCCATACATCCCGTGTTTTATAAAGCACGAAATAATAAACGTCGCCGGGTTCTATAAATATGTAACCGCATGTAAAGCTGCGCCCCCCCCCCCCTGTCATTCAGTCACGCCATTTTTCCCTTGACCTAGTCATTTTACACCGCTGACTGGCTCCAATAATTGAAGGTACTCGTGGTGATTTCACGCAATCAGACCCTCACATTCTTCGTGATGAAGTGAATCAAAGACAGGAGACCCTATTCGGGGGAAGAAGAAAAAAAAGACTATCTTGGAAATCGTCAATTATCTATACAATAGCTTATTAAAACCCCTTTCGCCCCTTTCTCCCATTTCCACATCATAGATTCATGACACTTTTTCAATCTATAGGCGCTATATCTGAAATGATCTGACTCAAGCCCTTATCTTTTTAATCTTTCATAATGAAACTGCAGAGACAGAGAGAGACAGAAAGAGAGAGAGAGAGAAAAAAAGGAGACTCCTGACGGCTTGATTTCCATCCCGGCCTCTTTGTGAGGCGATAGTGTGAATGGAACGGACAGCCCACGCCGCCGCCGCCGTGACGCTGATAATATTCCAGCGTGTGCCCTGAATCGAGATTGGCCGCTGTGATATCCGGGGAGAAGAATAAGCCGGCGTTACGGCCGAGATAGGACCAGGATCCATTAATTGCATTGTATTTGGGCCACAACAACATATGCGAGGCACGAGGGGAGGGTTTGTTAGAGGCTCGGCCTTATTATCCCCGCTAAGGTTATTTTTATATCTGCGCTTAGATCATATCTGCTCCTGAAGGTTTACAGGCTGCTCAGGGATCATACAACCCTCATTTTTACTGCTGTTATTTCTTTTATGTAAGAAAAAAAAAAGAAAAAACCCAAGAGGAAAATAATCAACATTTAAAGAATGTGATAGCAACATGATAAGTTAGTCATGTTTCGATGACACATCATGTTTTATTCCTCTTACACCACAGCATTTTTATCAATGTACAGTATAGATATCCTGAGAGTTTAAACCTAATAATAACAGCATTATCAAAACAGTTGACATCAAAGTTAAAGCTGTAGAGTTATAGCAAGCTTTAAATAGAGATACAGCGCTGAGTTTATGCCTGAAAGGAGTTTCAGGATGATCGCGAAAGCAGCAGGAACAACAGAACTGATAAAAAAAGCACAAAAAAAAAAAACCACGGACTATCCCATGAAAAAACTTAAAGTTTCTTCTGTCTTGACACTAAAGACTTCTTCCATAATAGTAATATCAATATGTCTTCCCTTAGGGAAACTTCCTCTTATTACTCTGATTGAGAGATTAGAATTTTTTGGTGTATGATGGTACGTGTATACAAATTTGTACCTTTCGATAAAAGTGGCTTGGTTCAGCGTGAATTGTGGTCCGAGCGAATGCAGTCTTATAGCTTTAACTAGCACTAGGGAAGCCTTCCAGATTAATTGGGTCGCCTCGAATTGATGTTTTTAACTCGATTTTGAAAACGCTCTTATCGAGACTGTACATGTTTATAAAACCGTTCAGTACTGAGCAAAAGTCTTACGTGGCATGTTATCTTCAGTAGATGTTATATATGTTTATCATGACTGTATTATTATGTACAAAACCATCCACTATTTCCAAACATAACTTAAAAGTAAACAAACAAATAAATAATGTTACAGAAGAATATTTGCGAACCTGTAAAGAAAGCAACAGGACATAACCGTTTGCCAAAGTTAAACTCCGGCACGTTCTCCAGCACACTCAGTAAAACCTCCCAGTTGTTTTACTTTTAATGTACCATGCAAAAGTCTTAGGAACATACAAATAGATTAGATTACTAAAGAGTAATAAAATAAAAACTGTCAGTATTTATTGTGAAACAAATATAAAAATCAGTAGTGTTAGATACAGATGTGTGCAGTTTTTACTGAGTGTGCTGGAGAAAATGCCAGAGGTCGTCTGGTGACTTTGTTGTATTTTCATGCAAAACCCATTAGTTTTTTTTTTATATATATACCTGAAAACTGGTCTGTCCTGTTGCTTTGTTTACAGGCATGCAAATATCCTTCTGTAATCTTATTTATGTATTCATTAATTTGTTAACGGTATGTTTGGAAATAGCGGTTTTGTACATAATATATCAGACATAATAAACATCCTGTCATGTCACAACTTTAATACCTTAAATAATGTACTGTATATGCATGATATATATATATATATATTTGCTTGCTTGTATTAAAGTAGCAATGAATGCTTCTGAAAAGTTAAAAATAATCAGAAGGAAAATCGCGTCCTTTTTTCCCGATAAACGCCTCCACCTTCTTGAAGAGGAAAAAAACCCCAGCATGACAGAACAGGCAGCTCTTGGCTGAAGACTAGCGAAAGTTTCAAATATCACTTCCGAGGAATGGAATGTTTACAGGTTTTAAATAGTCAGATAAAGACATTAAGTTAAAATATAACTCAAAGCATTAAGCGCTAATTTGCCAGACGGAAATCATGTCGTTTCGCTTTCAATCGATGCTGCAGGAAACCAGACGTGTTTATACTGTTAGTCTCATGTATGATTTTTTTTTTCAGACAGCACACTGTATAATCATTCATTCATTCATTCATCTTCTATACCGCTTTATCCTTCTATACAGGGTCGCGGGGGACCTGGAGCCTATCCCAGGAGGCTTAGGGCACAAGGCGCGGGGTACACCCTGGACAGGGTGCCAATCCATCGCAGGGCACACACTCATACACACATCACATTCACACACCCAATCACACACTACAGTCAATTTGGGAACACCAATTAGCCTAACATGCATATCTTTGAACTGTGGGAGGAAATTGGAGTACCCGGTGGAAACCCACCAAGCACGTGGAGAACATGTAAACTCCATGCATAAGTCTGTATGTTAATGAATCTAAAGCTAATACAGTGTACTGTATATCCAATATAACTCATATAAAGATACAAAGTTTTACAGTGTTTATTTCGAATGCTGTGACATCACGTTTTAATCAAGCAATTTACTCATAAAGTCATTTAATTGAATTGAATAAAATTTTATTTATATAGCACTTTTAATAGTGATCATTGTACTGTTGCCATTCTCTCACAACTTGGTTCACTTATAGTAGATACCTAGACATACTGTAACAATAGATATGTGTTTTTATTTACACTTTATGTAACATAGTTAAATTAAATCTATATATAAATAAATCAAACTTGAAAAACATCTCAAAATTAAATTCCCCGCAGCACAGCTAATTCATAATAATTAAAAAGGAAGTTTTTTTTAACTTCTTTGTACTGAAAACATAATGACCCATGACTGCAAAACCTTACCGTACTGTAAAATACCTATATTGTGACTTTTGCGTACCACTACATCCCTAATGATTAAATTTATTTAGGGGGCAAAAAAGTTTATATAAAGAAACTAACAGCGAATTACGACAAAACCTGGTTTGTAGCTTATGGAACGCGAATCAACACCTTCCGACCAATCGGATTTGAGAATTCAAGAGCGCTGCAGTTCTGTATCCCTACACTGTTTGTTAAAAAGCAGGCGGTGTCACACACCCGATGTCTAGTCGTTGCATCAGAATGTTTAACTTAGCGCTTTCTGTTTTAATCTCACACGAAGAGAAGCCTTTTGGGAAATTAGTAATGAAAAGCTCCTTTCTCCGTAGCTAACGTTAGCACGGTGTAACACACTAAATTATTCACATCAAAAACTCTTTGTTACCTGACGGAGTGACGGATGACGACAGAGCGCTGAATTATGCATTAGACAGAAAAAGACACTTCATTGTTCAAATCTCGTGTTTGAAAAATAACCGCGCACTTTGTCGACTCGTTTGTTTGTTCCTTATGCCGAGATTCACAGACAAGCTCTTCGTGCTGGATCATCGTTTCACACTTCAGAATTACAAACGAAAACATTTACTGTTTGAAATGAAAAGGAACTAAAAAATAGAAATGTATAGTATTTGAAATTAGCCCAGATTGTGAGGACGGAAGATCACGGAAATGTCAAAACCCCATAAATCAGATTTTTAAAGGACATCGATTCAGGAAGCAACTACAGCTGAGAAACAATACACAAGAAAAATAAGACAACACTTGTTTATAAATGTTTAATAAACAACTCACCTTTAATATATACAAACTGCCCCTCCCCCCCAAAAAAAATACGACGATCATTACTCTTCGTCCAATTCAACATCTCAGCTCCAAAGCAACAGTAATTATTAATTACGTTAAGTTGTTTTATGCTAATCCCCCGACAGCTGTGATTAAAAATAAACTGCCGCCATAGAGCGTTGCTCCGAGCGAGGCCCCATGAATTAACTACAGGGTGATTAATTTCGGAGCGATGATTCACTAAATATTTAACAGCTTTGCTTCGTACAAAGTATATCATGAATTATAGATGGGCAGAATTAGAATATCTTGATGTAGGACAGCGGTTAAAGAATTAACCTGCAATTGGGGAAGAGCAATTACCAGCGTAATAAATGATCTCCGAGTCAAGTAGGAGTCCCTATTTTTTATTTTTAATTAATTTCTGCACATCATCGCGAAGGGAGGGATGTGTTCCTCTCATTACTCTGTGCCACTTTCGGGGCTCCTTTGTTCTTGATGAATAGCCGGCCGTTCTCCGAGCTGAGATTTTTGTGTATCATTTTCTTCCCTCTTCTCCTCACTACTCTGTTTTGATCATGTCTTTTAATGATCATCTGGGTTGAAAAAGCAAAAGCAGTGCTCAGGTCTTGTTTTTCTCTTTTTGAATTTTTTTTTCATGTATTATAAAAAGGTCCCGATTTGAATGGGGGCGCTCTACAGTGAGACGAAATACGAGCTGGTTATACCAGAGATCTGTCCACGGGACCTCTGGTGGTGTGGAGGAGAAGAAGGAGGAAGAAAAAGAAGTAGAAGTAGAAGAAGAAGTGTACGTTAAGGGGAAAGGGGTGGGGGGAGGTTTTCGTCTGCTTCCTCAGCTTTTTTAGTTTTCTAAAGCGACTGAAGATGTTGTGAAGTGTGTCTTGTGCGCACTAATTGGCTTCCTATAAATGGTAGTTGAGTGTGACCTAGACGGCTGTGTATATAATGGGCCTGTCCGTCTGACCTTTACCCTCATCCTTCCTTCTGACTGTACAGAAGACAACCAAGCTGCGAGCTCCTGGAACGTCTCGTAAAGGTCTGCGGTGCGGGAACATCCCAAAATATGTGCGATGTTGCATTTGTGGCTCTGTTCATTTTTATACAGTAAGATTTGTAGGTCAGAGTGCATCGAGAAAGGGTTTTTTTAATATAGTTTTTGTTCTGAAAAAAAAAAAAGTATAATTGAGCGTAGACATTAAAGCATTAAAGAGTCTTTTAGGTCAGTGCGTTAAACCAAGAATGTCTAAAGTAGGTAATGTTTGTGAAGGTGCATCAGATTGCTGGCATAAAAGGTTGCGGATAAACCAAAACTTACCTTTAAACGCTTAGTCCTTAAAGCTCAGAGCAGTTTAGCTATTACTTGTTTTGGCTGTTTTTAGATATACAGGGCTCAGGATTGTACAGTATAACGTGGAATATTTTTTCAAATGAACTGAATTTTAGTTCATTTTATTAACCAATTTGCCCAAAATATGATTGAGGGAAAAATGTGAAACCGGGTCACATACTGTAGGTAAAGAAATTAGCATAGATAGAGTACACTTTGTTCGCGTGTTTATATGGTTGTTATTGAATATTTCTATGACCAAATGATAATAATACGCTCATTTTGAGAGAGTCATTATTGCCTTAATACGGTAGTGGTTAAATTTACATGTTATAAAAGTAACGATAATTTTAGTTCTATCTGATATATCTTTTTTTTTCCCGGCATAATAGATGTATACAACTGTGTATTCTAGGATGGACTTTTGGATAAACCAGCATTTCCGCAGAACATAACTCCATTTCAGTTTAGAAGAAATAAGATTTCATGACGCAACAAACTTTCACAGAGCGCTCGAGGAAGACTGGTCTGGTCAGAGGAAGATGTTACAGGACTGTAGATCTGGATACTGATCGCTCAGAAAGTGTATCGATCAAGTCGAAGATCCATTTCATCCCGAGTAAATCTGAAACACTAATGCTGAATGAACACTAACAATCCTAGGATTAACATAAGAAACTTTCTGCAAAAAAAAGTTTAAAATTAAAATATTATTCAGTGCTTTGTTGTTTTTGTATGCGATTTGGTACATTTTTATTCATCTATTAAAGAGGAAATATTTATAGGCAACATAACATGACGATGCCTCATACAGTACATGAATCATATCTCATATAAACAAATGTGCTTTTATGTTAGAAATCATTATAAGCAGGAAATGCCCCGGACTTCTCCCCCGTCTCTCAATCTTTCAAGTCACATCCAAATGTAGTATTGCAGCATGAATCATTAATAAAAAAATAACAAAAAAAAAACATGCAGCAAGTCTCTGTATCTTGAATAATACTTTTAAAGTATAGAGCATGTAGGAGTGGACTGTTGCTTTACACAAACAGACACTTTCCAAATGCAATCTGCTCGACTCAGTATGCTTACAAAGAGCTGAAATTATTTATCACATGCAGATCTTAGTGTAAGAGATGGACTTTGATAAATTACCTTGATCCAGAACATGACATACAAGGCGTTCGAGTGACAACATGCGCTTGAGACGGAGCATCAGCACTAATTGAGTAGAAGATGCAGGAGATAAGTTGCATGCAAATGTTATTTGTAAGTCGTGTGAGAGAGCGCCGACGCTGGAGATCAAACATTTAGATGCTGGTGAGGCAGGACTGACTTTACTCTGCTCTCCCGCGGTCATGTATGTGGAAGAGGGCGGATAGCGCATCGCTCGGTCCTGCTGCAGGATATTGCAGTGCTTGGTTTGGAATTTTTTATTTTATTCAGTGATGCCTGCTCACATAAACTTGAACTTTTGAATTTAGCGGAGTTGTATTCCTTACGGAGAATACTAGAGTTTGAAGAAACATAAATGCAACTTTCGCTTAATGCCTCAAAGCCGCACACAAAATAAAACAAAATATGAAAGTCTTACAAATCTTATTTTAGCCTCGAAGATAAAGCAAAGCCCAAACAGAATTTTAAATTCGCGTCTTAGGTTAAATTTGCTCTAAATTGGAAACACTGGGTATCTGTGTAGGTATTTCATCTGCATGTTTTTCAGAGAAGGCTATTTATCTCTAAAAGCTTTATGAATAATTATCTTAATTGGGATGCAATTATAAGCCAAAGTTCAAATGCAAAAAAAAAAAAAGTAGTCATTATTCATCCTGTTTCTTATGTAACATGTTATTGCATTTGAAATCATCTGCATTGAACCTGAGCCTATATACAAACAAAATATATGTACAGTAGTCTAAATTGTGTGCAATAAAGTTTTATTAGGTTAAAAGATTATTAATTTAATCAGAGAAAAAAGTTTCTACTATCTTCTTTAATATATGAGGAAGGTACTTGTTCATAATTCTCATCTCAAACCTTTTGAAGCCTCTCTAATGAAATTATAATGTATGTTTCTTTTCATTTTTTACCCGACCCCCCCCCCCCCCTTGTTCCACCTCTCCAATACCCAAGTTCAATTTTAGCTCTATAACCGCTGCGCTTTATCTGATGTTTTTTTTTTTTTTTTTTTTTTGTTCAGGAATGTAAATGTGCAAACACTCCAGAGAAGCACCTGACTGAATAAAACTTGTGAGCCTGATATCCAGGTGACCGTCCTCCCAAATCCTGCTTGAGTTTGACCTTTAAACAATTTCAACCAAGCCTTTTATGCGAAATGCATAACATCCATCACAAGTTCCCTGTGAAAAAAAAAAAAAAAAGATTTCTTTGCAAGTCCCCTGGAAGCTTATTAAACCCATGAAGAAAGGAAATGAATAAATACTAAATGTGTTGCCTGTGTGTCGAGCGCTGATGTTGTTTGAATGGCATATTTCCCGCATGAACAGTGTATTTTCTCAAAACAACCAAAAAAAAAAAAGAGAGGGTACTCGAATATCATTAGGGTTCAATGCGGCATCTCGAGCTCAGAGGCGATCTCCGAGGCCACACCAGCAGGGTGGAAAACACCAGCGTTTGATGTTTTCAATCATCCACCAGCCTTTGTGTCTCTCAGCTGGTCCCTGCAGGTTGACTTTCTCTGAATAACATGTTTTTCACTTTAAAAAAAAAAAAGAGAGAGACAGAGGGAAAAAAAAAACTTCATTTGAAAGAAGAGCGTACTATTGGGTCTCGGCATGTTTACTTTCATTATCTTTGGTCCCCTTTTCCTCTCCCTCTGCTGGAGAAGCCAAACAGTAGCCTTTGACGCTTGTAAAGGCCCAGCGGAGGGCTTGTGGGATATCCAGCCACTCTGTTCTGCATGATAGTGGTTAGACCAGACCGGGTGCTCAGCTCGGCTCGGCTCAGCTCAGCCTCCAGCCAAACACCGGACTCGTATTTATGAACCAATAGCTAGACAAACACCAGATACACAAGCGCAATGCCCGTGAAAACAACAAGATTGTGCGCTGGCAGCCTGGGAAAACCTTTCACATGGTCAGATTTCGTGTGAGGGTCTCCTGGACTGAAATTGAAGAAAGAAAAAGAATCCAGAAGAAACGATTCCATTCGCATTACAGTAAATGTGAAAATTGAACGTACAGTATATAATAACGTTTCCCAGTTATTGTCATTTATTATACAGAACGCTCGTCTACCTCACGTGATGCTTGCAGTTTGGAAAGTTATTAGGAAACTCTTCAACATTGTCTCTCAGGAAAATATTTTTCAAGAGTCAAAGTAGGTTAGAACCCTGATTTTTATTTATTTATTTATTTATTTATTTTTAATCCCCAGGACACCGAAACTAAAACAGACCCCGAGGTGACATGACGATAACCTTCGGATATTTACAGCACCGAGGATGATTGATGCAGTCATATCACGTCCTATTCTAATGTTTTTCTTTCTTTCTTTTCTTTTTTCTTTTTCGGGACAATCGCCACTTTTTTGTTTATGATGGATAAACATATTAGGCCGTCTAAAGCCTTCAGATCCATGCTGCATTAGAAATGTAATGATTTGTGTGCAGCTCTGCTGTAGAAGCCCACTTATTGTACATAAGTGTTATAATTGGGAGTTTATTGCATTACCAGGCCGCAGAGCGTTATTTCCTGCTATTTGTCTAATGCATCTTAAAGAACGGTAATCTAATAAAGAATCATTATTTCTTCCCAGGCTTTTAGACATTGCGAATGATTTAAGGGAAAGTCATTTACAAAATGTGTCGAGTACAGTGCGAATTAATACCTCACCTTGTCAGAATATGTGCATAGAAGAAGAAGAAAAAAAAGGAAATTCTATTGAGGCAACGGGATTTTATTAAAACGGATGTACGCGGCTTTCAAGATTGCCACGAGCTAGGATCGTCGTAGATAAATGGCTTCACTCAAATAACAGCTCGCATGGAAATGTGTTTTGTACTTTCTGCGACGCTGCTTTCCTTAATGTTGCTTTTAACTTTTAATGCCTTATTATTAGATCTTCCACTGCAGCAGTTTTACTTCTCGTCTCTCTTTTCACGCGATATGTTTTGACACCCAAAAAGTTAAACTTTTTTTTTTTATTTTACGGATATTATAAGCGTTCCGCGTCCCGTGTTTTAAAGCAGGAAACGTCAAGACCTTGAACCTGGTGCATGTGGTATCCTGTGATGATCTTTCTGTATGGAAGACTCAGACTTCACACACACACACACACACAGAGCTGTCTGAGGGGACGCCTTGGCCTGAGATCGCTGATCCCCCCCCCCCCACCCCCTCCGCTCTGAGTGAAGAGTGAAAAGGTGCAGGAATGTCTGATTGCAGTGTGATCTGATGGCCGGCGGATTGTGTCTTGAGCATGCCTCAGTCTCTCTCTCTTACACACACACACACACACACACACACACACACACACACACACACACACTGGGGCTGCACAGCTGCCTCAGCTTGCTCCCTCTCTCCAGGGAGAGTCGAGGCTGCCTCACGCTTACCGATGCTGCGAAGAAATGAATAAAAACCAAAATGAGATATCGCAGTGACAGTCCTGCCTTTAAAAGCCACAGATTGTCATTGTGTCACGCGCCGTCCCCGCTCCTATTGTTGACGTTATGAAAAATGTATCACGAAGGACCTTTTTTTTTTTTTTAAACACGAGACGAATTGATGAGGGTTCCTCCATGTCCACGTCCAGCATTTCACTTTGTCTGCTTGTTATTTATTTATTTATTTATTTATTCCTGCCTCATTTTTCTTAAGTTTGCGTACTTAGTCATACAGTTTCCCAGCGTTTCCCCCTGACCTGCCTCAGATGTCCCACCTCTAATCCGTCTCTGCCGCGAGGTGCTTCCTTATTTCTTTTACTTTACGAGGCACCTGTATCCATTAACAGCTTTATTTAGCTTTATTAACAAAGTTTATTTCCATAATTAAAGATGAAACCCAAAGCTCCACGCGCCGCTCCCGCGCGCCACTGCCTCTTAAGAAATAAACCGTGATAAATGGCCGAAGCCGTCTCCGCTCCCTGACTTTGAAAAATACCCGCATCCAGTTTCAGGTCAGACTCTGACAACAATTAGGCAGAGGAAAAATAAATAGTCTTTGACCCTTTTTTTTTTTTTTTTTAGCTTATCCTTTCTTCCTTCCTGTCCTGTGAGACACGGGGGACGCTAGAGTGTCCTTGACAGGATGTGCATACGCAGTGAAGGGCCAATCAGCTCTGCTCTTTTAATGATTGCACTGTTAAACTGCTAATTTTGCAAGATGAGACACGGGGGAGTCGTTGCGCTCTGACACAAAGCCATGACTCTCGCTTCCTCCATTAGGGTTTTTTTTTTTTTTTTTTGGTGTGTGTGTGTTTGTTGCAGCCCAGCCTGCACTTTCTTTTAATTAGTTTTATTTCATTTGCAAGGCTTCTAGATCAAATGTGTAGTGTGCATTTATTAATCTGCATTCTTGAAAAAATATCGATTTGTGGATTTTCTTTCAGACTGTCCTTATTTCACACTTTCGTTTTAGAAGTAAAAAAAAAAAAAATCCTCAAATTCGCCTTTTAGCGGTCTCAGTCCCCGGCCTGAATAAATGACATGGATATAAGCTTCCCTTGATGCCGTGGTGTAAAAGTATTAGCTGCTCTAAGAGACCTGCTCCTGGTATAATTATGTTAGGAACCAATAAGACAGCTCGGAAATCAATATGCTAAGACAGATAGAGTATAGGATCACGGGCAGTGAACTGGCCATAGATTAGGCTGGCAGGTCCCTGAGCTGAAGATCTCTAGCATTTAAGCCAATGTTTGACTTAACATTTCCCTGCAAGGAAATCATCAGAGCTTTCTCCATCCACCCGGGGAACTGGATTAGCTCTTCTCAGCAATTACGCTTCTCTCTCTCTCTCTCTCTCTCTCTTTTTTTTTCTTCTAATTACACAATTTTGACCGGTTAAATCCTGCTCGTTTTAATTCGCCTGATTTTCACAGATTCCTCATCTAATTTCAATCAATATGCGCTATCAGTGCTCTGCAAGGGGTAATGTTTAAGTCTGATAATTAAGACATGCTCTTCGATCACTAAAGCGTAATATAGTAATATAAAAACATGATAAAATACACTACTCTTTAATAGCACCTGGTGTGTCTTTTTTTTTTTCTTCAGAGAGTGAAACCACGGCAAAGATTTGCATCGAGGGTTCTCTGTATAAACACAGACAGTCCTGTAATATATATTCAATTAGGTCTGAGGTGTGTATATATATATATATATATATATATATATATATATATATATATATATATATATATACTGTATATATATAAAGCCACTATGGGAGGAAACAAAAGGCATCCCTTTTGGGTACAGTACATCTGCTCAAGCCCAATCAAGCTTTGAAAGCCACGGCAGAGAACAATAGCCTTCATCAGACGGGAACAAAGTCAGAGACGTAAGTGGTCCGAGTAAGTGTGCAATTTCTGCCCATATGACTGTCCTGACACAATTGCTCTAATTTTCCTCCTTTGAAATGACTGATAAAAGACTTAGGTAATTGCTATGGAGACAGCATTTCGTCCATCAAGAAGGAATGGAGTGTGTGTGTGTGTGTGTGTGTGTGTGTGTGTGTGTGAGAGAGAGACAGAGAGGGAGGGGCACCTGAAGTAATACTGCCTCAGGGCTGGAGGATGGAGTGTCAGTTTCCGCACAGACCCAAATTAATACTTGTCCCCTTCCTTTCTTCAACCCTACTTTCCCCGCCAACTTATTACGTGATGCTAATTTGCGTCGATGTCGCACCGTATCCTAAACACCGCACGCAAGGACTAATTCTCCAGAGGTCACGGAGATGAGCGCTTCCGTGAAGCAGATTACGTGAAACGGCACGTGAGTTAAGCGGAGGTGCTCGGTGCTGGAAGGCGAACAGATCGCTCACTCTGACACCCCGACTTCGACCTGTGTCCGTCCGGCCCGTGACCTTGTTTCCCCTGAAATCAAACTCTATTTATCTGCCTGATCTCTGATTATCTGGCCATTGCACCACGCTGTCGAGGAGAGAAAGCAGACCGCCATGAGGTAATGGGGAAGAGGAAGAGGAAGAGGCGGGGGCTGTGACACACATGAGCAACTGACACACAGGCAAATTACTGCCCTGGTCTTTGATTATATCTGTTTATTTGTAAGCAATACCATCCTCGTCTCTAAAGTGTTGCTTACATTTCCAAAGAGGTGTTTTTTTATTTATTTATTATTTACTTTTGAATCCGTTGTTTTTTTGTTTTGTTTTGTCCTTAAATGCACCTACTTAAAATTTTTACCCCGTCAACATTTTACCCGTCATCTCCCTCCTGAATCGGAATTTAATTTCCACTCGTTTCCGCAAAGGCTTTACTGGAAGTAAACATATCTCCATCACGCTTCTGATTGCATCGTGCTTCCTATAAATCCTGCCAAGGGGAGGTCTCTCTCTCTCTCTCTCTCTCTCTCTCTCCGAGCGTACGCAGAGCCTCCAGATTTCCCCTGAATCAGCTGAACCGGGATCCCCGAGGTCCGGAAACCCGCAGAAGCACCTCCCCCCCCACTTCACACTCCCCCAGCCTAACTCACTCTAACGACTTCTAACGTGCTGACTTTAAAGCACGGTGCAAACCCAAAGCCAGTAAATAATACACAGTAATGAGCTAATCAATACTTATTATGGTTTCATTGGTTCACTAAAGCAGGAACAGAACCTGGTGAGCACAGAGCAGTGGTGGAGGAGAGCTGAACGAAACACACACACACAAAATAGTGTGTCTGATTTAGATAGCATCAAGTTTTTCCCCCAGGGATTTCACTATTCAGGAATCGAGTTTACCATGGCTGATTGACACGGATCAGATCTCGTAAGATCTAATTAAGATCTTAATAAAGATCTAATGATTCCAGGCCCGTTTCGGGTCGTTCGTTTTGAATTTTACTAAACCGCATCGCTTGTTCGCAATTAGCATGTGTTTACTTTGAAGTGCACGAGAGGAAGATATGCGGGATTCCGCACACTGAGTAAAGAACGAAAAAACTGTGCAGTTTTAGAAACATAATCAACAACTACAGTAGGTGGAGCGATGCTGTGAAGCCGAGTTACCGCTAGTTACCGTCAAACGAGTTAGTTTATGGTCTGGAAAGAGTGGCTCCTTCACTAGCCTTTCTTTCTTTATCTTTTTTCATAGGTACTAATAATATTTAAAAGAAAATCACAGCTTGTCGTAATGTAAACTCCTCTGACCTGAGTCAAATGCTTCATTTCTAAAGCACTGAAACTGGAGACTCCTTCAAATATTAAACGAACACAGTTCTATCTATCGAATACACCTGCTGTGAATGAACTGTTACAACAAAAACCATAATGTATAACCATAAAGAGCGCATTAATTATAAATAAACCCGTCATACTGCAGCCGCGCTATTTATCAGTGCTAATGCTCTTTAAGAACAATATAAGTGTCTGTCCAGCCGAAGAGGTTTGTGCGGCTCTTTATCGGTCGCTCTTCAATAAACCACGTTCCACCATCCCAGGTTTGGACTGAACACGTCCCTTCTCACACCCTCTCACACAAACCAAGTCAAACAAAGCCGAAATACCTGCTTTTAATCAGGCCAGAGACGTATTTAACAGGTAGCGGGTAATCGTAGCAGACAGGCGCATATAATTATGAGATCTCAGACGTGTAATTACATTTGCACATTCTTCCAAAGCTACTTCCGATAAATTAGTTTGTCCGGAAACCTGCACGTTAATTAAGAAATCCGGTGTCGGGTTGCCGCGGAGACAAAAGCGCGGTTTCACGGCGATGTTTGCGGAGTAAAGCTCGAAGCCGCAGGAGAGGAAAGACGAGAAGATTACCCACGCAACCCGAACCTAGGATCAGCGGCGTGGAGCGGCGTTTTTATCATTCCCTCAGCGATAGAATCGGCAGGCAACAAAAGACAGGTCAGGCTCAAATACAGGCCTGTCAGCCGGCCAACGAGCGGACTCACGGAGCGCCTCGTCACCGAGTCTGTCAGACAGAACAAGAGCACAGTGTCTCAGAGAACTTCTGCAGCGGTAAGAGCTGCGACGCTGCCAGATGTGCTGCTGCTGCCAGTGGTGGTGGTGGAGGTGTGGTTTATGGTTAATAACATGGACGTGAGCATTTGTGTACATTTTTGTCACGTGGGAAACTTTAATCAGTCGAGATGAGGGGAAATCAATTCAGTTACTTTTCGCGATTCTTCCGTATCGCCACACTGACTACAAAAAACGATTTGAGCTGGTAAAATGTTGCAGTTCCGCTATAATCCTGTAGGAGGTGCACTTTGTTGGTATAAGTTTGTTTAGAATTGTAACAAAATAAAAAATAATAATTATTAATATCTAATCAGGATGTTTATAAAATTGTGATATTTTGTAAATGCAGTACAAACCTACAGTGCTATGAAACAGTATTTGCCCTCTTTGCTGAATTTGTAGTTTTTTGCATATTTGTCACTTAATGTTCAGATTTGTTTGATGATGATCTAAATCAATGAATTAAAACCAAGATAAACAGAGTAAACACAAAATGCATTTTTTTAAATCGATCATTTCATTTATTAGGGAAAAAAAGCTGTCCTTTTCCCTTTGTGAAAAAGTAAATGCCCCCCCCCATGCTGAATCCTGAATAAACTGTTTGATTAACTAGATATTTTGTACTAGAGTTACATTTCATTTGCTACACCGAGGCCTGATTACTGCCAGACATGTTGAATCAAGAAATCACTTAAGCTGAACCTGTCTGACGAGGTGAAGCTAAAAAATCTCAAAATAATATCAGGTGGCCCTTAGTGATCAACATACTTATTAATCAGTGATGCAAGTGAAATATATCGTAGATTAATACATACTGAGAAAATGTAAAGTGCTGATCCCTGACTCAACAATCAACAATTAATCTGTGAGTTTTTTTTTTTTTTTTTAAAGAGATGTTTGGTGCATGAAGTGTGGATTGTTCTCAGGAAGTCGTTTGTTTTACAAAAAACAAATCCTTCGTTTGATATCAGTTCATGAGATTATTGCCTATGCTAGTCAGATGCTGCAGATGTTTATTGTTCCGTAGCCGTCTCTGAGAGGGTGGCAGGTAGAATCGGGGCGGTTTTGAACACACACACACACACACACACACACACACACAGGTTTGAAAATAGCCGTAATCACTGTATACAGTGAAACGGCGCTGCCACGGGGACCGTACAGAGAGGAAGTGCAGCGCAGATGTAAAATAGGCTCCAACAAGTAATTTTTATGTGCTGTATTTTAGCCTGTCATCACGTCGCAGGCAGCCAGAGAGTGGAAGCACGGAAAGGTGTAGCGGCGAAGGACAGGCGTACACAGCCTATCATTCTCGCCGCCGAGCAGGAGAGGCTACAGGGAGGGCACCCAGCAGGAAGCTTTGATGTAGATTGACAGATTAATCATTTCCAGCGTCCTGTGTTCCTGCCGACCTTGACAGCACTGGAACCTTGTGGAGAAATAAATAAATAAATAAAAAAGTGGAAGAAAAGAAACAGGAAATCAGGAACAGGAATTAAAAAAAAAAAAAAAAACAAGCGTAGAAATACGATGCATTCGTCCGGCCGGAAATCTCTAAATTTTAGTGGCCTTGGCTCTGCTTTTTTAATTTCTATGCTTTTCCATGCGGGTCGTCGATCGCTTTTAAGATTTATAAGATAAAAAATACATTCTCTTACATTCTCATGTTTACATAATGCACAGAGTTTGTATATATAAAACAAATTATAAAAAAAACCTTCTGAACCCCATCTGCACTTGTTTAAGCAAATCTTTTAATGTAATTTCCCTCCAGCCCTGTGGTGTACGCGTTTTTATTTCGTAGCCCTGCTCCCGCTGACTTCATTCCCACCTCCTAAGTCACGGCAGGGCAACCTCTGACACCTTTAACCTTTGACAGGTATTCAATGTTCCTCCGGTGCTCGGGGTGAGAAAGATGTCACGTTCAGTTTGTTCTTAAGTAACCTCGCACTCTATCGGCACCAAACACGGCTCATCGACATGCGGACATGTTGCCGGAAAAAAAAAACCTCGTTCGCGTAATTGATTACATTGCAGATGCAAATCCAAGCACAAACGACCCAGACACATAAACGGTGTGTATGGATTTTTTTAGTTATTTATTTTTGTTCCCTAACCCGAACCGCGGTTCTTCTTCCACTTCTTCAGATTGAGATTTCACACGATGTGGCATGTTGATGTCAGGAATTTTGAGCCGCCTCATCGATTCAGGCAAAGTCAAGTGCTATTGAACTGCACACGAGACCATGTAAGACCAGGATAGTGATAGGAGCGTGAAAAGAAAAAGAGACGGAGAGAGCTGTAATGTAATTTGGTTCTCTCACGTTGCGTCAAGACGTTTCCTACGTTCCATCAATACGAATTGCAGTGCAGAAAAAAAAAGGAAAAGGTGGTGGTGGTGGGTGAAAGTGAAGATTTCACTCCTTCTTCCGCTTGTGTTTATCCAAATAAAGAGTCCGTTAAAGCAGTCTCACACACACACACACACACACACACACACACACACACACACACACACAAGCGTACGCAAAGCTTCAGAGCTGCCAGCACAAGCCATCTCCCACTACTTCCTCACTGTGATTCATAATCTATATTGATGCCTCTGAGACAGCAGGCTATTGATCTGGCCCTGTCTATAATCCCACACCATATCCTCTGCTTGTTAGACATCTGTGGGAATATAAACTGGGTTTTCCATGCAACTTAGAGAGAGCTTCTGCCTGTAATGCACCATGGGCGCAAGTTAGACCTCCTGCACCCTGCCTTCAACTTTCAAGAAAGTCTTTTAACCACATAGGGTATCCCTTTAACGCTCTTTATATGTCTATATATGTGTCTGTGTGTGTGTGTGTGTGTTCCTGTGTGTCTCCCCACTACTCTGCGTCGGCTGGAATTCCCACAGAATCAAAGTTTCTCTGTTAATAGTTTCAAAACTTAACTTAGAAAGGGAATATATCTCGAATATGATTTTTGTTTCCCCGTTCCCCCAAAGCCGGCTTCGATGACGGTTTGACACGATCTCCGGTCTGTTTTTGTTTTGTTTTTTTCTCCCGAATCACTCGGAACGTTCCCACCAGCAGACGTTTACAATCTCATCAGTCCGAAGACAAATGACGAAACGGGTTAAACAAGGTCACTTAACTCAATCGCACGCTCTGTGGTCAGAGTAACTACACCAGCCGGCTTAATTAAATGTACAAATAATTAGTTGACCTTAGCTAATAAGCTCCCCCAACCCCCCCGAATATAGGTTGCGCCGCAAAGACAGCAACGGGGAAAAAAAAAAAAACGCTGACACAGTACAGCACGTCGATGAAATATTCCTAACGACCCAGACGCATTCGGTATTTAAATATTTAACCACGATAAAAGAGTAGAGGATCGGCCGGATTGGATAAATCACAATCTTTTCCATGAAGGTGGTCGTATGAATTTAATTATTAAGTCTTAAGATGAGATGGAATATATAAAGTTTCATGGCGTCGTATAAAGCGCGTTCCACCGGGACTTGTTTAAGCGGCCTAATCCCATTACCCGACAGCAATGATTTCTTGACTTTAAAATTTTTCATTTAATTAGCCAAATAAACCGTTTACAGTTTGTTAGGCAAAATGGTTGTCTCCGGCTTCAAAATATATGTAAAATACAGTATGTAAGGGCTGTATTGTTTAAATTCCGCGAGTCAGAACCCATTCAGACAGATCAAACGATATTTCCCCCGTCTTCTGTTACAAGCCTTCAAGATTATAGACTCTCGAGGAAAAATATATATAAAAATACTATATCTATAAATGTACAGTCATGCTTAAAAGTAAGTATAAAAATCATCTGTTTGTAGCGGGTCTCGATACAACCTCAGACGACCAACAACATATAACTTTTATTCCCAAGCCATTATTTATTTACCAAAACAGAAAGAACAAAATAAGTGTGGCCAATACTAAGTACGTGGGGTGCAGGGGTCGCTCGCTGGGTAAAATGTTGGACTGCTGATCAGGACGTCCCCGGGCCGAGCCCCAACGCCGCCGGGGCTGCCACTGTTGTATCCTTGACCAAGGTTCTTCACCGCAAGTGGGGCATCAAGCTGAAAGAAACGACAGATATAACTGTCCAGGTTGGTGAGCATCCATCCCTGATCCCTATCCTAATACTAAGACTAAATACCCACCGTGATCGAACTTGTAGACCTTAAGTACCTTCCTGTAAGACTTTATCAATCTCTCACATAGTTTTGGTCCATTCTGCTTTACAACACTGATTGAGGTCTTTTGGGTGAAGGTGGTCTCACGGTCTCGCCACAGCATTTCAATCAGGTTGAGTTCTGGACATTGACAAGCCCAAATCATCACCCCTTCAAGGGCTGAGGATTAGCAAGACCTGGCTGAAACATACCCTCTTAAAATTATTTATTTAACCAAAAAAGCCAAAAGGAAAATATTTCTCAATTTAAGAGGGTATGTTTTAGCCAGGTCTTGCTAATCATCACTTATTTTTTAAGTTTTTCTTTCCTTGAAGCGTGTATACATATTTTTTGCCTGACTCTGTGTATACATTGATAGATAGCTAGGTATGAATGCTCTGTGTGGTTGCTAACTTTTCCCCTCTGCATGTTAGCACGTTCCTCCTGTCTCACCTCAGCCCTGTCCCCTGGAGAGAAACTCAAGGACATCCTTCGTCCATTAAAAAAAGAAAAAAAGTCCCCGAACGGCATCCCAGTGAGAAGTTTATAAACTGAACTCCCAAACCGCGGCGCAGGTCCGAATGGCTAACCTTTAGCATGGCGAGGCTGCAAACTTCAGGAGGGAGGAAGGGCTTCCGACCCTTCGGATGATTTGAAGACTCAAATACCACTTTCATTTATTATTTATCCCGGCGGGCCGAGGGGAAGGGATGCGAGAGAGCGGAGAGTGTCATACCTGACTGGGTAATGTAAAGAAGTGGCCATCTCTGTGAGGCTCAACCCCAGGGACTCAAATCCCATTAAAGGCCCGGCAAAATTGCTTAATATCCAGGGCTGAAATAAGCTGTGGATCAAAATGTTCAGACGTGATGATGGGCGACAGGGCAGTTTAATATCTCTCGAACGTTTCATGTTTTTTTTAATTTTTTTTATCTTAACCAAGAAAGAGGTAGGTATGTTTTTCAGGTTGGGTTTTAGAATCATATATACAGTATGTGTATATATATATATATCTGTGTGTGTGTTCTGTATCACGACTCATATGTATATGTTACGCAGCAGACCTATTAGTCTTATTAGATCGATATCTGAGCAATGACAGGAGATAAAGAAGCTCCAGATTCAGCCCATGGCCAAGCCCAAGTGCTATTAGATCTCTTTTGTTGTGTCCTTTGTCTTTCTCCGTCGTGTTAATGCTCTCAGGAAGGTAATGAACCTGCGTAATTGCAGAAGGGTGTAATGATGCATGTATGTATGAAGCATGGCCTTGTGCCTGTGCGTTGAATTTTTATCAATAAGAGAAATTGGATTAATATTTCAAAGTTAATGTTTGCGTTCGAGACGTTGGTGCAAAGCAAACATGAATTAAGTTTCACAGTCGCTTGTGCAAAAATACAATTTTCTTTTGGCATCGTAACTGATCTTTTTAATTATACCCTTAATAGAGTTATGGATTTTTGAAAGATAAATTAATATTGGCATTCTGGCAATTACAGGTCCTTATTATTTTTTATGAAAATAACAGTCAAGGCTCATCTACTTCCTTAAGTCCATAGGCAAGAAATAATTCTGTGTGTCTGCAATCAATAAAATTATCATCTCTATGTTTCTCTCACCTGCGTCAGGTGGTTCTTTTATACAAAACAAAATATTCAAGGTTTTTCGTATCATTGATTAGATTTTTTTGCATAGATTTACTGTGTGTTTTTCCCCTTTCTGTACAGAAATAACAGTTCAATTAAAGTGCATAGATCCAGATTCATGGCACTGATTGGGAAATATGCATTGATTTAGCTCTGAACTTGACTTGGCCTGACTCTGTGTGTGTGTGTGTGTGTGTGTGTGTGTGTCTATCTGTCTGTGTGTGTTTGTGGTTTTCGAGCAATGCTTCTGCTTTCAGCTTAAATCTCAGTACAATCACCGGAAAATGTTTTGCACCATTATAAATAAGTGGATGCAAATTCCATACTCTCAGAACACACACACACACACACACACACACACACACACACAAAAATCCATCTGGTTTATCTATAATGTTGAGAAGTGAGTTTTGCAGTCATGGAAGATTTTACGGGCTGTTTCCTCTATGCTTTTGGATCGTACAGAAATGCAAAAAAAAAGAAAGAAAAAAATCCTTTATGGGAGAGAAAACGTATCCATCATGTCGTATTGGTGATGTTGTAAAATATCTGAAGAGTTTACAACAGACACAGTGATTGAGTGTGTATAAGTATATATATATAGTATATAGGACAAATGAAGGGCATCGACTTGTACTGAAAACTCCAGCACGTTTGTCTGCCCCACGCAGCGCCTCAAGCGTCTCCAGAACGGTCACGCCGCACGTCCCTGGTGACACGCCCTCCCCGTGGTCGACCCGCTCAGAACCAGAGCCTCCCCGCTGCGCACAGGTCACCCCGCCCGGGTCGAGCCCGGGCACGTGGTTTGTTTTTCATTCGCGTGTGATGCGTATCCACAGGGTTCGGCCCTCCACACGTGTAACATGATGTAAATCGCAGCGCCGGACGGACGTAGGCGAGCCGACGGGAATGTGCCTGACAGATGTTCGCTGATGTTACTCGTTCCTCACAGGAGCACAGTTCCTCGACTCGCACAGGTTCAGTCTGGGTTCAGGAGCGAAGTCACATGATCACTGAGCCGCCTCGTGTGAAGGCTTTTTTCAATCTAACGGCAAAACTTCTAATCACAGATTTGCGAGTTAATATAATTTGTTGATATGTTGCTAATAATTGATATGTTGCTATGAGTTTACTCTAAAGTGATGTTTATCTAAAGCAAAGGTCAGCGAAACTGAGGAAAGGGTTTTTGATATTTAAACTCGACAACCTTCCGAAGCTCCGCCCACCCTGCAAATTCATAACAACTAGGCTACCTGAGCAGCACCGCTATAAAAAGTCATCCAGCACAAATACTCCCTGTTGCTGATTGGCTGGAATACTGGAATTTATTTTTCTTTTTCATTAATGAACCTCCGACTGCCTCGTCTTTAATAAACACTGCTAAAAGGTTTCAGATATTTTACTTAAGTGATTTTGTAACAGATCAGAGAGTTGATCCGTGAAGATCCTGATATAAATCTGTTTTTTTTTTTTTAAAGCCTGTTTTTAACAGGAAAAATAAGAATGCACAAATTCTTTTTTTTTCCTTTTAAAAACAGACTTTGTAAATTGAATTCCACCCAATCTAATAAAGAAAAAAAATCTGACCAAATAATAACATCTGCACTAGAACTCATACTGTAGCTTAATTATTTACTGTACTTTTTTTTTTTTTTAAAGAAAACTAATACCTATTTCTTTTTTTTATTCCCTGTTGTTCAACAGATGAAGTACTGACCTTTATTTAAAGAATGGACATCTTAAACGCTTTAAATTGATGAGTGTTCTTTAAGTTTCATAAGTACATAATAAATGGATAGCAAAGTTATATTTTCATTCTTTTTTTCATCTTGTTTTTAGAAAAATGATCCAGTCCGTAACACAAAGACCGTGATACGAGCTGAACCCTGACCTTAGTGATCCATTGCACTCCTGCTATGTAGCAAAAAAACAACAACAACAATGAAAAACAACAGCCAGTGAACATTAAAACTTTAAATGTTAAGTTTAAAGACAGTGAAGTTGGTTTTATGATTTACTTTATAATGTTAATATGTTTTATGCATGGCTTAAAGTAGGTCAGTAACAGAGCGGTACGAAAAGATTTGGCGGTACGCGGTACTGGAAAGAGGGAAGAGCAGCTGCCTGCCAAAACCCACAGGCATGAACGAAAGCAGTCATGGGAGCGCGTTCAACAACATTACGCCATCTTAAACAACAGTTTGTCATAGGAATCACTCCTAAGGCAGTCTGAATAACTGTCCATGTCGTGTTGCTATCTTTTATTACTGCTAGTTAACGTTAGCGCAAGCTTCTGTCATCACAATGATGGTTCTAAACACAAGGCTGAATCCCAAATTCCTCACCTGATTAAGGGCACTACTTGGTGTGTGGAACAAGGGATTGTATGCACCCTACATGGCTCACTAGCTTTCCATCTTACTCTATTTGGGATGGAGTACCCCTGGAACAGTTAGCCAGTTGAGGCGATTCTAAAACGGAATAAGGGAAAATTAAAGGGAAAATTAAATCCATGCTTTATTCTACTCAACTTTTGGCTACAGAGTAGCAGTAAGAATTTAAAATTATTCTCACCCCTGGTTTTATGATGGATCACTTAGCTGGAGACGTAGCTAGCATTAGCATTGCTAACTAAACTGGTACTTCTTCCAAAATGTATGTCTGTATCAATGTTTGTAAAGAACTTTGAGTCCACAGATGACTTGATCCTGAGATCAGACTCGAGTGTGTCTTTGCTCGTATCCCAGCACTTTGCCAAAGGTTGTATTTCAAACCTGATTTCATGAGAAACATACATTTAGAAGGAACTATTATTGGCTGTGTGTTTTTTTTTTTTTGGGGTTGCATACAAATGGAGAGCTAAAAATATAACTCCCCTATTAAATGCTAGCAGAACATCTTTATATCTTTACATCAAACACCTGGAATTAGGTGAATTGGTTCAAACGTAATGAGACTATTTCATTTTTGTCACTTTCGGTAGCAGTTTAAAGTTCATGGTAGGTCACAGTTTGATCTATTGATATGCAGGGTATTTATAATTTTTTTTTTTTTAATGAACCAAAATGAGGATGTAATTTCGTCTCTCTCGTTAGTGGTGGATAAACTAGTTCAACGCTGTCAATTAATTTTAACGAATCGCCTATAACAGGGTCATGGAGAGGATACTTACAGCGTAGCACACATTGGCTAAACGTCCGCTACGATAGAACGGTTAGCGCTCCAGCACACTCATTTGTCATTTCTCTAGTTTTAAAAACGCAATCCGTTAAGCTAAATGTAGATTTAGCAGGCGATCCAGACCTCATGGACGGTTAAGGGGATTCCCTGTTGAGGCTCAGTCAGCTAGTCTATACATAATTCTACAGTATAACTATGACTTTAGACTTCAGCCTCCATCCAAAACCACAGACTTAAAAAAAAAAAGAATTTAAAAATGTGCAAGGGGAAAAAAAAAACGAGCTGAATATAAACCGCCGCTCTGTGTGGTTTGTTATTTCATTCCTTGCAAGAATTCAGATGGAGGAGGTAGTGGTTTTTGGAAGTACATGAAATTTAATTGCTTTTCTATTTTTCATGTCTGGTTTGCAGGATCGGTGTGCTGTGCTGACACAGATGGATGAGAGCTTTGCAAAACATTAAAAAAAAAAAAAAAACAAGAAATAATAAAGTGAGGTTTTCTTTGAAATTTTGAAAGGCGTCGAAAAATAAAAAGGAGCTGTTTAACGGTATGTCTCGTTCGGTTAAATGCAGACGTCAAATGAGTGCTTTTTGCACTTACATACTTCCTTCTGCTCATGGAAGATGATGCGTTTTTATTTAACGCGAGAGAAGAAGGAAAGGATAAAAAAAAGTGGCATACTGTAAAAAAAGAAAAAGAAAGAAACATTATGTTTTACATTGCTTTTTTAGCAGACAATATAATAACCTGGAATGGAACCCCGGGTAATTGCAGCGTCTTAAGTCCGAGAGCAATATGGAGGCTTTGATCAGTCGCAGGGGATCATTTTGTTCCTTTTTTTTTTTTTTTTTTTTGCCTTTGTGTCATGGCCACACAGCGTAAAAAGAACCGGGCCTTTATGTCTCCAGCTTTAACGTTCAGTCATTTTTAACATAAAAGCCGCAGTTATGCTGCAACTGCACCCAGAAGAAATGAAAACAGCATCGCGACGACCGTACACAATAAGCCGAGGCTTTAGTCATTTGGTCTCGACTCGTATTTCAGGTATAATGAATGCTCCCTTGTTAGCCGACAGGACGCATATGGGCTAAATCTGGATATGCAGGATCCCGGGAATAATATAAAACTACAAGATCTATACATTATGATATATTATTAGTCTGCATACATCATGCTAGACTACTTTTTTCTTTTCTTTTCCCTTTTTTTTTTTTTTTCCCTTCTCAGTGTCACCGAGGGAGTTGTTCCTTCAGGTCTCATTTGCCTGAGATCCATAATTCATAAGTATCAGCACTCGAGGAGCTTTTTTTTTAATGAAGCCCCTTTGGCCTCGAGGTCAGGTGTGTATCTGGGGTTCAGGATAACATACGAAGGAAAGAAGAAGAAGAAGAAGAAGAAGGCAGTGGAAGAGACTGCCATTTAAGTCACATGCCTCTAATTGACCCGTGCACTCGTATCTGTTTTGTCATTTAAATAACTCGCGGTAGTAAGCTTTCAATTAAGCACGGGACGGCCGCGGTGGTGTCTCCTCGCCAGATTAATGAGCTGAGATATTGGAATGTCCTCGAATGACAAAGCTGCACCACACCTTAAGCTCTGTTCACTATTGATTCTTGTCCTTCTTATTCATTGGGGTCATACATCTGGCAAATCCAAACCGCTCTTTTCTATCAGGTAGAGGGAAAAAAAAGCAGATTTTGATAAAAAAATCGCTATTGATAAAACTATTTGGACTTTTAAAACATTACACTCGCCTGATGTCTTGCTTTTATTTCTTCCTCAAGAACGTAACGTAATTTTACCCTTTCACTCTCCACTAATGCATATAGCTAATGTATATAACGTGTATATATATATATATATATATATATATATATATATATATATATATAAATGGACGACCCATGTTAGATTCCTATAGGGCATCCCGTGGGTAATGTTATAGCGTATAGTACAAGGTAAATACAGTCTATCTCTCTGCGAAGGCTTAGGTTTCATGTATAAGGTGATAATGTATTTAGGGACCGATCGTAATGAACAACATAAAGGGGTAAACGATTACAGAGACGGCAAATAGCACACCATGCTCTTTGTATACTTACCTGCAATTTCCGAACAACTAATAATATGAGTTAGAGCCCGACTTACTGTAGCGTCAGCGGCGTCTTTAGAGACTCGCGGTACAGTAGGAGCGGCCAAGCTGGGAAACTTCACAAGAGCCTCAGAAGATCACAGATTTCGTGGCAAAATTAGACAGCAGTTCAAGTTTTATCGACTTGACTTTAGTTTTTCATTGACTTTATGGCGTGAAGGGCAGTAAAATCATGCCATGTCGACTGAGAAAGGAGAAAAAGGAAAAGAAAAGGCAAAACAGCAGGATCAAAAGGCAACAAGCACGCGGTGACCTCCAAGAGCTGGTCTTATCCTCTACAACTCTAAACAGGCTAAGTGCTGAATTAAAACCTAAAGCTACGGCTGGGAATATATTTTTTCCCCTTCATGGGTCACACAGTCAGAGGCAGAGTGATGCTGTATAGATGCTATAGCTATTTTTTGTGGTTATACAGTAATAGCACGCCTGCCTTCACATGCATACAGTAGGAACTTGAGTAACATCCAGTTCTCATTCCATAGGGTTTAATATGATGTTGGCCCCGCCCCCTTTGCAGCTATAACAGCTTCAACTCTTCTGTGAAGGCTATCCACGAGGTTTAGGAGTGTGTTCATGGGAATTTTTTTACACTGATGTTGGACGAGAAGGCTTGGCTCGTAGTCTTCGCGCTAATTCATCCCAAAGGTGTTGAGGTCAAGACTCGGTGCAGTACAGTCAAGTTCTTCCACACGAAAATCGCTCATTGCCCATCCCTCGCTTTGTGCACTGGTGTGGGAATCGTTGTGGGGTTGTTTTTCAGGAGTTGGGCTCAAGTTCATGATGCCACTGTTGTGGGAACGGTTTGGGGACGGCCTCTTCTTGTTCAAACATGACTGCGCACTCAAGCTCATATGCATGTGAAGACAGGTGAGCGAATACTTTTGGCAATATAGTATATGTACAGTACAGCCACAAACATGAATCAATTTAATTGGAATTCCACGTGAAAGACCAATACAAAGTGGTGTACACGTGAGAAGTGGAACGAAAATCATACATGATTCCAAACATTTTTTACAAATAAATAACTGCAAAGTGGGGTGTGCGTAATTATTCAGCCCCCTTTGGTCTGAGTGCAGTCAGTTGCCCATAGACATTGCCTGATGAGTGCTAATGACTAAATAGAGAGCACCTGTGTGTAATCTAATGTCAGTACAAATACAGCTGCTCTGTGACGGCCTCAGAGGTTGTCTAAGAGAATACTGGGAGCAACAACACCATGAAGTCCAAAGAACACACCAGACAGGTCAGGGATAAAGTTATTGAGAAATTTAAAGCAGGCTTAGGCTACAAAAAGATTTCCAAAGCCTTGAACATCCCACTGTTCAAGCGATCATTCAGAAATGGAAGGAGTATGGCACAACTGTAAACCTACCAAGACAAGGCCGTCCGCCTAAACTCACAGGCCGAACAAGGAGAGCGCTGATCAGAAATGCAGCCAAGAGGCCCATGGTGACTCTGGACGAGCTGCAGAGATCTACAGCTCAGGTGGGGGAACCTTGGTAGGTTTACAGTTTCCATTAGCACTCATCAGGCAATGTCTATGGGCAACTGACTGCACTCAGACCAAAGGGGATGAATAATTACGTACACCCCAGTTTGCAGTTATTTATTTGTAAAAAATGTTTGGAATCATGTATGATTTTCGTTCCACTTCTCACGTGTACACCACTTTGTATTGGTCTTTCATGTGGAATTCCAATAAAATTGATTCATGTTTGTGGCTGTAATGTGACAAAATGTGGAAAAGTTCAAGGGGGCCGAATTCTTTTGCAAGCCAGATTTTCATATTTCTCACTAATATGTATATCGATCTACCATAACACTAACAGAAATGCAAAGAAAAACATTGATTATTAATTATATACAGTACCAGTACGATATATACATTTACAAAACCCTGACACTGGAGACTCCTTCCATACATGTTGCATAACCTTCTCCTTACAGAACTTAAATCTTTTGCAGAACACTCACAGGATTAAAATGGTTTCATCTGAAATGGTTTCAGAATCTGAAATGACAATTCATCCTACTAGACGTTACAACTAATAATTAGTTTTTAGAATCATATTAATATTATCAATAATATTTAAACTGTTAAATTAATTAATCGTTGTAATAATTTCCAAACGTAACATGGTGTGTATATGAAACTAAAAATAGGATTGAGGTGAATAAAACCCGAACATGAGACTAAAGAGTTAGTCAGTACACCGAGTTACACCGATTTGGCGTAAAGGTTGCCTCCTGTCATTGTGCATGACATATCTGCTCGTTTAAATAAACATAGACATGGGATTTTATGGATCTGTTTTCATAAAAAGTAAATAACGTATTACAAAGTATGTGTTCGGTATATTTTATTATAGATGTCGACAGTTATGTTGGCTTTATTTTATTCCTAATGCTAACATTAATATTTATATGTAAAAATAAAAAAAGTCATATTTTTTTAATGTTCGAATGATTTAGTGGCGTTTCTTTACACGGCTTCAGATAAACATAAATCTTTAGAGGGCTTTGGGCTTTGGCTTCTAAACCCCAAATATTCAGGAGAGAAATTAAATTTTAAGGAGTCCAAATGTAACCTTTTTGATAAAGTAACCAGGAGAAGTCATGTAGCCAGGCTGATTTAAACTGGAGCTGTGGGTACAAGAAACTGAGAAGTCAGATTTTACTGTACATTTGCACAGCTGTCGATGACTCTTGACTAATCTTAGCTAACTTTGGCTAGCTGAATGGCTAAACTATGTTGTGCATTTTAGTTACAATAGAAAAAACACAGGGTAAGTTTAAAATAGAAAAAAGGAAACACTTTAAAAGTTATGAAAAATGCCTTCTTAAATAAATGTGAAATTTGTCTGTTCTGATCTGTTTGTGTATCAGACTGCGTTTAATAACGAGAGCTCTTGTGAAACTTTCCCAAACATATCGCTGTTTTTCTTAATTACCTTAGCAATTAAGAAAATATACTTTAAATACACACACTTCCGGATACCATGTAAGACCAAATAAAGATTCTCAGATCCTCACCATGGTTGTAAAGAGTGATGGTTTTATAAGCAGTAATAAATAAATGAGACTACAGTATATACGGTTAAAACGTTTTCAGACGACTGAAGCGCAAACAGACCATTTAAGAGTAAGAGAATGACCCTGAAGGTAATTTCCCCAACAAAGGAAAATAAGCCATGAGAAGCTAATCTACTCTGTAATCCCGTCCAGTCCTTAAACAAAATCCTTCCATTGTATGACAGTCGGCATTTATTTATTTTTTATTTTTTATTTTTTCCAGCTTTCTAATAGGATTTTGAAGAAAATGGTTCTCTGAATCGCCCTCTCCGTCTTGCTCAGCAATACCAGAGCATTTCTGCTGGGAAGTGGCTAATTGCTTTAAATGACTGATGATGTACGGGAGGAACCTGGAGCCAGGTAGCGTGATGGAAAATAGATAGCACCCGAGGTCCTGCCGCTGTAGAGAGCCAGTGAAACATGAGGGCTGCTGGTCAATTTCTCCTTCAGTGACACTCTGCGAACGGATGGCACAGATGAATTACTCCTGTCAAACAGCAGAGAGTCTGGACCCCGGTGCCTCGGCCCTGATTAAAAATGAATAGAATTATTTACAGCGATTTTAGTTGGCTTCTCTGTCAGGGTCTGGGTTTTTTTTTTTTTTTTTTAATCTAAAGTCATTCAGAAAGTTAGCTCTTTGTGTTCAGGTTTGTTTAATCTGTAGGTTGTTATTAAAAAGGCCTGTAGATTAGAATTAGATTAGAATTTCAAAGACACTCCTGTAGAGTATAAATTAAACTAAAACTAAATAGAGTGTAGGTTCAGGTCGTATGTTTCCCAGACTGAAATGCTTTAATTTTGGCGTTTCCTTCCACACAGCACTACAGTAGGTGGGCCGGTTGCTCTAAAGTGCCCCTAGGTGGTGAACGAGTGTGTGAATGAGGACGTGAGGTGCCCCGTGATGGACCAGCTTCATGTTTGGACCACCGAGACACTAATCAGATGCTTACTGAAGATGAACCAATGTTCAGGTGGATTAAAATGAAGGTTAGCTTTAATATACTGTACGTACTATAAATAAGCATAGACATTTTAAATAACCTTCACCAAGGGTGCCGATAATTCTGGACATTGACACTTGTAGAAAACGTACTTTAGTTGAGATATATACTGTATTTAAAGAAGTGAAGTATACAGTAAATTATATGTACTTATTTAGAAACATCTAAATCTTCTATTAATCTTATTTAGACAAAAAGTCGAGGATGGTGTTTTTGATAGACTTGCATTACAGTAGGTGACTGTAATAATAATAATAATAATAATAATAATAAGGGATAGTAAACATTCCAGGGCCTTTTTTTGTTCGTGTATGTGTCTGTGAGAGTGTTCAGATGGAGGAATGCGTCCTGACAGTGATCGTGCATGCACGGTATTCATCTTGTATAATTTAATTCATGCTTTTTGACAAGACTAAGAAGCTAAAATGCCAAGCGTCATTATTTGGAATTCATGCCTCCGTACTTTGACAAACACTTTTCCAAAAATGTGGCATTTTTCTCTCAAGTGAACCCAAAAAAACAATAAACTTTCTTCAGCAACATGGCCGCCAGTTATTCTGTCTGTTACTCGTTCATCTCTGCCACTTCGGGGCGAAGTTAATACAGCACTTTTTCAGGAAGCAAAACAAAACCCCAAAAAAAAAGAAAAAAAAAAGAGCTGGGCTCATTTTTTTTTTTCAATCTGAGACAGAGGAGAACTGCATTATAATGCTTTGTTCTTTTCAAAGCTTCACATCCAGTCGAGCCCATAAGGCTCTCTCAGAAATCAGCCTTAAGTATTGGATAATCTCTCTCTCTCTCTCTCTCTCTCTCTCTCTGGATGTGCAGTCGGGTCTTTAACGACACGAAAATGAAACAAACTGTTTATTCGCATAAATTCAGGGAGAGAAATCAGCGGAAGGTAATTCGAGTAAACTTGCAGGTGTGGAGTTTTTGCAAAATTATTGCTGAACCATGAAAAATCCATCAGGAAGTCGCATTAAAGCAGCCGCTATTCATTATGCGGATCGCTCTGCTGTTTTATTACATTGGAGTTTTGGGAAATATGTTCCGAATTGAGAAGTACAGCGCCGTTCGAAGTCTAGCTCTAGAGTGCTTGGTTCTGTTTTGAAGGAAATTAAGTACGGAGCTAGGATTTAGACGCACAGCTTAAAGTATTATTTTCTATTAAAATCTCAAAGGGGCTTGCTTGGCTTTTTGAAAAAAAAAAAAAAAACAGAAGAGAAATCGAAAAGAGAAGCTAAAAGAACATCTCAAAGGAGGATTTTTGGCTTTTTGGAAAACACGTCTAAATATATTGCAATATAGACAAAAGCCATGTGCTTGCCATATCTTTGAAAGTGCTTACCTGTGGAAAAAAAAAACGAAACAAAACACAGTGGCTGCAGAGGGAACAGCGAGTTCACAGACAGACATAGACAATTCATGCTGCCAGCAGACGTCTTGGCTTCGGCGCAACATGCTTTCTGATGTCATGTCTGCTTTCTGACAAATTTTTTTATTATGTAATTCTGATTGTATCAGCGCCAGAGATGTGGACGTTCGCTCGGTCCACCTGTAGCCGCCAGCACGTTCCCATGTGACACGGATGTCTTGAGTCGTATAAGTCTCAAAAAAAAAAAAGAAAGATCCCAGGCGTTGTTCATTAAAAAATAAACCAACCCAGCTGTGTCCGTCTTTACTAGACATACTGAGGTATTCGAGGTAATGGAGAGTCCACTGTTACTAATACTAACACTAATACTACATCCACTTTCCATATGTGCTGAACGATATACCTTACACACAAACACACACAGTGAATAGGTGCTTTTTGTAATGAATTATTGTGACTACAGATTACAGTGGGCTTGATATGACGGCTTCTCCATATGTAAATGTAAACAGTAGTGGACGACAAACAAAAACACTTCTACCACCTTCTTAATTCTGCTCCTGTATTTCTTCCACTTGCAATCTCTCTACAATGGTGCTTTACAAAATATCCAGCGTCAGGAACATTCATGAGATATTCAAGAGGAGGACGTAATCCTGTTTACTTTTAGGAAGCTACAAAAAAAAAAGTGTAAACTTTATCATACCGAAGCACCAATCACGGTGTACCGAGAAAACATTCTACCTCGATGGTGTCCAAGCACTAGTGAAACACTGGGATCTATAAGTGTAGCCGGGGATTATATAGAGAAATAAAGGGAGTTTTTATTACTCTTGATACTAAATTATACTATACTATACTACGATCTGCTGAAGTTCAAACCGAACATCAGAATGAGGACGAAATCTGATTTAAGTGACTCTGGTTGTTGACGCCAGATGAGCTGGTTTGAGTATTTCTTCACATGGACTCACCAAAGTTGGAAGACAGAAGGTTGGGAAAAAACATTGTTCTGATGAGTCTCGATTTCATAAAGCATGGATCTAGCCTGCCTCGTATCAAGAGTTCGGGCTCCTGGTGGTGGTGGTGGTGGTGGTGTAATGGTGTGGGGACCCCATTCTCTTGGCACACTTCTGCCTCTTGTACCCAATGAGCATGGTTTAAATACCACAGCCTATCTGAGTGGTTAACACAGGAGATCTGTGACGCGCCATATACTGTTTCTTGACCTAAATCACAGTGTTTATGGACAATATGCCAAAATGTACACGCCCCCTCCACTTAAAAAAAAAGTATATCAGTGGGCGTACAGACAAGGCCCGAGTGAAGTGCTCCGTGTAATTTGGAAGTAGTTTCTTAGTATTCTTAGAATCAGTACCATTGTCAGAAAAGAAAAAGTGGCATTGTTCCCCCTCTGTATTCTCCAAGTCACTTATATATAAATGTAGGAATTATGAAGAAACCTGAAGGCCAAGACTTTGTCTCACCGTCGAATGTAAACATACTGCGGGCACGTGAGAAACGTACTGAATAGCACGGGTCCTTGTTGAAACAGTGCCCTCGTTCGAATGCATTTGTCACGTACTGTATAAGAGACACCGGGGATTACAAGAAAGCTGTTTTTATGTTTGTGATTTCAACAAGAAAAAAAAATGGAGATCAGGTCACGGTTACGGTTCAAACGCGCAGTGCACGACCATCTCCAGCGTGATGTGCTCTGGTCCTGTTCTTTTTAAAGCATTTCACCATCCGAGTTCAAGTTGGGATTTCGAAGTTTTTAAGAACGGAGGAAATTACCCGTGTGGAAATTACCCATCACTTATAGATGTAATTAGGATGCACAGGTTAATTTGGCGACGGTATGAATGTTTGATGTCTGAATGACGGTATAAATGACTTATGATAAAATACGTTGGAATAACGTTGAATGAATGACCCCAAAACATCGCTGCAAAGACACATTGTCCCTTAAGTTTGTAACAGAGTTCACTGAAGTCAGTGCTGGTCCAACATCATTTCATCAAAGTAATGTAAAGTAATAAACTGTAAAAAAATTATAATAACGACCTAATGCCAGTCATGTCCAAACATTCATAACACTGACAGATTAACATCGCCACAATGTTTTTACAACCTACAATTTCTCCTGGGACAATACTAAATACCCGAGATAACAAACTACAGTAATGATTTGGAAATCAGAATGAAACAGTAATAAATACTGTACGTAAACAACACCGAGTCCAGATTGTTCACTGAATCCTGTTTTGTCCCCTTTTTTCGGTTTATGGCAGGATACTGTAAGTGCCTGTACATGGAAAAGATGTTGCTCAATGTTTGGTAATATTAATATTTCATAATAAATCAGTATGTGTGTGTCGTGTGAAAGAATTGTCTCTTTTTTTTCTTTTGTATCCTTTTCCCCCCTACATACACTGTGCTCAAACCCTTCACACGGCTCCACAAAGTAAAGATGCAAAAAAAAAACTAGCTCATAAATTCTCCCCCGGTGACAGATCAGGCTTACGATAAGTGGGCTTTTTTTTTTTTTTTTTGGTCTAATCTAATCCTTCTGGGCTAATCTGGACCCCAGAATGTTTCGATTGAGAACACAGCGTGGCACCGTCAGTCAGGCTGTGGCGGTTCCCCAACACCGTGAAGCACCGTGACATTCCACTAGACGTCTCAGCACGACCTTCCAGCACCAAGATTTCCTCTGGCCTCAGAAGCCCGCTGTGTGTTCTGAGGGGATAACTGTGCGACCTCACATCCATCCCGCGCGCCCGAGCCTTCGGGGATTTGACCTCAAGGGATCAGGACTGTCCTCAACACACGCTGGCGGAAAGAATCATGGTTTTTCTTTATCAATAACTAGGATTTTTTTCTTTCTTGGTAAGATAATTAAGTATATATATACATATACATATACATACATACAAACACATAGACACATAGACCATAGACCCATATATATATATATATATATATATATATATATATATATACCACACACTATCAAATAATTGAGGGTGAATTGAGGAGAATCAAAAGGAAAAGAAATCAGACTCCTCATTTTTCACAGTTAGGATTGTCACAGGCTGGAATTGACTTCGCACCATTTCTTGGATGGAAAGGAGATCTGTGAGTGCTCTGTCAGACGTTTATTAATCCAGCCATATCTGTGTGTATGTGTGTGTGCGTATGTGTGTGTGTGTGTGTGTAGATTCAAACAGTGGGATGTTTGTTGCCATGGTGCTTGGTTGCAGAACTTAATTCCAGATCACTTGCAGCTCTGATTGCTGTGACAGTTTTGTGGGTCGTAGCTTCTGTATTTGTGTGTGTGTGTGTTGGGGGGGAGGTTTAAACATAAAACACAATATGGCTCATGCAGTCTTTGACACTCATTCCTGAACGATTTCTTGCATCCCTAAATACATGTAAACCTACAGAGCCTAAGGAAGATCAAAGGCAGATTTGCTCACATGGTCCTTAAACGTAAGGATTTTACAATAAATATGTAATTTGGTGCATTTGTTTTTTATACCTAAAGGCGTTTCATGACAGTCTGGAACTATGAGTGCAACTATATTTTTAACCACTAGTAATATTGGCTACTCAGTGTATTACTCAGTGTCTAAAAAAATAATAATAATAATAAATAAATCATGATCATCATAGTTAAGTTGATTTCTTATTTCTCAGTTTTGCACTTATAGCAATTACATAATAATAATCTCTTCTTCTTGAACTAGGGTTTTCCTCACGTTTAACTTACTGTATTGTGCATTTAATTTCGAGCGTAGTCTCTTTGTGGTGTGAACTCAGGGCACGTCGACCACAAACTATTTATTAAATAATTAAAGCTCACTCTTGGATCCTGGCTTCTGATTGGTCCGGAGGTGTCGATGTGCTAACAACAGCTACTGTATGACTTTAGTTCAAGCTGTAGCTTTTCTGTCATTTATACTGTACTGTATAATACTGTACAAAATCTAATAATCAAGCTAATAATAATAATACTTAATAAGATTAATTTACCAGAAACAAAAACATTCATAAGGCGGCGCGGTGGCGTAGTGGTTAGCACTGTCGCCTTGCACCTCCAGGGTCTGGGTTCGATTCCCCGGCCAGGCTCGATTCCCGTCTCTGTGTGCATGGAGTTTGCATGTTCTCCCCGTGCTTGGTGGGTTTCCTCCGGGTACTCCGGTTTCCTCCCACAGTCCAAAGACATGCAGATTAGGCTAATTGGCGTTCCTAAATTGCCCGTAGTGTGTGATTGGGTGTGTGAGTGTGTGTATGTGTGTGTGCCTTGCGATGGATTGGCACCCTGTCCAGGGTGTACCCCGCCTAGTGCCCGAAGTCTCCTGGGATAGGCTCCAGGTCCCCCGCGACCCTGAACACAGGATTAAGCGGTATAGAAAATGAATGAATGAAAAACATTCATAAGAAAGATTTTAAAAAGTGCAACATGTTCATTACTAAATAAATAATTGTGATGTCTGGTCTAACGTAAGAGGAACACGTTTTATTATTTCATTTATTTCTACTCGTGATCGCTCGAACTCCCTTTAAGATTTCACGTGTGTTTTCGTTTTTTTCATCAGGTCACGTTTGCACGCCGCTTCGTCCTTTTAGCGTAATATTCACGAAGCTCTTTTAACGTCTTTCGCCGGCCGCGCTGACGCACGGAACGTGTACGCGATAAGCGCCGGGACATGCTTGTACGTTTGGACAAGGCTCAGGTCCTGCATTCCAGCAGCAGGGAAACACAAACAGTCCTCAACCAGTGCGATAAATCAGCCCAATTCTGTATATTTCTCTTTGTTTTAATAATCTTAACAAAAACCAGGCCTCTCTCTCTCTCTCTCTCTGTCTCTCTCTCTGTCTCTCTCATTTTTTTATTATTTTTTTTTAAGCAGCATAATGGCTGTCTGGCGTGTGGGACGTCTCCTTCCTTTCTTCTTCTTCTTCTTGTTCTTCTTCTAAACCCCCCTTCCCCTTCTCCAGACTTTCCTCATTCCTCCTCCTCTTCCTCTTTTTTTTTTTTTGCCGTTATTAATTTTCTCCTGTGTTACATTCAGCTGCTTTAAGCTGTTTTGCTTGCCTGGAAGATCCCTCCTGCTAGTTTCTGCGGTGCTGGTGAGCTGAGCGTGGCTGCCATCCATTTTTACCCCCCCATCCCCCCACCCCACTCCAAACCCTCCGCTCTCATTTTCTGGGTGCTTCATTTTGAAGCTCACCCCAGGCGTGCCGCTTCGGCCCGGAGCACTGTCACTGGTGCTGCTTTATGACCAGCCATTTTCATTAGATCCCCGCCATGCTGGCAGGACTGTTTTATTCACCACCACCACCACCACCACCGGTCTTTTCTTCTTCTGCTTCTTCTTCTCCTCCTCCTCCTTCAACACACACTCATTTACATTTTATTTAATGAGGATCCTGATCACCAGCGCACATTCATCACTCCTGCCTGCATATAGGACAAGCTGCCTAGTGCCTATGGAGCCTCTTAGTACTACTACAGTACCACTACTACTAATACACACCTACACACTCTCTCTCTCTCTCTCTCTCTCTCTCTGTCTTTTCTGTCTATTTATAGCCTTTCGCCTGTATGATGAACAACCAGACGTGTCAGAGTTTAGTTTTTTTTTCCTTTTCCCCCATATCATTCCCTGTGTATTATCATTATTTACTCCTTTAGCTGGTTTATTTGACTACTTGACCACACACCACGCGGACCCCTCTCCAATCTCCCCTCTCCCCTCGCGTCCTGCGTTCAAACACGCGCTTATCAGACCTGCTACCAGGAGCGAGTTCACCTTTCAGACCAAAGCGTTGTATCTTATAACTACACTGACATCGACTCCTCCTTTTCCATGAGAAACACAGGTTTTCTTTGGATAGCCATCCTTTTCTTTTTTTTTTTCTTTCTCCCTTTTTTATTTTTTTTATTTTCCTTGGCCAACTCGTACCTGTTTTTCCAAGCCACATATTTATGTTATTGCAGGCTGTCTGCTTTGCATTGCACAGTGTATTTTAGATTATAATGACAGACCACAAAAATTTCTAACTCCACACGGCGGCGATGCAAAAAAAAGAGAAACCCTCACAAATGAACTAACGATCCCTAATTAGGTAATAGATACTTGTTTTTCATGCTGCTCCCCTTGATTGACGTGCATGAATATGTATTTCCAGCCAAGACCCAATTACCTTTGTAAATATAATCATGTTGGTCGGTAATTAGCGTTGGCTTTTCAGCTAACCCCTAACTGTTCTAAATTAGCGTAATAAGAGGTTACTGACTATCAGGAGTCCGTCAGGGTTTTTTTTCTGTTTTTTTTTTTTTTTTTTTTGGACTGTATATATTGTTTTATCAGTGACCTGTATCCTGTTTACCTGATATAAGTAATGTCTTAGCAACGGCGCTCCCTAAAAGCTGGGGGCGGAGGGCGGAGGGGAGCAGGGATGTTTGGAGGAACGCATCCAAACTTATTCCACATGTTATCGTCTGTATTGCAGGCTCACGGCGCCATGGTTACCTTGGAAGTTTAACTTTAAACAGCTGGCGTACTTGGATTGTGAAATTGCATTGCCCTGCCTAAATTCACTTAAGATCAAAGCCTTCAGCTTAACACAGCAGCTCTCCTTTTCTGGCCTCGAGCCAAACGATAATTTGAACATTTTGTCTACTTTAAGGGGGGAACACTCCCGGTTAGTGGTGCATTCCCAAAATCGACAAACGGCAGCGTTTATGAGTCCGTTCTAATAAAGTCATCTGCGTTGCTACTTTGCAAAAAAAAAAAAACAACAACACATACGACAGACAGGACACTCGTTGTTAAATCCGAAACCCGAATCAAGGACATCTTTTCGAACATTCCTGGTGCGTGTCTCCGGTTGAACTTTGACACCTGATTCCCGGCGGCACGACGTTCCCGAGCCCGACCTCATCCTCGGGTTTCGTCTAAATTGCATTAAAAAAAAATTCCTACAGACTTTTTTCTCCGTTTTTTTCCAATTAGCTGTAAGAGCCTTTAAGGTAATCATTGTCAAAGCAAACCTTCCCTTCCTGCCGAGACGTCTGAAGCGAGATTCGGTCCGAGCGCCGCGTCTGCTTGAAATTCCAACTTCCAGACGGCGCTAATATACTGGATGCCTTCTCATTGATTAAGAGGAGGCGGGCCGACTTCAGATAGGCGAAAAGGCCGCGTACACAGGAGACGCACGAGCTCCAATCAGTCTGATTGCGATTCTCTGCTGCTGCTCCCTAACATTTCCATCAATACCAGCGGGGTTTATTTAAGCTGCCAGTGAAGCCTAATTATTAGCTTTAAAATCAAATACACCACAATCAATTTGTGCTTGCGCGCCAAACCCCTTTAAAGAAGAAATTCAGAACAACTCGCCCGCCAATCTTTACAATTAACACATGATCTTTAATGGATTAATACGTTACCCATAATGCCTTCCGGTAGTGATGCGGCGGGATCGCTTCGTCTCAACCACGTTAAACTTTAAACGCTTTAATCTTTTTGTCTCACTTCCTCCTTCAGCTGATCAGCTTTTTTGAACCCATCAGCGTTCATGCTGTTACCGTCGCTGACGTCATCGCACTCGTCAGCTCGTGCATCGCTAACTAGCTTAGCCGCAACAGCTAAGATTATCAAGGTATTTTGTATTCCGCCGTTGTGATTGCGCAATTAAAAAAAACAGTGCCGCTTGTGTGACGTCTTTGAGTATGATCGTTTAAATAAGCGTTTCACGATGGACTTCTCCTTTAAGGCTCTACAAGCTTTTTTTTTTTAAACCATTTGAAGCCATTTCTACCGATATTAACTCTGATATATCACAGAGGAACACACGGGTCATTGCATTTGCATACAAACAAGTGCATGTTGCTTCCCTTGGCTGAAAAAACGTGTATGGTGAAATTCCCAGTTGCTCACAACAGTTGTAATTGGAGCTGTTTCCTATTTGTGTTATTTCAGGCTCTCGATTTACAGCTGAGAAAAAAAAAAAAGAAAGAAAGACCGAGGCGCAGAGCCCAGAATGCAGACACGGCCCTGCGGAAAGCCATTCCGCTTTACAGACGCTGCATTAAAATGGAGCTCATCATACCTCGTCTCGGCCGCTGCTGGGACCAAATATTTGTTTTCTCTCCCTTGAAGTGCACTCCTTCACGATGGCCGTATTTACAATAATCTCCCGGAGCGTGAGCAGCATGCAGACACGCACCTTCGGCCGCTCAGAACCGTACTGTATAGTCCAATCTTTAATTAAATGAACTCTTTCACCGATAAAGCTTTTTACGGTCGCTCTTGCACAGCCATGTTTATGATAACAAATCACAGGCCTCATTTGCATTACAATTGCAACGTTTTCTCGTCTCGGTTAAAATTCATGAGCGTTTTTTTTTTCCCTTTGCGTCTTCGGGCCTCTCTGTTAGATTGGACTGTACGGCCTGGAGGCTGTCGGCTGTGACATTGTGCGTGGAGCCGTATTAATGAGCTTTCTGTGCTCTCTGCTTTTTTATTTTTCTTTTTTTTTCTGTATTTGATCATTAACTCGGATTCTTTAGCATAAACTCAGAGGGTTTTTTTTTTCTTTGTAAAATTAGGAAGCTACACTTAAGGTTCTATTCAGTGTCGCGATTTCTTTTTATAAAGACTCTATAGAAGGAAAATGTGACAATAAAAGTCCAATTCAGTCTCATGATCACATTTCAAAGCCGGGTGTAAATGTTCTGATTCACATTTAGACGGCTGGATACTCGAACCTGATTGGTTGAAGGCTGTAGATTAATTTAACACTTTATACGGTACGGCCTGGACAGTCTGAGTCGTGTCCTCAACATAAAGTTGATGGTGTACAGTAATTCCTTCTTAATAAAGAATATCGTTATTTTTTTAAGAGACAGATGTTTTTTGCTGTATTTCCAAGCTCATGTGACAATTGTTTTTGTCTCGTTAACTTTGAGATCATTCCAGGTTGATGTCTGTCGACTATGACGATAATAACGCATCATTTTCATCCTTATCCATGAACCCTCAAGGCCTGTAGGAGGAGGAGAAGGAGGAGGAGGCGGAGTCATATCGGAAGAGACCACGCCCAACTTCCGTCTCACTTCGGAAACTCAACTCCGGGATCGATTTGCTCCAAGCGGATGAGCGGACGTGACCCACGCTAGCAAAAAACAAGCAAAGTTTTATTGTAAGTGAGACAAGAGTCACGAGTCTATACTCAGATGAACCCGATCACTGTTTTAACTCATGTGTTACAGATTATTCTCCTCTTCAGTACTCGTCCATTTGTTCATTTTCTCATGCAGTTCCCCTTCGTAGTGCTCAAGGCTAAGTTTGTTTTCTTTCAGCTGGCATGAGAAAGTCCTTCATGATCATATTTTGGTGTCCTTTCCTACAGTACTGTATATCCACACACACATTAAAAATGCATTGAATACAAAGACCTACATACGGTATTGTTCATAAACTCGGTTTATAAAAGCCTATTTATTTTAGTCACATAATGTCATTTGTTATTGCATCTTTTCACCTTTTTTTTTTTCTTTACCCGTGAAGGTCTCTTCAGAGGACGGAGAGTGTTGTGCCTGTTGTGTGTGTGTGTGTGTGTTGTTGTTGGTGAAGCGCTCAGGATGCATGTGATGAAGAATGAGATGTTTGTCGGCCTCTTCACAAACCTATTGACTTTGGAGGCTGAATTTTGTAGTCAATAGCCTCAAAAACCGTTCTCCCTGTGCAGTATGCTACAATTACCCCCCCCCCCCCCCCCGCCTGCTTTTTCTTTTCTTAGACATATCTCAGATGAAATTATTTGTTGACCTAGAAGTGTCCTTTAAACAAGAAGTTATCATTCCTGTTGTCTTTAAAGTCTTGCAAATAGCAGATTGTACGTGCTGGGGGCGTTAAACTTTATTCCAATGCGCTTGATGATGGTTAAAAACATAAATTTCTGAAATCTCTTTGTTTCCTCGAAATAGTTTTGTAATTTTTGCTTTCCAAGAACTTTTGGAATTTCAGAAATTTGTGTGCTGTAGGAGTGTTTCATTCATTCATTCATTCATTCATTTTTTTCCCACCACTTATCCAGTGTAGAATCAGGGCGGGCCTTCTTAGGGAACTCAGGTCACATGTCATTGGACTGCAGGAGGAAACCGGAGTCCCCCTGGGGGAAACCCACCATGCACAGGCAGGGGTAAGAGTCCGAACCCCTAACTCTGGAGGTGCGAGGTGACCTACTGTACACTACTGCTCAAAAGTTTGGTATCACTTGCAAATTTCTTTGTTTTTGTTTAGTGATTTATTTTCTACGTTCTACAACAATACTGGAGATTTCGAAATGATAAAATAACTCATGTGGTGTTATGTAATTCATCAACAACAACAGTCAGTTGTTATTTTAAGACCTGAAGGTTAGCTGTTCTGGAGCAGTTCCTGCATGAACAGTATTGTTCAGGTGCGTTTGCAAAACCCATTGATGATGAAACTGTCCTTCATGAAGACCTTCCCAGGAAATCAAGACCAAAACTGACCTGCTGCAGAGGAGACGTTCATTTAGAGGCACCAGCCTCAGAAATCACCAATTAACAAACAGCACCTCGGATTAGCGCCGTTATGAAGCTTTACAGATCAGAAGTAGCAGATATACATCTCAATATCAACTGTTCAAAGTGTATTTTGGATAAACGCCTTCAGTATTGTTTTACAGTGTAGAAAGAAATAAAAATAAGGAACAATCGTGGAGTTAGAAAGTGAGCCCAAACTTTGGAGCGGTCGTGTACTGTATATGCCGAGCAGGTTCTTATAAAGTTCATAATTTCCGAATATCCCAGAAGTATGACATGTGACACGTCTGCTTCCACAAACGTTAATCACTTTCAGTTCAAATGAGAGTGTAAATTACTCCGTTTTGCTTTATGATGCACATAGTTATATTAACGAAAGAATCAGTTAAGTTGAGGGGTGTGTAGATGTGAAAACACACCCATAAACCCTTTTATTTGTCGTTTTAAAATGCCAAAGTACAGAAAGAGAAACGAACAAATGTTCAAGGAGTGTGATCCAGAAAAATGGTTAAAAAAATAGTGAACACTAAGAACTAAGGTCTGTAAATCATTAATAAGTTTGTCTCCGGTGCTCCAGCTCTGTGCTTCGGCTCGGTGTATCAGCTCATATCTGTACCGCCTGATCGATTCACTTCCTGTAGGAGGTTCGACTCGGAGTCGAATCACTTTCTGACTGAAATCAGTGAGACAAGTGTTCCACGAGCGAACCCACTGTACACAGCAGGGCCGAACACAGAAAGCAGGAAACTTCAGTCGCGAATAACGAATAATCAATTCCACGATGTCTGCGAGGCGGAGAACCCAATTAGGGTTTGCGCGGAACGATTTAATCAGCTCATTCTTAATTTTTAAATCCGAGGGTTTAATTGAATTTTGTCAGCACGCTTAATTGCACTAGATGTACAGTAATTGTACACAGAACACGACTGTATTAGAGCTTTATGGGTTTTTGTTCCCATATTTCATTTATATGCCTTATTAATAGGACGGAGCGCTCTGGGATGTCGAGCGCTGAGTAAATGTACGACTTCATGTTTCCTTTTGGTGGCAGCCATGTTGCAGGTTTGACATTGTTTAAGACTCCAAATCCGTGTGTGTTTACTTTGCACATTTAGTCGAAAGTACAGCGTGTATAAGAGTGTGTGTACGTGTGTGAGACAGAGAGAGAGAGAGAGAGAGAGAGAGAGAGACTCCCAAGTGTAATAAAAAAGTACTTGTGTGATCTGACAGATATTGACTTTAGACTGTAGACATGTGTTAGCAAACATAGTATTCATGAACAAAGAGGAATTCTGATTCTCTAGTCTGTGTGTGTGTGTGTGTGTGTGTGTTATAATGTTATGACCTTAACTACAATATGACATCAGGTAAAGTATTCCCAATTCACCCGGCTCTGGATCTCCTACACTAATGTACTGTATAAACATCGTTACCAAACACGCTCGTTATATTTATTAACCGCTTTTTTTTTCAATTATTTAATAAAGTACACAGCTTTCCGCATCAAACATTCTGCGCTTTCTCGTCTCACGTCTGACGTCATCGTTTATACAAACCTGACCGGAACATGACTCGCCGTCTGATTAATTAATCTGCTAAAACAAATTTTTACAACCTTTCCTCTTTTTTTTTTTTCCCTTTCTTCCCTTGCCGCAAGGACGTCGCACCGCATTATTGATGTATAAATCAGGCAATTTGATGATTGCCGAGCGCTCCGGCTAATGTTATTTCCCCGAAAACAGATAACAATAATAATATGCATGTCTCTCGGAGCTCATAAATATTGTACTCAATCTCAGCAGAGAGGGTGCATATGCATAAAAGAGCACTTGAGGTGTGCGCACGTGGGACTCGTATGCAGAGCGCCCTTTGTTAAGAGATGAGAAGTTCAACCCCGGTGACCCAGGAGCTGCCTGGCTATGCATATAAAAACAGGAGTCGGCATTAATATCTCGCCTAATGACCTTGCCGAATGAAAGCCCATTAAGGTAATGACATCGCCGCTGAGACCTTGATGTTTTCTTATTCTCTGAGCGTGCACACCAGGCAGAGGCTTAATGAGAAAACATTCATATTGTCATAATATTAAAATGAAATGCATGTATTATTCTTTCTCTCTCTCTCTCTCTCTCTCTCTCTCTCTCTCTCTCTCTCGTTTTTTTTTTTGTTAACCGCAGTGTGTTTTCATTTTGTACTAAATGAGCTAGGAGGAGTTTCTCACACCTCCCCATGGCAAATCCCTTAGTGTCAGAGTAAAACAACAAAAAAACAAACAGATCCTCAGCTGGTGCATTTTCACCCCCATGATGAACGGGGACCGATCTCGAGTCCGTCCTCTGTAGGAGTCCAGAGCGTTCTCAGGGGCGCAGAAATGAACCTTGTTTGTTTAATTAAGCTAGACATCGCTGTCTTTATTAATAGGAATGCATTATGCTTTATATTATCATATCCAGTACAGCCTACACATTTCATGACACTGAAACTGTCATGTGATCCAGGGGTTGTAAAAAAATAAATGATTAGCTGTGCATGAGAGCGCTTAACACTCATGCTCACATTCTCACACAGGTACACACACACACACACACACACACACACATACAGTATATGAGTGTTACAAATAAAAAACATAAAAGGAAATTCCTCATGGATGCAGTTGTTCTTGTCTTTCACCGCAAGGACGTATCTTAGCGCCGCCTCATTATCGGCGCTTACGGTAACGACTTCTCAACCCCCGATGACACGCGCAGCCATAAATGAGCAATTTGTGTTCTCATGGCAACCGTATATCCATATATCAGCGCGAACGCGCAACGCAGGAGGTGTTCAAATAACAGGCACATAATTGGATTTATAGTTTACAGCATTTATTCTGCAAAAGAGAAAAAAAATCCACAAACAAATTGTACAGTGTCTCATCATCATTATCATCATCATCATCATCATAATATTCATTAATCAGAATTTTTATATCCAAGACAAATTCTATCAGCTTCAGTCCTTGGATTTTTCCTCAAACGGATCAGCGGATCGATCAATGATTTTAATTCCGGTCCCTTTTTTATTTTATTTATTAATTTATCATTATTTTCTTTTGCTGAAAAAAACAATACAAGAAGAACACTTTGCTCTATAAATGAGGAGCGGATACCCGAGCAGAGCCACGCAGCGCATCCCAGCCGTGCATGATGAAGCCCATCGCTGATCTAATTAACATGCAGATATGAATCAACACATCGGGAATACAAATTATACCCCCCCACCACCACCCACAGCCTTAATGTACCGCCAAATTGTTCTGCGATCTCAACCCACCCACCCACTCACCACCACCTCTACTACACTACAACTACCAGCGTTCTCCAGCTTTTCTTTAACGACCTCTTTTTTTTTTTTTTTTTTTACCCAGACCGTCAGACGTTTATTGGACTGCCGTCTGCCCTGACTCCAGAAGACCTGCCTCTCCAGATTTTTGTCCCAGTGGTTGATGTGGGCAAGTTCCCTGTGCCCCTGTGATGGAGTTCTGGGGTGGCTGAGTCCCTTCGGCGTGTGTGGAAAGCTCGATATCCGTGGTTACAGTCAAGCGGAGTCAGGAGGCTCGTCTACTCAGCACGTATTTGCATGCGACGCATATCCGAGCCCGGAATGCCAGCTTTCTGCCTCTCATTAGGCAAAAGAGGGGGAGCCCGCATCTCAGCTTTTGCCACCCCCACCCCTTGCCCGCCCCTCTCCCTCCCCTCGCAGACATCCTTTCAAACCACACACACACACACACCTTCCTTGCCAGAACAGATCCTCAGCAGTGTCGTGTTTATGTTTATGTAACTCGCAGAGCAGGCGAGGACGTCACGTGGGCGCGTTAGGAGCGTACGGTGGTCCCTTCCACCGTGCAGCACAACAAGTGGCAGAGTCGAGTCAGCAGCGCGCAGTCATTCAGCGCCACCGGCGTTGGCACCATGCCAGACCTGCCATCTGTCTCCTCCACAAGCGTTGCCCCCTCACTCCTATCACTTGACCGCGCGTTTCGTAATATTCCGAATCTTGCCATCCCTACGGCATGTTGGAGGCGTGTTCCGTGCTCCTCGCCCCCCCACCGTGATAAATGGCTCTCCAGGGACCAGGTGGCACAGTGCCAACGCCACTCTGGTGCCACATGCACAACGAGGCAGTGCTCATGTATATATATAAACACGCGCACACACAGACATGCAGATAAAAACCCCTTGTTCAGAAATATCTCCTGGTACCATCAAGGTTCTCCATTCTCCTGGTGCTCCCTCCTCCTATTCCAGCGTGTGTCCCGTTGAGGATGCTGGCACCTTAACACACACCACCACTGCGTTCCTCATTGGGGTGCCTGCTGCTGCTGCTGCCGCCGCCACCGCTGCCACATCGCCTGCTCTTACAGTACCTCCCCGAGCTCGCTCTGCCACTGAGTCTGCCTCCTGCCTGGGAAAAAACGAGGGAATGCTGTGGGATCTAGTGCACGCGCAAGCTGTTTGAAGCTGCAGAAAAGTGAATAATCAATTAAGTATTGATTTCTTGTAGGATTTTGTAAATTTCAAAGGCAAGACAAAGAGGATAGCTTAAGGAAAGGATGACACGGAGCCCGGTGTAAATTAGCCGACAAAGAAGCGCGCTGTGGAATAAACGAGCGCCTCATCAGGATTTTTTTTTTATTGTCTTCCTGGAATTAACGGCAGTTCGCTCGGAGACAACGCCGCTTATTAAATGAGAACGTCTGGCAAAGCAGAGTTTAACCCAGCCTCAGCGAGCCAGGCTAATTACGCCACCCTGCACAATGGAGCTCATTTGAATGTGGTTATGCAAATCACGCTCGCTACCTTTTTTTTTTTTTTTTTATGGATCAGAAAGCCAGTCATGCTGGGAAAAATTAGAGTCTATTATGCGCATGAGGCACTTTAATTTTTTTTTTGACCAGAAGAAGGTAAGAGGGGGGAAATACACTCAGCAAATGAAAGAAGAACTGAGTGTCTTCATAGCCCGAAACAAAATAACCAGAAAAGGATCTGTTTTTTTTTTTCGTTTAGTTTTTTTATCTTTCCCCAGACGAAAAAAAAAAAAAAAAACGTGATCAATTATGCGGCGACAACTGATGATCCTCGCATACAAACGGATTCCTCAACGATTGATAATTATCGTCGCCAGGCGCGTTGTAACTTGCTAATGCGGACTGATAACCGGAGAGAAACGTTCGCCACTAATGGCGTTCAGCGTACATGTCTTATGCGTGATGACAACGGGCAATTATAATGAAGCATTCATTTCTCTACGCAGATAACCGGCGCTGACTGGGAAGGAGATGAAATGAAGCGAGCGAACTTGGGTCTGTCTTTGTCCTGGCACCGATTATCCATCCTGGCACAACGTGGATTAATTTACGGTTTCAGAAGAGAGAGAGAGAAAAAAAAAGCATCAAGGGAAAAAAAATAACAAGAAAAAACACACATTTCGAGGAGGCAATTAGCAGCCGCTCAGAAATTAAGCGGGGGATTAATGCGCGGCGATGATGTCCTTGGCGTGGTCCATATTTCTGCCAAAAAGGAAAATCCTGTCTCTGTCTGGCAACCGTGTCTGTGTGTGTGCAGTGTGTCTCCAGCCCCGGTTGCCTCTCCGCCCATTCTGCTTTGCATATATGCAGACGCTGTGGGGGTCTGGAATAAACAGCGGAATGTTAAACAAGCGGATTTACATGTCGGCGCGATAGCATTGGTGCGCCAGCTCTAGAAAAGGGGGCGGGCTTTTCAGGTACAGGATATGATGCAAGAGAAAAACCCGCACCAAGGGATGGTAGGGGATCGTGTCAGAGTCCGTTATGATATGTACATTGAGGGACACACCCCCGTTTTTTTTTTTTCTCCTCGCTTCATTTTCTTCACTCCGTCACCACCTCGTGGGAACGTACCAGGGGGTGTGGCACAGACCTCCCAGCTTTACCCACGTGGATGAGAAACAGCGCTGGCACACGTTGCTCTGTCCTGAACGTGGCAGCTTTGTGGGGAAACTCAGCTGATGGACGGATGGATGGATTTAATGGTTACTGAAGAAACTTATTATGGATGACATTTGATTGTTTTTTTTGTCCTTCATCACATTTTATAAATATAGAACTGAACATCCAGTATTGTGTATTTTTCACTTGGAATGAAAACAGTTTCTGAAACCTTTTCAACCGTTTTTGTGGAACCAGAAAATATTGGATATATTCTGTACACTGCATTTTATTAAACAAAAAATGCTAAATGGATTGATGAACAGTTGGAACATCTTAATCTCAGTTAAACTAGAAGCACTTTCACCTTTTTAATTCATTTTTTATTTTACAATTACAATTACATGAACAAAAAAAATGAAGAAAACTAAAAATGACATGAGAAGAAACGAAACAAGACAGAAAATTACTTTTGAACCATCACGTCACCCTCAAACATCATGCGCTAAACATTTCCGTATTATTTCGTCTAGTATAATAGAAAATAAGACAATATATAACCCAGACTGTCAAAGGCTACTTCAGGATTTATTGTCTCAGTGCCTTGTACATTTAGAGACCACATAATGCAAAACAGATTATATCTTATTTTATTGTTTAAGTCTCAGTCCCTAAAAGCACGGTTAAAAAAGGGTCTAATCTGTCCATAAGCTCTCTCTTGATACGTTAAATACCCTAGATCTTTTCATATCTTATTGGATCGGATCCGGAGTGTCGAATCATGTCAGCAGCGGAACTCGGACCAAAACTTCATGCTAGTTGAGACGGTAAAGTAAAACGAATCAGCAATAAAAGTAATAAAAATGAAGAGGGATAAAAATATTAAACTTATATTAAAAAAAAACAAAAACACGCCAGATTAATGCAAAATCCGTCTTTTCAATATCTTCTACATTATATCTGCTTCATGAAGTGACATCAGCTATAGATGTTTCAAAAATGTGTCTGAAAAGAAGATATATTAAATTTGTATAAGCTGAAATAAACGTCAGTATGATTTATACTACTGTACCTGACACATGTAAAGTATGTCCTTTTTCCAATGTTATACTTTCAACCATTTACTTTTTTATTTAAAATGTTTTTTTTTCTTTACCAAAACATCATTCCTATAGTCAAGTACAGATCCTTTTATTTTAAAAGTTGACTTTATTTCCTCCCAGCTGAAATTACATCCCAAATGTTTGTTTGTGCTTTGGAGCGAATCTTATCATATCATGACTTCATCGATGTCTGATGAGACAGAAACATCAACTTTGGCCCTTGACATCACCTTTATAATTCTATTATCCTCACTGGCAAATGAAGGTTATCTAAAGGATAAAATGAAATATTAATGGGGAGGTCATTTCGAGCAGACCCATTAAAACAGTATTATACAATTTCCTCTAACAAATTTCATTTCGAAAAACCATTACATTGGAAATAATAAATTAGCTCGCCGCAGTTTAATATAATTAGTGTAACCTAATATCATTACGCTCCTAAAATAGACCCGGCTGGATGAAAGGCCCCGGTCTTACGAACCTCGGCCCAAATGAAAGAATATTAAAGTCATCAGTGATGTGATGTCCCAAGTTAATGGCTGGTTCTGTGGTGCGGCGTGACAGCAGGAATATAATGTTTCATAACTGACAGTCCCGGGTTCGAGTAGCCTGCGGTTGCGGGACCCGGACAATAAACTGTAATTTGATTGATGGAAAATTGAAGTGGTCCATCTAACATGTTGTTCCACTTTACCCCAGGCCTTCCACGAGCATGTACTGCCTTGATGATGTCTCAAATTTATTTAATTTTTTTTTCCTTTTCTTTTTTTTTTTTTTTTTTGAAACTCCATTTGTTTTTCTCAGGACTCATTTTTTGGACCAGAGTTCAGTTTCAGTCTCTGATATTAGACTTTAATTGTGTGGCATGGTCTGTAGAAGAGAGGGGAAAAAATAGCTGAATAAATGAAAGGAACCAAAAGGAGAACAGTGGGAATGATGGATAGAGCTTACGGGTGTCTTTATCATGCTGTCCTGACCCCTCCCCCCCCCATCTCTCTCTCTCTCTCTCTCTCTGTCTCACTCTCTCTTACTTTTTCTCTCTCAGGATTAAAGCAAATATATCAGCTACGGTAAAACAGTGCATGAACGAAAGATACATAAATTCCGAAGGTTGGATTCCTTCCGAACATGATTTCAGACGGGTCGCTTAATACGTCTTAATGTGAAAGGCTGGAAAATACTTATAGTGGTTGTACATTGGGACTAGACTGCAAAATAAAATAAAAAAAATACATCTTAGCAAATGTTATTTTGAATAAACATCATTATGGAAAAATAGGAGAGCATTAAGCTTATAGGTACAGTCTTTTAGACATTTGTAATGTCTTATCCTTTTGGCAGGTCTAGAAATACTAGCCTGAAATAGGCAGACTTATCTGCTATTATTTGTAAATCAAAATACATATTGGTCGAAAAAAGTTTTTAGTTGTTATAGTGTATTGTTGCAGTGTATATTAAGTCTGGGAATTGAGTACTTGCTAAAAACCTCATGACTGTATGGCGGTACATCTCATCCCTAAAAACAAAAGTTTAAACATCCAATCAAATTCATCAATGTTAAAAAAAAGTGTTTCATCACATATTTATTTTCATCATTCATATCAATGCATTAGAATATTAAATCTGTTTAATCAGAAGGTGTAAAGGTATGTGTAACATCGAGTTTATATCGATGCGCTCGTTCTAATACATTATCGTCTCAGCAGTAGCAGATCAGACACGGGGACATGTACGGCACATGATCCACATTATCTAACATAAAACTGATCTAAAAATAGACCAATCTGCAACAAAGAACCACAAAATCTGTTGATATGATGAAATTGTATATTGAAGGAGTCTGTAGTGTCAGAAATCTGTAACAAACAGGTTTTTTTTTCCAGTACATGGGAGTTTGTGCTTTTCATGTTTCTTGGAAAAAAGACAATTTACATTTTTTTAGAGAGGGAGAGAGAGAGAGAGAGAGAGCAAGAGTGAATGAGTGTTTATGTAAAGTAAGACAGAACAGGAACTAACATTATTAAATCATTATATAAACCCAAGGACAGGCGTGACGTGTTTTTCATTAATAAATTTAACATCGTAATGACTGGAAAATTGCTGTGGTTTAAACAGAATAACACACTCCAGGTTGTGCAGGTACGGGAAAATAATCCATGTTCAGTTTCCACCCCACTGTTTTTACATAACAGCCCGATCTCTCACTTGTTACTACTTATCTTTTTACTTTTGAATACTTTAGTACATTTACACTGTGAAGTATAAACTTTCACTATTTAACTGCAACAATCCTGTCTTAGCTGATAAATATATTTTCTTAATATATTTTTCTCCTGATTATAAAAAAAAAATAAGATTTTAAACCGGTTTATAGACATTGTTTTTACTGTTAATGAATCTTATTAATGGCTTTCTTGTTCAAGATATCTTCATTGTTATATCACATAAGTATAATTTTTCAGTACTTTTTCCAAGTGAGGTTTGACTAGGGTCATTCCCGTTTATGTTTTCTTTTCTTTTATTACATTTCTTACGTCTTCTTACATTTAAACAAATCTACCCACATCATCTTCATTCATTCTCCCAGGAGATCATATTGCAGAAATTTTGCGCTGTTTTTACATCCTTTTAATTTTAAAGAATTTTAACAAGATTTTCAAGGTTTTCTTTTTGAATTTCTGCAACATTTTCATGGTGTTACTGTAGAGCTGCTTCCATTATAGCAGTTACTATAGGATATTTTATTCGACTGAAAGAAAGCTTTCTAACGCATCCTGTATCTTAGAATTTCTCAGCTTTTATATAAAAGTCTAGTTACTTATTTATTTACTGTGTGTGTGAGTGTGTGTGTGCTTCTGACTTTCTGGACTACTGTGTGCGCATCCCGTCTAGTTACAGTTATAGCTAACTCTGCTGCTTACTGCTGCATGCATTTATACTGTATTTATAAAAAATTTATAATGTCAGGGTTCTCCAATTTTATAGGTGGAATATTTTCAAGTGGAATATTTTCATCAGGCAGCTTTTACATGTAAAATCTGTTTTAAAAAATGCTTGGGGAAAAAAAATGCATCTGGTTTGGTGGTAAACGCAAAGCACTTCTGGGATCATCCGGTGATCTTTAACTATTGGATGTTCCAAAGGATCCGAAAATCAAAGTAGAAATTTTGCTTTCCGGTATTGTTCATATGCAAGATGCCACTAAAGTTGTGTGGATTATCAAAGTTGTACATGAAAAACTAAACAAAATGGCTAAATCAAGGCCTACAGAGATTAACAGATTGTTTCAACATTATGCATAAAATTTTAGTGATGAAGAAATTGAAATTGACTTAATACAAACAAATTTGATGATTGCTGGAAAGGTTGGAGTGATTGTATTAAAACATTTAGAGAAAACTTTATGTAAAACACTGTCAGTCGAATAGTAACAACCGATGCAATCAGTTACGACCCAACACAAGGGATTAGAGCAAGTTTTGTTAGGCACAATGTCAAAATATTTTTGTTAAACATGTTTTTATATCTGTTTATTATATTTTCTTCTCTTTCTCAATTTTGGACCAGATGCCTTAGGCTTGTAAGTTTCCTAAAGTTAAATAAAAAGCAAAGTGTATTGCAAAAAAAAAAAAAAAAATTCTATCTCTAGGAGCAACTACACTATATTGCCAAAGTATTCGCTCCCTGCCTTCAAATGAATATGAACTTGAGTAACATCCAATTCTTAATCCATAGGGTTTAATATGATGTTGGCCCTTTGAAGCTATTACAGCTTCAACTCTTCTGTGAAGGCTTTCCACAAAGTTTAGGAGTGTGTTTATGAGAATCTTTGACTATTCTTCCATAAGCACCTTTGTGAGGTCAGACACTGATGTTGGACGAGAAGGCCTGGCTCACAGTCTTTGCTCTAATTCATCCCAAAGGTGTTCTATCAGGTTGAGGTCAGGACTCTGTGTATGGACCTTGCAATATAGTGTATATGCTCAGGAAGGATCTTTCTAGATAAGGGTCCTGTTCTGGATCTTTTACTCTCAGGAACTTTCTTGACGTTTTCTCTTTAATAGCAGAAACATGAAAAGTTAAGCATTGTTCCTGGGTGATTTCTTGTTCGTTTACATGCTGACCAATTGGATGAATGCATACGAGGTCAAAAATGGGTCATTCAGATGTAAAAATTAAAATAATATGAAAATAGATAGATAGATATCAGCCGTAACCTGGGTTTTGTTCTTCTCTCTTTTTTTTATTATGAAGCAGGAATTGCTTTGGAAAGCGGCGAGAACGAAGCGACCGAATGCAGCAGGACTATTTATGATGTGAGGCTTAAGACGTGCCAGACAAGTTATGAGATTTAAAACCGTTTTATTGAGGGATTAAAACAGGGAAAGGATTTCAATAGGAAAATATGAATCAGGTATTAAACAGGGAAACATGAGACCTGTGGAGCAGAGAGAGCCACGCTTTTATTTCCTCTGTGTATTTCCTCTATACCGTCCTCAAGGCTGTTAATAGCGAACGTGGAAAAAAAGAAAAAAAACATGTTCATGTCCATGTATCATTCATGTCTCGTTATGCGTCGCGGCCGTGGAACCAAACCGCTTTCTGATCACGTGGATCGATGCGTTGATTTCAAACGCAGTGTTTTATATCAATTAATTTATTCATTAATTAACACAGCAACTATAAACTGATAATTATCTTCTAATATAATTTTGGATGATTAAAGTATTACAAAAATAATTAAGATTTTTGATTTTCAGATCATTAAACAGACTTCAAGCTGATTTCCTTGTTAATAAGTTTTTTAAAATAACCTTCCTGCACATCTTTATAGTAAATGAGTTAACGATGGTCTTTCTAAGATACAGTACTGAGCATACAGTAAGTCAAATAGAGGAGGCTAATAAAGGGTGTCATATTATAAAATATCAAATTAGTCAGGGTTTTAGCTATTTCATATCCATTTCACATATACTGTATGAATGACATCACCATTTAGAAATGTAAATATTTTCTTAATGAATTTCTTAATGTATATTTATATTTTAACACCCGAAATTATTAATAAAAATCACTTAGTGATGCTTTAGGGATTTAATAAACGAGCAAGTATCATCGTTTTATTGTCGCTTACATTTCTTCTGGAAGTTTTTCTTCAGTGACACAAATGTTCCTCTGTTTTATGGAGAAAAGTTGCACTGGCGAGAACCCCAGCGCTCAGCCTCTTTCTGTAGTGTTTAAGCATGTTGGAGAACACTTGTGGAAGGATCTCGCACCTCTCCTCCATGCACGACATTTCCAGCTCATTGAGATTCTCTTGTGAACTGCCCTCATCAACCGAGACCAGAGCTTTCCAATCAGGTTCAAGTCTGGAGAATGAGAGGGCCGTTGGAAAGCTTGATTTTCTGATTCCTCTGTCGGTGTTGACGTCCGCTTTGTATCATTGGAAGACTTGACCATGGCCCGGTTTAAGCCTTCTCTCAGACACTAACAGATATTTCCACTAAAAAGTTCTGGTGCTGAATGAAATTGATTCAACAAGATCCCTTAATAAGAACCCCTGGGCAACTGGCAACAAAAACAACCCCAAACCATCAAAGAGTCTCCGGTGTGTTTTACCGTAGATATGGTGTCGCCTTTGTTTTGCCGAACACGATGATGATGAAAGCACCATTTTTGTTTCATCTGACCACAACACATGATTCCAGTTGTAGCTGAAGTGTTGCTCAGCGAGTCTCAGACGCCGGGATTTGTGTCTTGGTTTTCAGGAAAAGCTTCCGTCGTGGAACTCATCCAGAAACCGTCTGATCCTGGAGGTGGCATCTCAAGGGGTGAAACCACAAGATTTGACTAAATCTAGCTGTTCTGAAACTTTCTTCCGGCTCGTCTTCACCTCTCGCCGCATGCTCCTCGCTGTTTGTGTGGGGACAGTACTTAGACGTGTCCCCTTCCTGGCAAATTCTTTCATCCATTCTTTATCTCTCATCCAAATATCTTTCTTGTTTTCGAATGGAGTGCATGGAGTTTGCATGTTCTCTCCGTGCTTGATGGGTTTCCTCCCACAGTCCAAAGACATGCAGATAAGTTTAAGTGGTGTTAAGTTTCCCATAGTGTGTATGTGGTCTGTGTGTTCTTTCTTTCTTTCACTTGTCACTGACATCAGAGGTGATGATCTTTCTTTCTTTCTCTCTCATTAAAACAAGAATGATCTTTCTTTCTTTCTCATCAAAACAAGAATGATCTTTCTTCCTTTCTTTAGTTTTGGTTTTCTATTGCTTTATTGCTTCCTGCTGTGCGGGTACGTTATAAGCTTTATAACTTACAGTAGCTCCAAATTTCTAAAAAAAATTTTGATTAAAAAAGCGTTAAAATTTTTTTTTTTCAAATCCTCCACAGTCACGCCTCACACACGTCAGGTTCTGAGACAGAGCCCACGGAGTGTGTTCTTAACTGTAAACCTGTCTCACCACAAAAGTTCCTCTTTACTCAGGAATTCTCTCCGACCTCAGCACGAGGCTGTTTGTAAAGTGGAGCTCGTATGTCAGGGTGCCCTTAACGAAGGCCGGCTCGCCGGGTATCCGCGGCTCAGTTCTGTCAATGCCCTCATTTGTCCATGTTGTTAATGTAAGCTTTCAGAGCAGCTTCTCTTCCTTTATTTATCGAACGTGGCCCTGCAGACGCATGATCTCTTTAAAACCGGTCGGTTTAAACTCGTAGATGCTTACCTTCCTGCGTTCCTCTTTTAAAGCTTCCTCATTTTCAAACTGACACTGATGCTATCAGCTTTGAAAACTTCAGCTTGTGCTTTCTGTATTTGTCGTGTTTATGTAAGAACACGAGACAGCATTGTTAGTTATTGCAGACAAATTTCTCAAGAAATAATTTGAAAGAAACGTCTTAATACAGCAGGTTGTCAAGTTTGTTTGTTTAGCTGAGCTAGACATGTCAGTCTGTCTACAATAATTCTCTTTAAATTAAAAAACGCAATAAATAACATTTCTGCTTCGTCTGAAGGTTTCTTAGTGATGTCATGTGATTACCATATTGCAGAATCTTTTCTGTTCAGTTACCATGGCGATGAGCAGTTTGTATGAAAGCAGTAAAGCTTCATGTTGTGCTGTTATGAGAAATTAAACAACGACGAAACAGTGTGATATTGGCGTGAAAAATAGGATTTATTTTCCCTACTATCATCCAAGATTATTTTCTTATAAAAAGGTTTGGACCATAAATAATTTTTTTTTACATAAAAATCACAATCTTAACACTTCATGTACTCTACACTTTCATGTTAAAAAATTAAATGAATTGATTTTTCTCTTTTTCAGTCCAGCTTTGAGCATTTTCCAGATTCATTTACAAATACAGGATTTTGTGTTTTGTTTCTTTCCATCGTTTTTCCTCTTTTTTTGCTTTAACACTTTAATTAAAACCTTTCTTTTCTTTTTTCCCTTTCTGTCTTTCTTTCTTTCTTTCTTTCTTTTATTTGTTCCAGTCTTTCTTTCTTTCTTTCTTTTATTTGTTCCAATGTCTGTCTTTCTTTCTTTCTTTCTTTCTTTCTTCTATTTGTTCCAAAGTCTTGCTTTCTTTTCTTTCTTTCTTTCTTTCTTTTTCTTTCTTTCTTCTATTTCTTCCAAAGTCTTTCTTTCTTTCTTTCTTTCTTTCTTTTATTTGTTCCAATGTCTGTCTTTCTTTCTTTCTTTCTTTCTTTCTTTTTCTTTCTTTCTTCTATTTCTTCCAAAATCTTTCTTTCTTTCCATCAAAGGCAAGAACAGTCTCTGCTACTGCCTTCCAAGCTTTCTTTCTTTCTTTTTATTTATTCCAGTCTTTCTTTCTTTCTTTCTTTCTTTCTTTCTTTTATTTGTTCCAAAGTCTTTCTTTCTTCTATTTATTTTCTTTCTTTCGTTCTTTCTTTTATTCCAGTCTTTCTTACTTTGTCATCAAAACAAGAATGATCTTTCTTTCTTTTTTTCTTTCTTTCCAAACATTTAACCTTCTTTACATAAAGAGAGACCCTGCCTCATGGGGATTTGAACTCACAACCTTACGATCTCCGCTAGCGCCGTAGCTTAGCCGCTCATGTCTTTGGGGTGCGTGTGCACGCGTCTGCTTTATATCTCCGGTCCATTTTAGTGAGAAAACATACAGCTTTTTCAGTCGATCGGCAGCAGAAACAGACGACCGCTCCAAAGATGCCGTGGTAACAGATGAGCCACGCCACTCCGAAGCCACGCAGCAGGATGACGGTAGATAAGCCAGAGTTACGCTCTACAGGCAGCAGTATTTATCACGTTGCCTTATCCTGCTTCCTCACTCTTTTCAAGCTTTATCTAAAGTCTAACGTGCTACAGATTTTTTTTTTTTCATTTTTTTTTTTAGACAAAAACGTACCTAACACCTGGACACATTCCGACAGACGACCTTGAGGGATACGTTGCCTCTCTGACCACCTGTAGTTCTTCTTCTTCTTCTTCTTCTTCTTACATTAAAGCATGGGCTTTTGTGTCCTGAGTGTGCAGATATCACACAGAGAAGAGGAGAATCAATCCCACAATCCAGAGTTCATCCTCCCACCGCGGCTAATGTTTATACATGTACATGTGCGGATGTCTTACTTCTTTTTCTTAGTTCTTTATCCGCTCGGGTCACTCCGCAGTACAGCAGGAGGTGCGGAGCGGAGCACAACACGTGCTCGCGGGAGTGTAAGGTTCAGTCTGGGCCGTGGTACTCGTCACACACGCTACGGGTATACGATGTTTAAGAGGTCGAAGTTGAAAGTAGGAAAAGGTGAACAGAGTATCTCCGGTACTTTTGGGGTAATCGTGCAATTAAGCAGATTTTTTAATCCTTCTTTTGAAAGACTTTCACAGATTCGACACCGACTGTAATATCTGAAACTTTTTCTCTGGTAGACTGAGGACGTTTTTTATGTCTTACACATTCACATGCAGTAATCAGAGACTCCAGATTATATGAGGCTCTAAAATGGCGTCATATCTCTAATATTTTGTCATAGCGAAATATAAACATTACTGTGCAAAAGCACCATATTATCTTTAGTACAGATGTTTTTATACACGGTTTACAAAACCATTCATTATTTCCAAATATTTTCATTAAACCCCCAACACGTCTACATACACAAATTTTGGCTATAGTTTCATTAATCAAAATATTACGATGTAGCTAAGAACATATTATGATAAACAGAACGAGCAGCTCACCTCTTATATCTTCTGGTCCGAGTCGTTCGTTCTTTTGTCACGTGACTCCCATAGACGCTATGCAGTGCATTACACAGGAAACAGAATTGAGCGGTTCTTCTCATGAGCCTTCTGGTCCGAGTCGTTCATTCTTTTGAATCTATTGCACTGTATAGACTTTGAGAAGACTCAAAGGTAAGTACTCACTTCCGTTTCCTGTTTATAACTTACGGACGTTTTGAGATGCTTTGTGCATGCACGCCCAGAAGAAAATTAACAAATCACTCTCCGAGATACTCGTTCTTCTGAGTCAAGTTAAAGACTCGTTCAAAAAGAACCAATCGTTCATGAACGACCCATCGCTACAGCACACTCAGTAAAACCTACAGTACAAGATGTTTTACTTATAAAACTGCACACATCTGTACTATGTATATCTACTGTAACACTACAGATTGTTTTCAAGTTTTTAAAAGCATCTTTGCTTATGGCATTTTTTTTTTTGCCCAGTACTGTAGTCAACATTCATTTTTGTTTGTAATTTCCATCTAAAAACTGGTTTGTCATGTAACATGTTGCTTTATTTAAAGGCATGCAAATATTCTTATGTAACACTTTTTATGCATCACCGTATTTCCCAGATTATAAGTCACATTTTTTTGGTCATCTGGCCGTCAGCTGTTATTTTAAGACATGAAGGTCAGTTGTTCTGAAACAGTTCTTGCAAAAACAGTATTGTGTCGAGTGCATTTGCAAAAAAATCAAGCTACATGATGAAACTGTCTCTCATGCAGGATTTCCCAGGAAAGCAAGACCAAAACTTACCTCTGGTGCAGAGGTGGAGTTCATTTAGAGTTAGCAGACAGCAGATACAAGTAGCAGATACATCTCAATATCAACTGTTCAAGGAGATTATTGTGTATTTTGGATAAACGCCTTCAGTATCGTTTTACAGTGTAGAAAGAAATAAAAATCAGGAACGACCACGGAGTTAGAAGTTTTGACTGACTTGATTTTTAATTATTAAAGATATTACAGTGGATTCTAACTTCAGTTACTTCAGTTACTTCAGTTCTCAAATCTCAATAACCTGAAAACTCTAAAGTAAATAATGTCTAATAGCGTAATGACAATTTCTATACACCTGTCTCTGAACTGTTTAGGGAAATTAAATGAGAAATATATATATATAGAGTAATACGAGAAACTTTTTACAAGAAAAATCTCATGGATTTATTTATGTATTTTTTACATTTAAAAGACCCAATTTTTTTTTCATATTTAAAATCTGGCTTACAATAATGTCCAGAATTGTTTTTATTAATTTATTCATTTTATTCTAAAGATTTTTTTTTCTTTACTCAAATTAACTTTGCTTAATTAAAAAACCTTAAAAGTTTATGTATGAACCTAACAGGCACACGTTTCAAACATAAACACAATGACATCCAGCTTGTTACAAACATCTGGATCTGTGTCTTACAGAAAAGAAAATACATGCGCAGAGTTTTTAAGAATGAATTCATCTGGAAAACAAAAAGAAGAAAGAAAAAAAAAAAGTCATCATGCAGGTTTCTGCAGTGTAGAATGTTTGCGTGTCAAGGAGCAGTACTACACGCGTGACCCCTGTCTTTTTACCGGTGTCTGTTTTACATAAAACCTCTCTCTTTTCTCTCATATGCGTCTCCCTCGGGCTCTCACAGGAAGCGTGGGCTCTCAGCAGCGCTCGGGAATTCAGACCCAGCTCACTATTTAAAGAGAAGTTCTTAATTTATTGATCGGTGTGCGGAGGGTTCGAGGCGTGCGAGCGCGGCGATGAGGCGAGGAAAGAGCGTTTATTTATCCCCGTTGCTGAGGATTAATCATGCCGGATGCCTGATGTACGTCTGAGCTATGAGGAGATACAATTCTGCTATAGCCTGACTCATCACTGACTTTCCAGCCATGAATCACCCGCCCGTCTCTCTCTCTCTCTCTCTCTCTCTCTCTCTCTTTCTTCTTCCCAATAGATTGAAGGACTATTTTTGTCTCCAGTTTGTGATTTATATTCCCCCAGTTCGAGGTAGAAAGGCATCTTGACATGTCTGACATGAGCACAGCTAAGAATTCGTTTTTATTTAGATAGAAATACAACAACAACAAAAAAACCTGTACTCAGAAAGGTACTTAATGGTACCCATTCACAATACCGCTACAAACCCTGAAGGATATCTTCCCTTCACTGTTACCTGGGAAGTCAAAGTGCTGCATGTTAAAGTACATGATTTGACCTTAAAAACAAGCATATTTTATTATTATTATTATAATATATTTTTTTACGTTGTTCGTACATTGGAAATAAAAAGAATTCAGACAATATGGAACCATTTCATGTCGGCTTTCTCTTCACACTGTTTTTTTGTTCCGCCATCCGTTCACGGAAAACAAATGAGCGGATAGCTCTGTTTCGTTTACTCGGACATCGCTGTGTTGGATGTTTTTTTGTTTTTCCTTTCTTAGCAATGTCCAAATAAAATTCACTCTGGTTTGCGCAGGGCGCTAGCGTTGTTATCCGAGTGTCGAAACGAGTAATGGGGTGACGGAGAAACAGAGTAATGATAAATCTCAGTGCAGAAGGCATCTGTGCACATCTGGACACTCAGGGTCTTTGGAGAGGTGAAACTAAAGCACCTTGGCAAGAAGATGTGAAATGTGTCTCACACAGACACACACACACACACACAAACATGCACATGTGCAGACATGCAACAAGGGACCAGACATGTTGCCTGTTTTGTGTAAATTTTAAAACTGCACATGACATCCTTAATGGTAGGCTTGGGTAAACAGAAAGAAGCTATTTAAAATAAAATGTTTTATATACTAATTATTGCTGTTTGTTGTGGGAGGGGCTTGCTCTGTTTGTCCTGTCAATCACAGTGACAGCAACCAATCGTGTGAAGTCATGTATGCAGCAGAGGGTGGATAGCACCTCCTCTGATGTGTTAGAGTTTACTGTCACTGTATATACCTTGCTTATTGAACTTTAAACACTATTTAGCACAATACAGTGAAGCATGTCTGTCTGTAACGCGCGTTCGTCCTCTGGCTACGTCTCCATGCCGCCTACCCGAGGTGGGCCACACCGTACCCCGGCATGTCTTTGATGCCTGCGGATGATGCGCAGCTGCACATTATGTCCACCTCAACTGGGCGTCGGATCCTTCCTGCAGGTGTCTGAATTAGGGTAGATGGTGGTGGTGGTGGTGGAGGGGGGGTCAGAATTAGAGCGTGTAATCTGCTAATGTCGCCACATCTGGAAGCATTACTGCGCGGTAATTGTGAACGAACGCAGCTGAATGGATTTCATTCAAGCCTCGATCGGACAACCGGCATCAGCGGCATCGGTTAAATGAGATTTGTGTTCACTTGGTACGGCTTGCTTTTCCAGAGCAATTTAGCCTTTGCTCTGTTTGTTGACATTGCTTTTAATGTGACAAGTGTGACACGTTTCTGCAGCAGATGGATAGATGTGGTGTTTTCTTTTTCCCTCCAAACAGTTTCCTCTAGACAGGTGCTTCCTGTCCCGCTCTGATCCGAAATTAAACACGAAGGCCAGATGTGGTGCCTGTAGCGTGGCCGGAGCTCCTGCGCCCCGACCGTTTCATCAGAGTGCAGCGGGGGGATCGGCCTGTCGACCCCGCGACTGTGAAAGAGAAATATGTGACGCGCAGGTTTCAGAAGGCTAACTTTCCCTGAACCCTGACTTCCTTTGTTTAAAGTTGTGTGTGTGTGTCTGTGTGGTGTGTGTCTTTTTTACTCTTGTTTTTTTGTTCCTGCTAAGGATTCTATATATCACATTCTGGCTTATCAATCCTAAATTTAATATAAATTTGATTTAATGTAATTATTAAATTGGATTAATTACAGTGACAGTAACATCTGTATTTTTCTAACATGTGCTGACTTCCTGGACTACAAAAATAAATAACAATTGAATCCAGCCAAAACTAAGATAACAACAAACCAATTATGAGATCATTAAACTTATTTCTAATCAAATGTTACCAAAATTGCAAGTGAAAAAAATTAAACTGCAAATTGTTGGCATTTGACTAGAAATAAACTTAATAATCTCTAGATTGGTTTTTGTTGTAACTTTATTTTATGAGCTAGATTCAAGAGTGTTTCACTAGCTTCAAATGCTAACACCTTTTACAGTGATGAATTTATGATGAGTTTAGCAAAGCTACGACATAAACGCAGGTTAATTTTAACTGAGAGGTGACACAGTAGCCTTCAGGGTTGAGGGTTCGAATCTCACCTGACTGGGTGCGTGAGTGGGTTGGGTTTGGGTTTTAATCCTGTAAACGGTGTCCCCTGATGCTTGTCCCTTGAGCGCACTGGTATAGGCTCCTGACCCCTGCACCCCTGCATAGGATGATGATTTTGACTAAACTGAAGCTTATTATTGACTCACTACTGAATTGAATCATATCTAAGCTGGACTGAATTCTATCAGATTAGCAGGTGGTGATTTTATTTGGTCCTGACCAATCAGGCTGACCAAGAAAAACAAAGTACAAAGTAACAATAAAAAATGACTTTTATTAGTGACCAAATACAGAATATTTAATTTCGACAGGCACAACTAACTCAACGGTTAGCACTGTCACCTTGCACCTCTATGTTCCGGGTTCGATTCCCACCGCAGGATCGGTGTGCATGGAGTTTGCATGTTCTTCCCGTGCTTGGTGGGTTTCCTCCGAGTGAGTGAGTGAGACAACCAACTCAAAGCCTCTCATCACCAGAGACCCCAATCTCTATTTCATCTGCATTACTCATCGACTGTACATCACAAACTAGGCTAGTTACAGTAGCTAGCAAGTTCCTAGCTAAGAGTAAGCGCATCGTCTGACTTTCATCTTGTTTATTTCAGATCGTTCTTGTTTATCATTTTTCCGGAGCTGAATAAAAAAATCATGTTCACGATTGTTTTATCTGTGAAAAAAAAACTAAACAGGTCCCTCACCAGGTCCCTCCTCGGCGAGCTCCGTGTTTATGACAGCACGCGGAGAGCTTTGATTCGACCATGTGCGTCTGAGTCCGTGGCCGTGATGGAGTGGAGCTCTCTCAAATCTCTCAGCCCATCCTAATAAAGCCGTGAAAGGTCAGCCGTGATTGATGCTTTGTGTGTCTCTGTCATTTTCAATTACTGGACTTGAGCTCGTAATGCCACGTCCATATGAATTTTGCACATGGAGTCGGTTTTTTTATATTTTCCCCCTCTGTCTGAGAACAAGATTTCAAATGCTGTTTGTGTGTGTGTGGGTGGGTGTGTGTGAATGTATAAAATCTATGATGTACCTGCAGTGCCACACTAGTGGGTCGTGTTTATTACTGTATAAACCCTGGTGCATCATTTAGCGCACACGTGAACAGTACACTATACACTTATGCATTACGCGTTTTTACTGCCGGGACGTGATTAATGCGTCTTATATACAGTAGAAGCAAAGCAGTTATGTTTAAAAAAAAAACAAAAAGTGCAGAAGATATTCTATATTCGGTGCGGCATCAGCTGTTTAGGTGTTAAATCTTATGACACGGAGAGAAGAAGGGTGCGGATATTATTCGCCTCAGACGCCTGTTTATGTGATTAGGTTTAATACTGTATAAGATATTATCATCGTCATTGTGATCATAATCATGATCATTTATTTGCTTTATTTGTTCTGAGAAACTCATAGCATTGTGAAAATATAAAGGTATTATTATTATTATTAAGAGCGAGCGGCTGATATATACACAGCCCGGCCTCACTCTATTAAAAAACAGAGACATTTGTGAAAATAGAGGCCATACAGTATATTCTGAGGTCACGTGATAGTCAACCGTTTTTTTATTGTTTTTTTTTTAATAACTAGCAACAGATCATCTTCGAATTCATCATCGCGTGCATTAAATCACTGGCCTGGTTTAGCAATGCATCCAAAAGACGGGTGTTATCAGTGAAACCCCCCCCAAAAAAGTGAGAGATCTAAAAGAATGAGTGTGCAGGCTTTGTTTATCATCGTCTTGGCTTTTTTTTTTCATTCTTTGTTGTTGTCGTCTTCTTCCTCCTTTTTTTTAAAGGTACTTCTGAACGCCCGCTCTTCTTCTCCCTCATTTGTTTGAGCGTTGTTTAATCTGAGGACATTGAAAAGTTGTGCCCTCCATGAAGTCGTCAATCACACCCGAGGGAGAAGCGCGAGGCATGATTTGTTATCTGCTATTTCTCTCGCTGTGTATAGAAAGAGGAAAAAGAGTGTGTGTGTGAGAGACTCACAGTGGCATGTCTGTCCTTAAGGCCATCACTTACACAGGACCACTGTCTGTCAAAAAGCAGCGGCGACTTTAAGGGCCGCCTTTGTTGGCTCGGACAAATGAGGGTGACCTTTAACAATAAAATAGACACCTACAGAGAGAAATGAAACGGCAGTTTAAATTAAGAGCACCAAGCGGTCATTTCAAACACTTCCTGTTGAACCACGCGAGAGGGAGGGGAAAAGGAGAAGAGAGAGACAGAGAGAGAGAGGGGGGAAAAAACAGTCTGAAGTTTTGAAGTTGAACTTAATTATACAACACAATGTGGGCAGCGCTTGTCAATAATGAAATCTACCTGGTCAGGGATATTGACGAACAGCGTGGAATAAAACTTAATGTGGCCCGAAGCGTTCCAGAGAGCCATCAATTATGAATGCTATCGACTGAGCATGTCACATAAAAAAAGAGACGGAATTATTTCCCTTAAAGGCCAGGATGAGTTTATTCCCTTTTTTTTTTTTTTTGACTCGATGCGGAATTACAAACACTTCTAAAAAACCATTGATGAATATTCTAGAAGGGCAGACGGATGAGATAAGAAGTGACTGGAAGCTTTGATTTACTGTTCACACTAATAGCCACTTCAAAAAAACCGGGGCTGCAGCGAGCGGCCTGGTGGGATGTGTATCGGCTCCGGCCAGCCGCTCGATATTTTGGCTCGTCCTGTAGCTTTGTGTTCCGTCTACAGTCGGCGGAGTATAAAGCGCAGCGCTGTTTGGCCTCAGACCGAGCCGCAGTCAGAGACGGTTTATACGGTGAGCTTCTGTCAGTTCGGGGTTTTCTGGGGAATAAAATAAGTCAGAGTTACGGTGAAAAGTTTATGTTGAGCAAAATAGTTTCCTTTTTGAATTATGTGTAAAAAAAATATTAATCTTTCAACAGGATGGAATAAAATAATCTAATTAATAAATGTTCAACTGCGTTACATAAAAGGTTAAAGTGTGAATGCGGACAAAATCCAACCATATTCGAATTGATATGTCTTTTATAACACCAGGTTCGTGTTATAGCCTTTAATGCTGCAGTTCGTTCAACCTTTTCTGAAGGTTATCGAAAAAATAAAGTGGTCTAATTCATGTTTAATGACATAATTAAATATTAAACACTTACGAAACAGCACTAGGAATATAAACTCGCCCCAAACTGTTTGTACAATTTAAGTACAATGGAAAGGTTACGCAGGTTTCGGTTAGAGATGAAGACGGGATGATCAGTGTCTCAGTCTGTTCAGACGATGCTGAACTAAATCAACGCTACACTCGTTGTGCCGAGGGTTATTCTGATTGGTTTATTATTCCGAACAATAACTGTTGATTCGGTTACAGTTTCATTGAAATCCACGGCAGTCTGACCCGAACCAGTTTAATAGGAATGAAAATGTTCAATAGGAATGAGACGGGTGCTGCGTACAGCTTTAATTGTCTGGTTTATAGGGAAATATTACGAGTGTAAACACTGGATATGATCGTTTCTGTCTTGTTGGGATAAATGTGTTATTGTTTTCCACAGGTTGAGGTAACATTAGATGGCGTGACGAGTTTCCAGGAGGGAAATTTTGCTCCCGTTAGTGATCAGTAAACTTGTTGAGAATAAAAACAACCCTCTCTGAGGGGAAGGAGCACCGATTGGCTCGCCGTGAAGCGACCAATCACAGTTTAGATTGTGTTCTTGTTACACAGAACTTGTTGCAACCTGGAGGAAAAGTTGGAGGCTGGACGACCTTCTTCTCCTCTTGTATCTCGAGAGGATTAAACTCTTGACAGCGAGCAGAACCACTTTGCGCACGTCGAAAAAGGTTCACATGTAAACTCACTGGACTGGAATCTGAAGAAATATTTTCTGTATAAACGCTGCTTTTGAATCTGTACAGCTCTTTCTGACGGTTATAAAATAAAACAGGTTAGAATTAAAGTCAGATTCATGTTAAATAGCATAACCCGTGATGCTTATGAATATGATTTATTCAACATAAGTATTCACGTCATTCAGGTAGAATGAACAGTCACACAGTGAGGGTTGGGGGGCGGAGTCATCGCTCATAGCTCTTCTTACCATTGCTGTAGTATGACTGATATCTGCCGTGTATTTTTCCAAATGCTATTGAATTTGTATTATTCATTTAATTATGTATTTATTTATTGTTAATTTACTCAGACGTCTGCTTGAATCCTCTTTAAACCGAGCCCCAGAGTCATCGCCGGCACGCATCTCTCGGTGTATCAGAAAAGCCTAAGTTTGTAATCCGGTGTGACGAGAGCTCTAGGAAAGTGTGAGCGCATCAGTAATTATAAACGAAGCTCCAAACCGCACATCGGCGGCTCGTGTTATTCACCGTGATGATGAGCATCGCTTCTCCACCAAAAAAGACTCTTTCTTTGTAATTAAAAAACTCAGACGCTCTTCCCGGTCGGCTGACGATCAAGTCTGAGCCCGAGCTCCAGCGTAACCTGCTCGAACAAATAATGAGCTATTTATTGCCGGCTCTGGTTCTGCTTAATGGAGTGGAGGTAACGGCTCAAACACCTCACGGCTCTCGGACCAATTTCTGCTGTAGGTTCCCCCTTTCTTTTTGTTTTTTCCCCCTCTGTCTCTCTCACCGTCTCTCTTTCCTCTCGCGCTCTTTCCTTTTCCTCTTACAGATCCGAAAAATGAATTATTGAAAGCTTGAAGGTTTTAGAAATCCTCTGAATTTCAAGCACCGTTTCCATCTTTGTCAACTTCAGAGGACCGTATTGGAGCAAGCTCTCATGTCTGTGTAACCTAACCTTTATTCTGCCAATATGTGTGTGTGTGTGTGTGTGTGTGTGTTTCGCCAGGCCTGGAACAGTGCACTAGAAAGGTAAAGAATGCACACACACACAACCGAGTGGCCTGGCTTCAATGGTTTGTGGTGAATATTAAACCGGTGCCGTTGTATTTATATGCTGTCGGCCATGTTTGATATGGAAGGTGGAAGATCTTTTAGAGGAAACACATGATGTGATGGCAGACTCGATGAAACCTCTCGCTTCACACTGCGGAATATTTAAAGAAGAGATGTATGTGTGCAAACGTTTGCTCATCTGGACCTCTCTCTCTCTCTCTCTCTCTCTCTGTCTTTCCCATGGACTTGTACACCTGCACAGGCTGAAATAATTGAAAAATCATGTATGGAGGTGACAGATATGTGCAGTGCAGCGAACGCTCAGGAGAAATATCATCAATTTCTCAATCTCTCTCTTTTTTTTTTTTTAAACCCCACACACCTCCATCCTTCCCCCCCCCCCAGACCCCCCTGTCCCCTCCCTCCGCTCCCCTCCCTCCACCACCGAAGCCTTTGTCTGGACGGCAATCAGAAGCAGAGGCGGGTTAAAGGTTGAGTTTAATATTGCAAAAATTAATTTACTCGATTCCAAGAGCCGGATTATAAATCTTACTTATGAAAGGCTCCTCCCCCTCTTTATAATAGCACTACTTCATTCATCCAGCCAATAAAACCGGCCACATGTGTAATAGTTCCCTCTCCCGAATTAAATTTCCCCTGTGCGTTAATTACCAGGAATGGTCCGAAGCAGGACGCACACACACACATATACAGTACACACATATATACACACACACACACACACGAAAGCAATCAATACCTCTAAAAGATATATTCAGTTGTGACCCAGAAAAGCATTACCCCATTTTACCTATTGATTTTTTATGTTTGCTGTTTTGTGCTAGATTATTTGCTGGAGCTAAATCTAAATATGTTTTCTCACACTTTCTCACAAAAAAAAAAAAAAAATATATACGTTATATATTTGTATATTAATAATAAACACACACATATACCAGAGCCATTTTCACCATGTCAGGTTCAATCTGTTTGCCCTTTTTGTTTTAGTCTCGAATTAAATTCCGTTTCTTATTTTAGATAATGGAGTTCGGTAGTAATTTTATCATCGCGGATACAAAAATATATATATAAATTAATACATAAAAATACTCCCCTTTCCCTTTTTTGCCTCAACCCCCCCTCACCCAAAACACAAACACCCTAGCTCCATCCAATATCTGATCCTTATGATTGGACGTGATGGATTTAGCGGTTACATTTGTGCGAGAATCTGATTCCAGGCTCGACGGGGAGGGGATGTGAAAGATGCTTGACTTGATTGCGATTCCACCCACCGTCATTATTTATGACACATTAATGCAGCAAGCTGCAAACTCAGCTGGCCTCTCGCTTATTTTCTGGACCGTGTTCTCAGACAGATTTGGGAAGGGATTGGTGGGGAGGGAGGGGTTTGTTGAGGGGGGGGATCACAAGGGCTCGATGCTAAGCCCGGTTTTGGCTCGGAAGAACGTGATTATCCATGTGGGGAGTCCCGGAATGTTCTGAAAGGTGACCCGTTTGGGTGTGAAGGAGGTTGCGGTCGGGACCTGGCCTCGGGACCGAATTCCGCTGACGCGTGTGTGTGGTGAAAAAAGAGCTTCTTCGGGGCAAAGCTCATTTCTTCACGGTGATAAGAGAGAAGTGTTCGAGACGGATACAGTCATCTATGTCAGTCTTCAGGTCCGACTGAGCGTACGAGTCTCTTGTCATCGACGCGTGAGATTAAGTGGGAAGGATGATGAAATGATGAATGTTGATCTCCTGGGTGATTCCATGATGGCGGTGCCATTTGTTTTTACACTCACGTTACAGTATAAGTTCACTAGAATATTAGTGAGCTAAAGGTAAAACACATTCCCTTCATTCCCTCAACCACAGAGCACGATACAGATAAACCACTTCTTAAAATCCACAGCACCTTAAAACGTTTCTTTGATTTTCTCAGCTCACGCCATAACTGCACGTTTTCTCACATAATAACATACAGTATAAGATATTATTATTATTATTATTATTATTATTATTATTGGAATACATTAACATCTCATGTTTGAAACATCTTTTTCCAAGAAAAGTGAAATGTTCGGAATACTGTATCCTGAGAAAGTTCTGCCATCAAAAGTTGTTCTGAAGATCTTAAGAAGAAGAAAAGTTCATTAATTTATACATTTTCTTATTTTATTTTTTTTATCAGTAAAATCACTTTTTACCTTAGTTATAGACTGAATGTAAATCATTACTTTAAAAACAAAAAGTTTATAATACATGTTAAGTATTATTCTTGTCTGTAATATCCATAATTTGTTCCATTAGTATGGAAGCTACGTACTTAAACAACTTTTCCTAATTCTAGTCAGTTCTCTGTTATTACTGCGGAGCGAAATGTACACCGAAGAAGAGATTCATGTATCAACATATTTAAATATATAAAGGACGAAGTTCCACTCAAATAAAATATACAAGTTGAACAAAATTAAATAATGCAGGGAAAAATTGGTATGCGTAGGTTAAACGAATTAAATACTGTAGAATGAAATACATTACAAACCTAATTTATTTTATGAAATAGACATAAAATCAATATGTAAAAGCTACACGAGGTCAGAATCCATTTTTTTTACTGTACACTATTGGCCAAGGAGTTCAGATGTGCTTTTCTGAAAGTTTTTTTTAAAACAGCTCGATTATTGATGGTTTGTTTAATTCGCTGTTGAAAACTTTTTTTTTCCTAAACCAAAAGAAAGTTTCCTGTTCCTGAGTTAGGGTTATACGGCACCGTAATCATGTGCCATTTATAAAGTTGAAGATCTTCACTTCACACAATCACGTCACACGAGATCTTCTGCAGAAGAATAAAGAGGAGCCTACAGTGAGGGCTTGAGCTGCACGACAGGGAATGACTTCATGTTCCTCTTGAAAATGAGGAAAAGAATCTCGCGGCCCAAAGCCCTGTGTGTGTCTGTGTGTATCTGCAGGATTACCATGATGGATAAGGTGATTACCGTCTGATTCGCCAATTCTCTTTCTCTCTCTGCCGGAGTCATGCCGTCGACTGAAATAGGATTCATCCTGCTAAGTTCTCTCCTCTAACTCTGAACCAGGCTAAAGTTTAGCATGTCTATCAAAATGTCCTGCTTCCAGATGAGATTTCAGCTGACTCCTTAATTTCAAATGTGGCCCCACACACTCTTCTCTCTTTTATTTATTTATCTATTTTTTTTAAAATATTTTTCCTCCGTCCCTGTGAGCCATTTCAGACACGTCCAGTCCAGTCCTGGCGGCGTGCTAATTCATCGTGGACGTGTTTGTTGTATAAAAAGGTGCTCGGATATGAATACACGAAGGTCCTTCCTGCTCCGAGAAGTCAGCGCACTTCTTTCAGTTGCATTATAATTGCATCGTATTCCTCTGGTGAGATGCGTCACCTTGAAGAATGACTCCCTGCCCCATGGGACGGCACCAAACACTTTTTTTCATTCAGAATGATAATCAGCCCAAAGCCCAGGCAATATCTCTTAGATCTGGATTTAATGGTCGCTAGTGATTAGGTTTTAAAATGATGAGGAATGTTTTTTTTTTCCCGTCATCCATTTAGAAAGGAGATGACATGATTGGATGCTGAATTTATTCTACAAAATGGTGGTCGAGTAATTTCAAAATATAATCAATGAATCATGATGTTCAAAAAATAACAAAAAAACAAACATCAACGATGGTTACAGAAATAAATATTTTTTATTCCAAATATGTTCTACATTCTGTCCCAAAAAAAAAAAGCCATTAACATGAAGTCGAACACGGCACCGCAGTCGACTATAAGTGCCCGAATATGTGTTTGTGTATGTCAGTCAGACAGAAATCACGCTCACGCGGTGACAAATTGGGGGACAGCAGTGTGGCGCGAGTGACGGGATGGGTGTGTGTGTGTGTGTGTGTGACGATGATGGCGAGTGTTTGTCGGGTTGGTATTCACAGGAGAGCGAGGACGTCGGAGAGAACGAGGGCTGCAACAGCGGCACTGCAGCAATATGAATGATACATTACGTGATTGTCTGCGACTGGACCCCGACAATCATGCCAGACTGCAGATGCTGACTTCCTCCTGCGTTGTCAGTCTCCATTTTCCTTCTCCAAGTCCGCGGTCTGCAATCTGCTGTCCGTTCTCTGGTAAAATATGAATAGGAAGAGGCAGCAACACCGACTAGTTAGCTCCCGGTTACGCAGGGAGGAAAACACGAAGTGAAGATCTGCATCACACCAGATTAGATAGAAAGACCATGAGAATGATAAAAGAAAAAAAAAAGGAATTTGTTTTAGGACTGACTATCAAAGAAAAAAATCAATGAGGTTTAAGATGTTTGACTCCCTGCTACACGGAGCAAAATTTGAATAAAATTTGTCCACGAGGACAAAGGACATATAATGTGTAATAGATGTATATTTCGCTCTAAAACTTATTACTTTTTCTGTATTTTTAACTTTTTATTCTTATAAAGTAAGGATCCCATTCGCCTTGCTATCATCTCGTCCTCTGATATACACTGAGTTTGTTTTTTTATCTTCCTCTTAGCAGCGCTGACCGTTCTGCAGCTACATACTAGCAGGAAGCGTTTATGAATTCTTAGCCATATTGTGATCCAACAGAAACGTTTGTAGGATTGGAAAGAAAGAAATGAAGAAGCTGCTAATTATTATCTAGCACACACACACACACACACATGTTTTGCCTTTTGTCTTAGTCACACCATATTGTACATAAGTGTTTAGTGATCTGTGAGATGTGATTTTATGAGCCAACAGTGGGCAGGTGGGTCTAGGCAACTGTAGTAAGTAATTCTCTTATTGTATTACGTATCACATGTTCGCTTTGCTGATGTCTGGCTGTTTTTTTGCCTGTTTTTACTTTGGACTACTGTTTGGAGGTGCTGGGGTTCAAACTCCACTACCTGCTAGTTCATGGCTGGTGCCGGTTCAATAGCGAACCTCTGAAGAACTGTCTTTTCCTTTTCCATGGGTGTCAGTATGTCACTGTATACCTCTGTGTATGTCTCTACTTTCCCGGCAATGCTATCGGCAACGCTAGCGGCAGGCACAACAAGAACAATGGCGAATGGCTTCAACGTGGCTTTGCGAGCAGTTCTCCAGGATTACTCATTACTAGAAAGCATGTTGAGTCCATTTTTTTAAAAGATGGCGGTAAAGAACTGGTTTGAAATTGGGAACGACTCTGACTTAGCTCCAGCACCACCTTGGTGGAAATGGGTCATAAGTGGCCACTGCTGCGCCCTTGAGCAAGGCCCTTAACCTTCAACTGCTCGGATGTGAGATGTTACAAATGTACAGTAAGTCGCTCTGGATTTGGTTTTCTGTAGAATGAAACTTCCTGTTAATATCTTTCACATTCTGAATATTCAGAGACCTGATAACTGACCGATGTGAGGTTTCTTCACGTTCTGTATCTCGTTCCTGTTCATCTTCCCCATTATGTCAGACTATTGTGTCTGCTGTAACCTTTTTGTGCCATTTGGTGTGTTTATTTTGCGCTGGCATTAGCATAGACAAACTGTATGTGAGTACAGAGGGTTTTGGAAGGGATTCTAGATGTTTGATATGCATTTCAAAGGTTTAAAAAGGCCAAAGCAAAGCCAATAGGTTAATTATTGAAGAGACGTGGAAGGGCTACATGAGTGAAGAGTATCCTAGCTTTTATCTCCCTAACCTTTTCACTGTCCCTCCCCTTCCTCCACTTTACCCCCCCCAACACCACATCCCCCCGGTCAGCGTGGCCTAATAGAGGAGCTGTCCAGTGTAAACCTAAAGCCGGCTCTACCTTGATTCAACTTTACATACATTATTTTTTTTTTTGCTTTGTTAAAATCCATTAGCAAACCGCAGTTTTTGCTTCAATCATCACCGTCTCTAAACACGCGGCTGTATTTATACATTTATACGGCCGAGCGGAAACACTTTTGTGCAAGACGAAGCACTTGATGTTCACTGAATAATTTCTTATAAAGAGGCTGAGGTGTACAATTATACATAATGGCGTGGATGAGGTTGGAATGGAAAAATAAAATGAAATAAAATAAAGCGGTCGGAGTGTTTGGACCGTAATGTAGGATGTGTATCTGACTTTAAAACGTCATGCTGTTCAGCTTCCGCCGGTTAATTGACGCCCGGAGAAGAAAAGCAGCGGTTTCAGTGTGGGAGCCGGCCTCACAGCTGGCCCAAAGTGTCCACTATATTATTATTATTCTCTTCCACTGCGGATTCTCCCAGAATCTATGTTATACAGAAAGAATAAGGAATAAAAAATACAGGCATTATCTGTCTGCTGCAGCCGAGGCTTTTATCCTCATTTATAGGACCTGCTTGAGTGTGCACTGAAAATATCATGCTGGTGCACTTGGTGGGTTTTGTTGCCGCTGAATCATACCCCCTCACCACCACCACCGCTGCCACCCCCCACCCCAATCACACAGCTTCTATTTTTCCAGTGATTGCCGCTAATCCTCCCCCAACCACCATTTCTTATAGCACATCATGCTAAAAAGAATGACCGCCACACAAACTGATGACTTTCAATACGCTTGCATCCAGAGCGCCACCGTCTTTTTGGGGGTGGAGGGGGTGAGAGAGAGGGGAGGGGAGGGAGGGGGGCTCAGCAGTAATTCATAACTGCTTTAAGATTGCGCGCAGCCCCGGCGGCTGTCAGAGGGACTGCTTGCTCTGCGGCTCTGGCGAGTGCCGGGGGTTTGTGCATGCTAAATGGGCACGCCGAGTTCTTCCTGCATCAATCAGGCCTTTTCCGAATACATCAGGGCGAGTTTCATTATGGCCAGTTATTTACTACATCAGAACAAATTACCCGGCCTGCCTTTTCCCGACGTGATGCGGCCAAGAGGAGCCCGGCGCCGGGATCATATCGTAAACGTTGCTGGATAAATTCAGTGATTGAGCACATCAATCTCCTCCCAGCCGCAGATGCCCATCAGCCCACCAGCACCACAGAGATTGTTAACGAGAATAAAATGTAAAAAAAAGGAAAAATAATAATAATAATAACTATCCAGCTGCCAGACAATACAGCTCATCGTCTGTTTCATCACCGTTTCCGTCCTCTAATTTACTCATCCTCACTCTTATTTTTTGCAGACGAGCACACTTTTCATTCCAGACCTCAAAACTATTTAGAGGGAAGAAACATCTCGTCCTGACCTGGGGGAAGGGGGGGGGGGTGTCCCATAGGAAGTGAAGTGAAGAGAGGTGAGGTTTTGACCAGGATGTTGTTAGGGGGTGAAAATTTTTGTCTAAGGTCTAATAACCTGTTGTCAGTTATTACAATAATCATGCATTTCAAAGACTACTTTAACTTTGAAAACTAACAATTATATGTAGTGCTGAAAAAAAGTAAAGGGAACACTTTTGACTTGAATGCCTCTCATATGTGTATGCATGGTTCAAGTCAAACCGGGACTAAGTGTTCCCTTTATTTTTTTGAGCAGTATATATGAAAAGATTTACAGTAATCTAATTGTTTATATACATCTGATTTATATATCATCCAAAAACATGTATACACACACTTCAGGAAGAGATAAACTTGTATGAATATTTTAATAGTAAATGTATTGCTATACATCATTTATTGATCTATATGATAATATTATGATAATATTATTAACATTATACTCATATAATATACATCATGCTATTTCTCTTTCCCTGAAGTGTGTATACATTTTTCTGGCTGATATACAGTATAAAGAGATAATATAATATAATCTTATATAATATGATCATACATACATGATTTTGTCATCATTTGTATGTCAGTATATATCATTAATATTATATAAGTGGAATATTTGCAAAAAAATGTGCTCCTTAGGGGCGTGGCCAAGCAGTTTGTGCTTGCCGTATAGTTGGTCACATGATCAAAACGTATTCGGGACGTACCTGGGTTAAAAACTCTTTAACATGTGCGTTTATACGTCACGTTCATTCATTCATTCATTCTATACCGCTGTTCCGTACAGGGTCGCAGGAGACTTAGGGCACGAAATGGTGTGGACAACCTGGACAGGGTGCCAATACATTGCACACACATACACACATACACACACAACAGACGATTTTGGGAACAGCAGTTAGTTTAATCTGCATGGAAACCTGACCTTGGAATCAAACAATCGCGAGTCTACGATGCTGAAACGCGACACCACCATGCAAACATCATGTATTTTTTTTCTAGTGTTCTCTATGCAAAGCGATGTTGCCCTTATTCTGTCAGTGTTTATGTTTTAAGGTCATCTTTATAAAGATCCTATACCAGGAGAAACCATGACATCATAACACCCCAAACTTCCCGTGATATCTTGTAAGATTTCAATGTTAAGTCTCTTGTTACCTTGTGTTTCTTGCTTTTGAACAAACTGCCATATTTCTATCCCTTGCACTTAAATATGGGATCAGCCACTGACCCGTCCATCTTTTTTTTTAAGAATGTCTGCTGACCCCCATATCTGCCTAATCTCTGAACCATGGCCACGCGTTGAACGCTGAATTAAACATCTATAACAATTACACCTACATTTGCTTTGTACAGAAATTATTTACAATGTACATTGTAGCTACAACACCTTCCCTATCTAACTCTGACTCTGAGTTTATAACAATATGTTACGTGTCTAACTCTAGATCCTTTAGTGCAATATTATTATCATCTCTTTCTCTCTCTCTCTCTCTGATCTTTGTGTTGTTGTTGTTTTTATTCTTGCACGGCCCCGTCTCATCCCCTTCCCTATTCATGAGGGTGGCCCCAATAAAGCAGGAGCGTCTGGGAGGCAATAAATAGGAATATGAAGCATTTATTGCTGCTGCAATGACTTTCAAGCTGGACTCTGATGAGAGCTGGGTTCACTGGAGCGAGCAGAGATGCAGACGTATAGCATGCGCATGACACCTTCACTCACAACAAGGTGTACATCTGTGTGGTGTGTGTGTGTGTGTGTGTGTGTATTAAAATAATTACAGCTACAACGTGGCACTCATTGACAGGTAACGTGTGAAAGTGTAAAACAAAAGGGCATTGATTGCACAACCTGGTGTACGAACGTCAGACAGGTAGGTTTACGCTTTATTGTTTCATCCAGAAAAGAAGGAATATAGAGATATATAGCTTGAGAGAGAGGAGACGGGGATCTTATCTACGCCAGTAATGCCTAACATGGGATAATGAACACCGTGGAGATAGAAAGCATATACTGTGGAGTGATGGAAAAATCAATAACGCATGCATATGGTTTACTCGGACGCGGCTTTAGGCATTAAATGTAAAGATTTACCTGAGCTTTTTTTTTTTTAATATGAAATGAAACAAAGCTCACATCATATTTTCTTTCAGTCATAACACAGATTAGTGATGACCTTAATGTCCTGTTTACCTTTGCGTCTTTTCCCCTGGACTTGTAATCAGTATTCTTTGCTAATGAACTGTTTTATAACGTTCTCAGTACACCGTGATATATATATATATATATATATAGGAAATATATAGGGAAAAAAAAAATATATATATATATATATATATATTTATTTATTTTTTTTCCCTGTCTCATCTGTTGGACGGCCTTTCTCACAGCTACTGTAGACATCTCAGCCTAATGTTTGATTAAAGCACATTCATTAACACTTCCGCTTACACTAACGCTGCTCGCTCCCGAAGTCAGGGCCTGTTCTCCGTAAATCTGAGGACTTAAATTCCAAAAAACTTTCCCGCATCTTAAACATAATAAATCCTGACATCCTCAATCACGGGGCATGGTTTGGCCCAAGCTGCTCCACACGGTCCAGTGTGGGAGGTTTAAAGAGATCTGATCATCTTAAAGAGATCTCAGTGTTAGAGAGAGAGAGAACCTCCATCTCCTGGAATGTCCACGATGAACAAAAACATGATAAAGTCCCAGCTGGGTTAAACTGGGTCCGCAAAAAAACGCAGAGACCCGTAAAGAAGATGAAGCTGGATATTCTCCGGAGCTCAGATTTGAACACTGAGAGCCAGGAACCAGGAGCTTGAAATGTAACCCCTGACGAGACAGCGCAGTAGAAGGGGCACGTGTGTGGTGTACTGTATGTGTGTGTGTGTGTCCGTGTTTATATGTATGACAAAGGCTATGGATGAAGGAGAAAGCCTACCTACAAAGCCCAGGCTGTCTAGCAGGATTTGAGTGCTGTGTTGCTGCTGGAGATGATGCGTTCTGCTTTGATACTCCGCAAGAGATTATAGCAGGAGAGAGAAGTTAAAAGTAGACTATAAACATTCGAGCTCGTTGTCTCCACGGCTCACGTGTCCGCACCAGCCATCGGAAGCGTCTGGGTTTGGGGTTTGAGGGCATTTCCGTGGTATATCTCTGCTTATGGCTTTGTAGCTATAACGGTATCACATGTGGTTGATGGTGTCAAGCTGAGGTTCAAGGCCCATTTTAGTAACATGAAACGATTTGGTTTGGTCACTAACGACATTCAAGGGGTGGTCTACTTAAGACTTACATGTGAAATTTTATTTAGTCCTTTTGAATTTGATCTATAAATAATCAATTCCATCTTTCACCCAGGTGGTTTGTAGCCAACTAGGGTTAAGTAGATAAAATACCGTCAGTGGTTAACGTAGTGATGCCAAGCGTTCGATTCCTCACTTGGGACTGTGTGCGGGGACTCACCATGTTCTCCCCGTGCTTGCCGGGTTTCCTCCGGGTACTCCGGTTTCCTCCCACAGTCCAAAGACATGCAAAGAATGCTAATTGGCGTCCCCAAGTTGCCCATAGTGTGTGAGTGACAGTATGTGTGCTTGTGCGCCCTGGGATAGATTGGATTAGGATGATAAGCACTATAGAGAATGAGAGAGAGATAAAATGTCACTTTTTGTACAAACTCCTGCCCCAGCAGAAACATTACAGTATGTGAACATTAAATTGGCAAAGTTATGGACATTGGAACGACGTTGGAACAACACTGATGATGGGATCACGTTGAACGAATGCCACCAAAAATAAAAATACAAAACAATATTAATACCAAACTGATGACCTTAGTGATACTCGAACTAAACTGGACAACTAGGGGGCATGCTACTGAGGCTGGAGCCGATTCCATGAGATTTAGGGCACAAGGCGGGGTACACCCTGGATTGGGTGCCAATCCATCATGCCAATAAACTAATTTGCATGTCTTTGGGAGTAAACCCACCAAGGACGGGGATAACATGCAAACTCCATGTACACAGAGATGGGAACCTGGCAGAGAATCGAACCCGGACTCTAGAAATTAAGCCACGATTTGGGTATTTGGGTTGTTTATTCAACGTTATCTCATTTTCTCAAAGTCAATCTAACTTTTAAAACAGGTCTTTCCATCTATGTTACAGCGATCCTCCACTTGCCCGCTGTAATCTAGCCGCTCCTATCCCAGTCATGGTTATTCCATAAGGAAAAAGTGAGCGTAAACTCTAGCCATTGTTTCACTACAGACATTTATTTCCTTCCCTTTCCATGTCGAAGTTAAAGTATCTGTGTGTGGTGTCTTATTTCTATTGATTTCACTCCTACCTGCTCTATAAGGCTGCAGGGTCTTCTTGCCTTAAGTGTTTCATTTGTTCCGTTCACGAACAGTACACGATGAATCTGAATCAATCGGACAGCAGGATTTACCCACCGTTATTTATCCTTATATTCATTTTCTTTTTCACCTATAACACACAGTAATAGCCTAAAAATGTTGTGTATAGAATGCCTCCACAAATCGAATTCACAGGGATTAGAAATAGGACGACGTTTCAGCAGCCGATTCCTGAAAACCAGCCATCTTAACCAGGAATGAGCAAGTAGCTCGGAAGGCTCTCCCAGAAGATCCTGGATTTATGAGCGGCCTCGTCGTAGCGATCAGCCAAAAAGGAGTCTCCGTCGCGAGCGCTCGTGAGGCGAAGTCGTCTCCTCGCCAGTCGACGAGGTTAAAAAGCCAAGCACAACATGGCTTTCTGCAAACTACACAGCACAATGCCGATTAGGCCCATTACCTCATAATGGAAATGTATTAGTGGAAAATACCACATAAGCGGCGCACATGTCGGCGCGCACCGCAGAACGACTCCTCCGCTCCGAAGTGATGGATCGTCGTGCTCCAGAGCCGAGGTGTCTCTGAAATGTGGATTCCTGTTAAATTACGGCGCAGATATGAATCCTGTTTGTTTAATTTACGGTCTCATGGAACTGTAATCAGCGGAGGCCTGCAGATTCTCCGGAATGTTCCGGAGGGTCAGGAGCCAATGGAAAACAGCTTGCGCGGCTAATTCAGAAGGTGCGTTTCAGCTTACTGATTCACCTAAATGTCTCATGGTCAGAAAAAAACAAAACAAAAAAAATAACACAACAATGTTAGCATTAACATACAGGAAATGCAGCGATTTGGGTTTTTGAGTGTGGCGAAGCAGAACTGTGGTACTGGATGACCGAGCATGCTCATGATCGAACGCTCCCCTCATCAGTTCCACTGACTGGAATCGACATCAGACTCCGATGCTCATCAATGCGATAATTATAGAGGGTTAATGTCAACATTTCTGTTAAGTATTGCCTCCTGTGCCATAAACAAGTTCTCAGTTACAGCCCAATCAATCGCAGTCTGAGCGACTGAAAGATCTTGGATTACAGCGCGAGTGTTTTGCCATGCTTTTAGAGCGCTAATAATGGCCTTTTCAGTCAGTCTTTTAATTACGTTAATCAAAGATGGAGGCAGTCGGGGCAAATGGATCCCGCCGTTCTTCTCTGTTATAGAACACAGCGGCGTAATTAAATTATCCCAAGTCCACTGGCGCTTGAAAAACACTTTAAAAAGATCACGCATGAGTATGACTTCATGGCAGAATTAAATATTTTTTTGCTTTCCATTTACTAATAACGCTAATAATCCATGCGAGATAATTAAGTGGGATTGTATTGTATTTGCCCCGTGATCTGTCTCTCGCTCCTCGAGCTGAGGCACTCTGTGGTATTGATGTCCAAACAGAAGACAAGCTGTTAGTCCTCGCTCTCAGCGCTCGGCTTCGAGTCAAGGTTGAAACTAAAGTATGATCAGGCTATCGATCGCCTCCGAGACGCACCTCAGTCAAAATTATTAATGAACGAGCGGTCGAGATCATTAGCGAGGACAAAAGCATCGCGGCGATAAACAATTCGTTTTGCGGCAGGAGGTTTATCAATCGACCGCTGCTTGATTAGAAAGAAAAATAAATTCCTCGTTTGTATACATATTCCTTTGTGATATACCGTATATTTAGTGGCCTCTTATTCATCACTGGGGTTATAGATACTAAGATGATGCTTACTATAAGCTCGCCATAACTCAGGTGATTATTTCTAATCGACTGAAGAGCCATGATTACCATGATTCAGAAATCGTTAATAGATCCTCTACAACACCCTTGAGTTGTGGTTTATTTTTCGAAATAAAGACCACGGTGAGCTGGACCATGTGCCCGGAGGTGATCGTTCAGTTCCTCGGCGTGTTAGATCACGGCCTTCAGAGCGCCTGGACGCTGCCAACGTGCCCTCCATCGGCTTCTCTCACGGCCCTGGAGATAAAGAGATCCACACAGACCCTGAGAAAGAGGAAGTAAGAGACAGAGAGAGACACCGAGAGAGAGCAGATTTATTACTGTTAATTCTATTCTTGGTCGCCTAAATCGACTAAATTCCTAGAAGAACATTCTGCTTCACTGGAAATGAGACTCGATGCGGACAATATCGCGTGTCATGTTTAAGAAGATTATTCATTCATTCATTCATTCATCTTCTATAAGACTTATCCTGTACACGGTTGCATCTTGGACAGACACTCCATTTGGGAACGGCCATTAAACTAATCTGCATGTCTTTGGAGGAAACCCACCAAGCACAGAGAGAACACACAAATGCATGGCGGGATTCAAACCCTCGACCCTGGATGTGCAAGGCGACGATTGCCAAAGGTTTGACAATTATTACTACTATGAGCCAAATGAATGCTAGTTAATAATGCTAGCTAATACGCTACCAAAACTTATTCACTTTATTTAAACTTACACAGCTCACGGTGTAGATCCGTGGAGGATCTGGTTAAATATCAAACTCTCAGCCGGAGATAATGCTTGTAAAAAAAATAAATTTAAATTGTTACAGTTGTTATTGTTTTCGACACGGCGTATTAGTGAACTCTGTTGGAAACGTGAGCGGATTGCTGAAAATGTGAGCCGCGTGTGTGTTTGTGTACGTCGAGCCGGGGCTTAAAAGCCTGGCCGTGTTGTGCTCTTTGTGATTACGACTCTAACACATTTAGGTGATTGTGTACACAACGTTGAGTTCAGATGGCAGGGTGATGACTAAAAGATGTAGGTCTGCATTATTTTACGACCTCTTTCTCTCTCTCTCTTTACGTGTCTCTCTCTCTCTCTCTTGCTCACTCTCCTGACTCGCACATTAGCCTCGTACCACTAGCTGTTCTGCTCCCAGCGCTGCCATTAACATTAGCATGGCTGCTTTCTTCCTCGCTCGCTGCCATTTTCTCTCGCTTTTTTTTTCTTTTTCCATCCAGACACATACATAATAATCGACATAATTCAACAAATAAATATCGCAATCAAACGGCGGCCGGAGAGAAGCACTCGTTATTATTATAATGCACAACGGTTTGACAGCTGCGATGTTCGCGGTGGCGGCGACTGCGGCGCAGCGAGGATGGAGAGGTGCATGCAGAATCGACCATTTTCATCCGAGTGATTTTGTCCTAATGGCGGCTTCAGCGGCCTGGCTGTGCGCGCCCTCCTGCTGGGCTGCAGACTATTACTCAGCCAGCGCTCTCAATCACTTACTCATCTGGTGCTCTGCAACACTCGAACAGCAGGGTCCCTGCCATTGTTTTACGAATTCACAGCCCAGCCATGATCTTAGCTGGCTCTCTGAACATATACACATGTACAGTACATACATTATATATATATTTAATATGTCTGCGTGCATTGCATTTTAACAGCGTGGCCTGCTTCCAGGATGCCCGGACTACCTTCCTGAGCTGCACGATTGATGCTCTGATGGTCAGTGAAGATCTGAAGCAGTGAAGCAGAAATCGTCTCGAGCCTTCAGATATCAACGATAAGTCCAACCCATGGAGACGCTCGGCTCGACTCGGCTAGGCTCGACTACCCGCTCTCCACCGGCGAATCTTTTCTGACATGGCGCACCGCATAAATATTTCACCGATTTGTTTATTTATTTACTCGAGTCATTTTATTAGAAGGAATCTTTCTTGGAAATGCCACAGTTGATATCATGGTGCGGGGAAGAAGATGGAGAGGCCGGAGCAGAGTTATGGTTTGCACAGTGCATTCGGGTGACGTGAGCCAACATGCTAAACTCAGGAGGGGGGGGGGAAGAGAGACAGAGACTGAGAGACTGGGACAGAGAGAGAGAGAGAGAAATGGGGGGATGCAGCAGTAGCAGAATATACTCGAGCAGAGCAAATGCCTATTCCTCCACCTCCACCCCATCCCATTTCTTTTTCCCCCTCTCGCTTTCATTTGCCTTGCAGCTGTTCTTAGCATGAGCAGGAAAAAATGCGGCGTATCGAACATAAATCAAGAGCCGAGGCTTCACTTTCTCACTCGGCTGCTAGCATATCTGACGCCGAATTAAAGCAGGGTTTTATGATGTACGTAACCTTCCGTCCCAGCTGGATGTATCTGGAGCAACGAGAAAGAAGAACACATGCATGAAGGGAGGAGCGTGGAATTAAGAAAAAACGGAGAGAACGTGTTAGCTTTCTGAAACATCTTTGCCATGTGTGTGTCTATTCTTCATCGTCGCAGTAGGGAGTGTGAGAAGGGAGGCTTTTGGAACGTATCAGTGATTATACAGTACAGAATATCTTCCTGCTGTTTCCGTACTTATCTCTGGCCTCCAGAATATCAACCCAGGCAGTCACAGTGTCCCGACTGACGAGCGTGACGAGACTCTGTTTTATTCCTAATAAGTTAATTGATTCTAAACAATTCTCATGACTTAAAAAGCACCACCGTATTCCCCCATAATGATGAACATATTTGGTTTTAATCTGACATTTTTCATATTAGATTAAGAGCTTAAGTGCAGCTATATTTTTTCCCCTTTTGAAAAACAAACTAACATGTGGATGCTGGTGTTTCTGACATGTAATGGGTGTTTTCTTTTTTTTTTTTCCTCTTGTTTTTCTTTGCAGATGTCTGGATGTTTTATGGTTTTAGGGATTTTTATAAACAGTATACACACACTACCACTCAGATGTCCACGCTCGTTACTGATTTTCTTTCTTTCTACTCTGTAAAGAAATATACTGAAGGCGTTTATCCAAAATACACAATAATCCCCTCTGAGCAGTTGATATTGAGATGTATATCTGCTACTTCTGCTCTGTGACGCTTCATAACGGCGCTAATCTGAGCTGCTGGCTGTTAATTGGTGATTTCTCTAAATGAACTTCTACACTAAGTTCGTATCTTGTTTTTGCGACAGTTTCATCATGGAGCTTGATGGGTTTTGCAAATGCACTCGACACAATACTGTTCTTGCAGGAACTGCTCCAGGACGGCTGACCTTCACGTCTTAAAATACCATCAGACTGTTATTGTTCCATAATTACCTAATGCCGTATGTGTTATTTCTTAGTTTTGAAAAAGGAAAAAAATATCAGTATTGTTCTAGAATGTGGAAAATAATTCCAAACTTTTAATGCTGGTACTGTATAAATATGATTTTTTAACGCAATTTTATCCAAACAGTAATAAAATACCTTCTGGATCAGACATGTGATCTAAAATTCTGTTTTTTAAATTTGTAACAAATAATCTATTCTAAGGTTATTATTATTATTATTATTAGTGCGGTAGTATTTCATTTGTTTAAATTTACTCTGCCACTTTATTCTTAAAAGAAAAAGCAAGTCTACATTTAGTTTCTTACTTTCAATTTATAATTTATTTTCAACATTTTGACCGAAACATCACTTTACAAACAATTTGATTCATTTTTCTTTTTCCCGTCATATTTCTGCACTGCGTATTTAAATATTTAAATATGTGAAGAGTGCAAGTGTTTCCCTGTTGCGAGTTCCGTGTTTAGAACGGTGTGTTTCGGTTCCCTCGTCAAAACCTGAGACGAGGTTCAGCAGGTCCGTATATAAAACTGCCAGACTTTCCGAAACAGGACTTGTCAAAACCATGTACAGTATGTAGGCACAAAATCTGCAACAAAAAAAACCCTTTCAGTTGGTACACCTCGTCTGACGGTGACTCCCACGTTAAATAACCAACCTGTCCGATTGTGCTCGAAAATAAACATGGCGGAGAGAACGTACGGCTGGGGATAATCTGGGATCCGGGTTTATTTTGGTTTCCGGGGATTTTCTCTTGTACTGGGGTGATTCAGCGGCTTGGGTTTCATAGTGCTGATACTGGCTTCTTGCGTCACCTTCCCCCGTCTGCGTCTCTTCCTCCAGGCGGCTTGTTAAACCACGGTTAGCTAAGACACAAGACTCAGCACATGACTCCAGCTTTTCTGGCTCTGCCGAGGCCAAAGAACTCAGAGGAAACAAATATGTGCATGACATCACCGCTGGAACTTAAGGCTGCTGTGTTATTGCTTTCTCCTACACACACATCATACACTCCATACACAAGGTCTATCCTTCTCTTTATGTGTGTGTGTGTGAGGGTGTGTGTGTTTGTGTGTGTGTGCGTGTGAATGGCAGTGCTGGTAAAGTGCTCAGCCTGTGTGGTGCGCGGTTCTCGCTCTGGATTCTCTCGTGGCTCGAGGGGTCAGCGTCTGGGCACCGGCTGGAGTGGGGGGAGGAGGAGGAGGGGTGGAGAAAAAGCGAGAGAAGATCAGAGAGGAGGCGAAGGTGTGGAGTAACTCTACCTCCACAAACTCCCTTAACGTCATCCATCAGGGAGTCCACACCGTCTCTGAGCTTCACCCAGTGCAGGTTCTTTTTTTTTTCTTTTTGTCATTGTTGTTGTTGTTCTGAGAAGTTCTAAGGTTGTGCTTCTTAAAAACAAGGGACAGCGAACTGCACCTTCTCAGCGTGGCTGTAAATTTCATCTTCCTTTTTTTTTTTTCATGTGATTCCTGTAAACAAAAACACGATGGTATCGTATTCACGCAGCTCCAGCTATAAATCTCGAGCCGACACGTGAGAAATCTTCATGCGGGCCGCGAGCGTGACCCCCGCTACCCTCGAACAACCAGCCCTCATGTGCTCGGCAGCTTCTAGAGCAGACGGCAGGGAATTTCTGTTTTTGGAAGCGATAGCTACTGTCTATATAATATTTAGGGCCTATTCACAGAGCAGCTGGCGAGAGAATAAAGGGGCTTCCGCTCCTCCAATCTTCCGGAGAAGGATGTGGTCCTGCTCCTGCTCCTCCTCTCCTGCCTCCGCGCAAATAGCACTACATAGGAGACAGTTGTTTCTGGCCGCCCCTCCGCCTGTCATGGCTGTCAGACCAAATCCCATGACTTATGGTTCCTCCAGATGTAAGAGATTTCTAAGCTGCCTCAAACAGCCTGCGGTTTTGTGGTGTGAAAATGGAGAGAGAGAGAGAGAGAGGAGTTGAGTTTGCCTCATACGAAACATCAACACGAGTCTGTGTATCGGATTTTTTTTCTGCTTAGTGAGCTGATTGCAGTTTTTTTTTGTTGCTGTTTTTGGTTAGTCGTTCCAGGTTTCATAATCCCTAAAACTACAGATGGTGTCCATTAAAAAATAAAAAGACAAACAAAAATATTTACAGATGGAAAAAAAAGTTAAAAAAAAAAATCTGTACTGAAATTCCCACAAAATTTTTTCTTCTTTCTTTCTTTTTTTCTTTTTCCTAAAGCGTGACGTAAAAAAAAAAGAGACGGAAATTGAAAATGACTCCTTAACTTTGTTATCCTGTTAGTGCGTCTTGTTAAGACTTTGCAACAGGACAGTTTATTTGAAATTATGACGGCATTAAGTTCACTAATGTATCTAGTTCAAAAGAGAAAAAATAAAATAAAAAGATCGATATGTGTAACCCAATCCCACACTCTCTTGACTCGGGTCTCTTTTGGGTTGGATGTATTCACCGCCCCCCCCCTCGCTCCTCCTCGTCCTCCTCCTCTTCATCCTCCCTCTTTCTTCTCTTAAATGGTAATTTAATTTGCAGTCACTAAAACCTTCTCTGTAATTGCTGATTGCCATGACTAGAGCTGAGTGTGTATTAGATATGCCTCCACCCACACACACACACACTCACACACACACAATGCACAATGAGTTGTGTGATGTCACATGGCCACCTTTTGACTTTTTCTTAATTATGAGCTTAACCTCGTTCCTGTCCGGCCTTCAACCTGTCAAACGTCCGAGAGTCTCCGAGACTAAATTAACAAAATGGTGTTAATCAGGGGTGGGGGTGTTGGGGGGGGGGGTGGTATTGGTGATGTGTGGGACATATGGAAGTGATTGATGTGTGTGTGTGTGTGTGTGTGTGTGTATGTATGTGTGTGAGTGAAGTAAAGGTAAGGCAGAGTGCTGAATGCCAGATGCCTGGTTGTGTCAGTGTAACCTCGGGTCTGTTTTATGTGCAGCCAAACCAACCGCGTGACTTCTTTTTGTTTTTTTACATTTCTTAATTTTTTTCACAGGCAGCCTCTGAGAAAGAGAGGTAGAGAGGTACGGAGACAGCACCGCCACGCGAGGATGCAGAGTGCGGAGCGATTAGTGTATGTGTTTGATCCAGACTCTACAGAAAGTAATTCCGTTCCCCCGTCATTACAGGTGCCCCTTCATGTTACACCTCTCTCTCTCTCTCTCTCTCTCTCTTTTTTCTTCATGATTAATTTATTCATCTTCTGCATCACGCGGCGCTCTGGAGCCGGTCGCTTTGTTCCTGGGGAAGTAGTCGAGCAAAACTCTGCTGAAAGACAAAAAAAGGAAAAAAAAACGTGACTCATATCGACGGGACGGGGGGGAACATATTTCTCCCGCTCTGGAAATTCAAAGCCAGCGGCGGTGCACTTTACACTGGCTGAGAAAGAACAGAGACGAGCGACGCCTGCGTGCAAACGTGGTGACGTCATCCGAAAAGTGTTTGTGTTTCATTTCTGATAGGCATCGCAGAGTCTCAGTCTCTCACCACAACGTGATTCTTTTTTTATTTATTTTTTTATATATACACTTATTTTTATACACTTATTTGTATCCATGTGATTTTTTTTCCCTAATGTATTTTTTTATGAGATCCTTATACGTGTGATTCTTATATTTCAGGTGTGATTCATGCTGTGAAGAATTATATGCTTTAAAAAAAATAATCACACATAATTCAAGCGTGACAATTAATCATAGTTTTATACACGTGATTTTTCACATTTCATTCTTGTACATGATTCATTTATTTCCGTATATGATTCCTATACATTCTTCATCAGTTCTGTTCACATTTGATTCTTACACACAATTCATTTCCTTTCACGTACAGTACGATTCCTCCACACGATTCATTCGTCACATGTAATTCGACTCCTACAAATGATTCATTTATTTTTATTCATTTATTTTCGCACACGATTCCTAAACATGATTCTTTTCTATTTACATGTGACTCCTACATGCGATTCATTTATTGTCGCATTTGACTCGTACACATGTTTCTTTGATTTCTAGATGTGATTTAATCACTTTACCATGTGATTCATTACTTTTCACATTTGATTCCTGTCCATGATTCATTCATTGTCTCCTGTTAGCACCCTCTACTTGCACCTCTAGGGTCCAGGTTCGATTCCTGTCTCTATGTGCTTGGAGTTTGCGTGTTCTCCCGGTACTTGGTGGGTTTCCTCCCACAGTCCAAAGACATGCAGATTGGGCTAATTAGCGTTCCGAAATCGCCTGTAGTGTGTGTGTGTGCCCCTGATGGATTGGCACCGTGTCCAGGCTGTACCCCACATTGTACCCTAAGTCTCCCATGACCCTGTATAAAAGCCGTATAGATGGTGAGTGAGTGATTTCTACACATGATTCAGTTCTTTTCACATTCTATTCCTCTTCATGATTCATCTACTTTCAAATGTGACTCATTTCTTTTTCATCTGTAATTCTTACACATGATTTAATTATTTTAACATGTGATTTTTTTTTTCACACGATATTTTTTTTTTTTCACGTTTGTGATTTGTATCTGATTCCTTTACTTCCCATAAGGAAGATTCATTTATTATCCACAAAGTGTGGACGTTCTACATGTGAATCTTCCATATGATTCGTTTCTTTTTACACGTTAATGTTCTCACATGGTGTGATATTCGTACAGGAGGATGATTTGTTTTTTTTTCCACTTTTGTTTCAAGTTTCAAGTTTTATTGTCATATACAGATAACAATGAGGCATCATTACCGTAATGAAATTCTTAGACTCGTGTTCCCCAACTTTACATAAACATATAATATAAAATATAGGAAGAGGAGAAAAATTCTAATAATAATAATAATATTGCAAAGGTATCTGTATGTGCAAGTAAGCATTTGAGATAATTTAGTATTTACATGTAACAGTGCAAGGTGCAATGAAGTATTTTGAATATAAAGTGGCATTATTTAAAGTGACATTGTTAAGAGTGTGGTGAGTGTATATTGGTATTATTGGTGTAATGAAGGTGCAATGAAGTATTTTGTTGCATGTTGTCTCTGTTCAGTTATGAAGGCTATCCAGAGGGTAAGGAACAAAAAAGTGAGGGATGGTTTTGGACGTAGATGATGTAGCGGTGTGTCTACACTACATGAGAGTGTACAGTATATCTGGAACGGTAAGCAGGGATGTTCTTGCCAGTACAGTAATTCCCCTTCACAGACGGTTATGACGTAGTTATTGTGTTATTTTAAACTGTTCTGATTATAATTGATTTAGTCTTTTATTCCGGCGTGGTCTCGTTTCTGTTTGGCGCCATTTTGATTCCTCTCCAGAGTTAATTAAAGTCTCCTGTAATGAGAGATTGACTTGATGGTAACACTTAAAGCTTTCTTTGAACTGCGCGGCTCATCGGTATCGCCGTTATCCTATTCTCCTCGTCTTTTTGATGAGCCCGGACACAATTAGCCACCCATTTTGACGTCTTAATTGCCGCCGTTCGATCCGGGAGCTCGGGTTACTTCTCAGTGCAGCGCACGGCGTAATCTTTATAGATTATTGCACTTAGAGAGTCTTCCGCTAAATCTCGGTAACAGGTTGGGAATTAGCAGATCTTAAATAGCCGCATGACTCACTTTACCTGATCGCATTTGTTTGTGTGTTCGCTCGAGGCCTCCTTTTATTCTTGACAGAGTTTCCCTGGTGCTCTGTTTCCACACTCTCCACACTCTCCACACTCAGCTGTGTCATTTCTTATTAAGGGCATGAAACTATCCTGCTCAGAGTCACAGTGTTCTCTGGCAAGAGCTATCAAAGGCGCGGTACAGAAGCCTTTCCATCATCTCGCCGTCCGGAGTGAAAGGAAAAAAGAAAAAAATAGAAGCGGGGATGGACAAGCAAACGAAATTATAAATGGGTAGAAGATGTTGCTGGTGTCATTCTGAGGATTTTTTGCTCTGAAGCCCTGGTCCTGTAGGAACATAAGGTTTTTTTTTTGTTCTGGATTGTTTTTTCTTGTTAGACATGGTAGGAGGAGGACACAGGGTTCATTAAAACAAAGCTGTAGATACTGCTTTAGAAAAATTATAGAATTAAATTCTTCTGTTTATTGCAAGAAACGATCACAGAACATTATGTTTATGCCTCAAATAATATGCGAGATTATATATATATATATATATATATATTTATTTATTTATAGAGTTCTTGACCCCCTCATTTCTTCATATTTTGCATCCAAAGCTCCAGACTTTCTTCTATCTTTAATGTAGTCACTTTTTTTCTCTATTATGTTCAGTCCAGTCCCTGGATCTGTGCAGTTTCAGGGGAATATTGTTTATTTGTTAAGCCACACAGTGACCTATGAATCATTTAAGCAGTAAAAAAAACATTTTTAACAAACCAGTGAGAAACAGGTGCAAATGATGACAGATGATCAGGTGATTATTGTACGGCTGATGCTGAATGCTGAGTGGTTGGAACAGACGAGAGGGGAAATGAGGTCGCTGCTGGTACGTAAACAAGAAATTTTTTATTTGTATCTTTAGGCACTTTGCAGCCTGTTGTTCATTTTTATTTAATTGAATCTACATCATTTTATTAAATTTAATTGAATTTAATATAAAGAAATGGAGGCAAGCTCAGCACTTTAACACAGTAATGTGTGTATATATGCAGACAAACTGATAATAGGTGAACTAGTTAATTTGGAGAGAATTAACTAAAAAGTAAACATTTAAACCAGTAAACAATGATTTTTAAATGTTTTACTTTTTATACAGTCACTACTTATTCGCTTACGATGCATTTAATAGATCTTTAACATTTGAAAATACGCCCAAACTATGACTAATAAAAAGTAAAAAAAAAAAAATTATGATAATGAATACAGTATATTAAAATGCAACACTTGGCAGCATAATAACCAACTTTAACCTGGCGATACATACAGCACATGGCAGAAATATCCAAGAAACGATCATGATACCTGAAAAAGGATGTTTTTACATGACATTACTTTGAAAAATGTTTGTTAGCTCTAATTTTACAAAAAACATTTTTTTTCCCCAAAAAAGTTAGTAGGTCGATAAATTTGAAGCTACAGGTTTAATTTGGTGATCAAAATAATATTTAATTACTTAATTAAAAAGTGTTATAGCAGTTGGACCGATATATTAATATGCTACAGTGTTTTATTTTCTCTCTCTTTAATGCATTCTTACACACAAACTTTACAACCTAGCTACATATTAAAAGTTTTTATCCCCAAAATCTAATCTCGCTATTTCGCTTGTTTGTTTGTTTATTTGTTTGTTTACCCTCCTACCTAATGCATGTTGCTGCCTATTTATTTCCCCACAACCAGCCCAGACTCACCTAATTATATCCTAACGATCTTCAAGAAGCCTGAACTTCACACTGCCAGCTGTGTCTGACGAGGTTCAGCTCTCCATGAGCTCCGACATTTAAAACACACACACACACACACACACACACACACACACACACACACACACACACACACACACACAATAAACTTTGTGGAAGTCATCCTGCGAAGCAGCTCAGATCGTCGCGCCCCTGCTCGTGTTCACGGTGCCTTGTTGCATTACCGTCGTGCCATGTTTAAACCATCAACCCCTTTACCCTGTGTATGCCACACACACACACACACACACTCACGCTTTCCCATAAAACACACACGTACATGTGCACAAAATAGAGTTTCACAGTCGTCTCAGCAGATTTCCTCGTCCGTCAGTGAGTAAAAGCGAGCGGCGCGCTCTCGGGTCATCGTATATCCTCTTTACGCCGAGGCTGATTTGCGCAGGAGTCTGTCCAGCGTCACCATCCGGGGCCTTGACATCCATATGGACCTGTTTATTCTTTTAAAACACATTGAACCATTTCCACCTGCCTTCTTTAATTTCTTGCCTGTTCATACATCTGAAACTCTTGTAAAAGAAAACAACAACAACAATATATCTTATCTGGTTTAACATATTCAAATTGGTCTTTCAGGCCGAGATGGGGCTTTGAACGTGAATCCGAATTTAGGAGAAAATTGAAGGGTGTTTTTATTTATTTATATATTTTTATGTTTTCCCCCCATCTGAAATGCCACGGGCTTCGTTATGCGTAGCCGTGATAGCTTGACTTATTGATTATGGGAGGCGGTACGCCCAATTTCAAAGAGAAGGGTAGCTATCTCCATGTAACTTTAGAGAATTAATTGGATTCGGTATGGACCTTCATGAGAAACACATGTCTGCGTTCTGCTGCAGGTAATAAGATCTCTCTCCTTGTGTAATGAAAGGCCACTGTACCGTCCAAACACACACACACACACACACACCCATAAAAATCACCCCCAAAAAAACAAGTAGCGTTCATCTCATCTCCTTCTGTCCTCTCTCTCTCTCTTTTCTTTTCATCTTTGTGGGATAAAATCGCATCCAGTGAATGCCTTCAGCCCTTTTTTCTGCATTTTTTCAGCCCCCGTATACGATGCGTTTTCTTT